>VXBA01001688.1:95455-135117 GCA_013399895.1 Serilophus lunatus | reverse complement strand
GGGGCCCAGAACTGGACACAGCACTCGAGCTGTGGCCTGACCAGTGCCAAATACAAGGGAAGGATAACTTCCCTGGTCCTACTGGCAACACTATTCATCTTCTTTGTTGCAAGGGCATGTTGTTGGCTCGTGTTGAGCTTGGTGTCCACTGGGACTCCCATATTCTCTGCAAAGCTGCTTTCCATACAGGCTCTTCCTGTTACCTTTCAATTCTGTTTGAGCTTTGGCTTTCTTAACCTCATCCCTACATGCTCAGAAAATGTTTCTGCATTCCTCCCACATTACTTGTCTCTGCTTTCACCCTGTGTAAGTTTCCTTTTTGTGTTTTGAGTTTTACCAGGAGCAACTTGCTCATCCATGAAGGCCTCCTGGCATTTTTGCCTGGCTTCTGACTTGCTGGGAATGGGGCTGCTCTTGAGCTTGGAGGAGGTGATCCTTGAATATTAACCAGCTTTCTTGGGCCCCTTTTACCTCCAGGACCTTATTCCATACAATTATTCCAAGGAGATGTTTGTAGAGGCCAGAGACTCCTCTTCTGGAGTCCAGTGACGTAATATTGCTTTTCTTGCCCTCCTCTCAGGATCCTGAATTCCACTATCTCTTGGTCTCTGCAGTCAAGGCTGCCCCTCGTTCTTGCACAGTGTACTTAAATAACAACTTTATGCTTAAATATTTTGAATGACATTTCAAGAATCAAGTATGCAGAGTTGCTTGTCTTAAGAAAATTTTTTATTGCATAAATGTCTTGCTATTTTATCGCTTGAAATTAAAAAAAAATCTATAGGAAAATAGAGAAGTGATGATAGTCATAAGACTTTCCATTCTTTCATCTAATCTTCCTTAGGCAAACAACGCCTAATTTATTGCTCTTATAGCTATTAATCTCAAATTGATTTATTTCAAATGCCAGTAACAGGTGAAATATATTATTGGCATAAGATATTTCTATATAGGCATAAATCAACTTGTTCTCTTATGGAATCAAATAATGAAAAGAATGAAAGAAAAGTTGTAATGGTCTTTGAGTACAAGGGCAACACTTTTTATTCAGAAGTATCTTTAAATATAAATTTAGTGTTTGAGTTGAATTTATTTCAAGGGTTTTTTTTGTCATTTCTACTGCCAAAAAACTAAAAAAATTGGCCCCCAATTATTAAATTTTGATCATTGAATTTAAATAATGTATTCTATGTATAGATGGTGTTATTTTGGTCATGCTTTACATGGTTAAATGTGAGCATAGTACCTTTTTTTGTATCAGGAAAATGGATGTTTTTTTTCTTCATGTTCCCATCTAGTAGAGCTCTGTTGTGGTGCTTCAAGTACACTGACACTGCTTGCTTTAATAGTTGCCACGCTACTTTATGGATTTAGATTTTCAGTGTTTTCCACAAATTTGAGAGCTAAAAACCAGTGGTGAACACTGTTGTATGGTTCAACAAGTAGAAGGGAGGCAAGAGTAGAAATATGAACTACTTGGGGATAAAACTGTGCATTGCTAAGGATTGTGCTTGCCATGCATCAGTAGATGCTGATCTACTAGATCTGTAGAATGAACCTGAGAAGAAATCATGTGGAACTCCCTCAGCAAGAGGTCATTCATGCAGTGTGGAAGTATAGCTTCAGACACAGAGGTGCTAGAGGATGGATCTCATGCTCTGCTGCCTTTTGTGGGATTTCTGAGAAGAACGAGTAGCTCTCAGTTATTTTGTGGCAAACATCCCAATATCTCCTTCAGAGCACAGTTGTCTACTTTACCTGTTAGGAGTTGGTATTTGGGAGAGATGGCAGACCCACCACACATGGTCAGGAGTGCTGGTCTGGCAGATGCAGATCTCTTCCTTGTGCGAGTGACTGCCGTTTGTGGGAAGCAGTTGGTTGTGTTTATACCATATGGGATGATTGCTGTCTCCACAAATTGGATTATTTGGGATGAAAATCACAATTCATTACTTGTTGCTGTGTGAGTTCTACTAAACCCTTAGATAGAAGTTTATGTTAATATCTGTCACCAGATTACAGGTTTAAAAAGATTTGCTTAGAAATCAAAACCTGAGGTTGCAGTCTTCTCCAGATGCTTTGTGCAGCTTGGTAGTGTTGTGGCTGTTTATAGCAGTTGGGGATGCAGCTCAAAATTCATTATGCAAGTTAGAGATGATGTGATTAAAGGAAAAGCAGCAGCCTGTGTAGCCAGTTTAGCCTGACACAATTCGAAACTCAAAGAGAAAAGTACATATGTATTGAAGAGCAACAACAACATGCTTTGCATTTCCTATGTCTCCAGTGTAATCCCTTTATCTCTGATGGCTTCTTTGTTTGTTTTACCTGTCAGTCTATCAATTTTTTTTTTTTAAGCTCTGCTGGTTTCTTCAGTATGCCTGTCATACCATTTTATCAGACAATCCACTTTTTCCAAGATAATTTCCAGGGTTGCTTTGAAATCCCTACTGAACTTTAAATTCACTTCTGTGACAAAGCATATCCATTTGTTCCACCTTATCCCACCTCTCATATGTGCATCCCCAAAACTGTGAGGAGCATCCGTGGAATTTTGAGTGATAAAACACTGGCATGCTCTCTGTATTGGCTGCTTGTGGCATTGTAGAATTACTTCATCCTGCTAAAAAGTGTGCTGAGTTGACAGGGTTTTGACATTTGGTTTAATCTGCAATGTATTCCAATAAGGAATGAATGGATTAAAAAAAATAAAGGCACAGTGTGTTGTTTTTATGGGCACACAAGCAGAGGCAGGGACCAAAGCCTCAGGGGATGATGCAGGCGGGGTGCCATGGAAATCTGTATGCATCCTGGGCTATGTTGCAGGTCAGGATGAAGGGACCACTTCTTTTGAGTGGGAAATCCCTGAAGGCATCAGGGGATTTTCCCTGGATCATAAGAAGGTGCATGCTGCAACAAAGTATTTGTAAAAGTTGTAGTAGTAGAGCCTTGTATCATGATGTGGATCTTCCACTTGCTGTAGATGAGGTGGGCTGGAATATGTAAACAGAGGAAAAAATTTCAGATGTTTCGCTTGGGCTGGGAAGAAGAATCCAAGTTGTGGGCCTCTTTATAAGTCTTGGATGATTTCTTTTCTGTTTCTAAACGACAAATCAGTGAGTTTTATCTTATATAGGTCTTACATTTAATATTATTTAGAAACATTAATTATAATTCAGTAAGGTGAAAGATTAAAATACTGCACTGCAGAAGCTGGATTGGGAGAAAAAAAATTCCCCGTTGCTTCTCAGATCATCTTGCATCAGAGACCTCCGACTAAAATCCTGGTACTTCCTTTGCAGATTACGGCAAGAGAATGATATGGTTGACTCAGCTCCTCAGTGGGAAGCTGTGCTGCGGCGACAAAAGGGGAAAACCCAGCCAGATCCAAACTACCGGCGGTCCAGGCACAGATCTCGATCGTATGTAACCTTTGTACCCTTTGATGTGAAAATTAAGGCTGCTGTAGCATGTTAAAAAGACAGAGGAGTGTCTCCAGTGTCGTGGTGGCCCCCAGCTGCTGAGGAACAGAGATTTTCACATGGCATGCTGTCGCATTATCAGATTCGTTTTTGTGGTCAAACTGCCTTTGTTCAGTGATTTGCATTTCAGGGTACAAGTAAAGCAGGAAGGGCTTTGTTAACAGAGCTGGTCAGTAACTCTCTCCATCACCTTGAAAGAAATCCTGGATGATTTTGTGGCTCATTGAGCATTGGTTCTCTAATGAGGACAGTGATTCCCCTCTTCTGAGCAGCAAGTCTGTAAAAGGATTCATATTTTATGTGATAGCTGCAGACATTTCCATGAAATACATGCACAGGTGTTTAATCATATATATATATTATCTGCATAAAGTATCTGCAGTGGTGATCCAGATGACAGCAGCTGCTGATGTTTCCATGTCAAATTACCATCGACAAGCAGCAGTCAGTGATATATTGCATCCTGATGTCAGGATTTCCATGATGGAGCTTAACTACCAGGCAGTGTTGTTCCTGCTGACAGCCAGTTTTGACATGAAGTCATCAGCTTTTAAAATTAGTTTTCTTAAACTAATGAAAATGTTGGTTTCTTTTAGTTTTTATTTTTCTTCTACTTGCATACTTTAGGGATCGAGACATGCTTTTTGGTATCATGCTTATGTCCAGCCTGATGTGCCATCCCAGCAAACATCTAAAGCAGCGCCATCAACGTGTCAAGCAGGCACGGCAGGGCAGGGCAGGGCAAGTCAGGGCTGGGGATGTTGAGGAGTGTGGGGAGAGCAGCTGTGAGGCACTGGGAGAAGCAGGCAAGAGAAAGCAGTCTTTGTATCCCCACCCTCACCGCCTAACATGGATATATTGCCAGCCCTGATGCTGATGGTAACGTGTCACCCCTGTAAAACACTTACGTAGGTACTTCCCCAAAACGCTTTTCCTTTAATTTGCCTTTCATGTTAAGACTTAACAAGAAAGACTGTATAGATTATTTCGTTCATTCCAATTGAAACCACAGTCCGCACCGAAGTTTCCAGTATCAAAATCCACTTGAGTTCTGCTTTTAGTTGCCTGTGAGGGTGGAACTCATTTCTGACTCCATAGTTTCATAGTGTAGAGTTTTAATTCTTTATGACAAACAGAATTTGCCATTAAAATTCCAAATATTGGAATTTCTACTTTAACAGGCTTTGTACAGACTTGTTCACTTTCAGCTGCACAAAAGTCATGTGTTATTAGGCATAATTCTACAATGGTATAATACCAAAAATCAGGGTTATTAAAGCTCTTTTGATTGGAATCCACAAAATATAGTTGATTAAATTTGATTTTAATTTGTTTTGCTATATACAGAAAGTGCTGTATACTAGGAATTGTACTCAGTTACTAGTGGTTAGATAAACTTGTAGCCAACTTTCCTTTTTTTCTCCATAGACCAAGTAAATATCAGTGTTTGGACAGCACGGGTTCCCTCTTGCGGTTAACTTATGAAATGGTTTTTATTTCCCAGCACAGTGACATTCTGAGTTATATTTAAGCTGCTATTAGGAAAAAACAGAAATGTGAAGCATCTTACTTAACAAGCAGAGGTCCTAGAGTTAAAAAAGACATGAGGGAATCTAGAAGATTTTGTTTTGCTTCTTGTTTCATTTCTTTTCTCATTCTAAAAAAACCCATTTCTTTCAGTAATTCATGTGTTCCTCTTTTTTATCTCACCCTTGCCTTTAAAAACCAAAAGCAAACAAATAAATAAGCCCAAATGTCCCAAATATGGCAGAGATCCTTCACATATGCAAGTAGGAACTAAAAAAAATTAAAATGGGAATTCCTTTCAAAGTGCTTTGAAAAAACCCTAGTGAAAGGCATTTCACTGTTAATCTGTAGTAGATTATAGGAGAATTTATTTAATTTAGTTTGGCTCAGCTGCTTGTTTACAGACTGGATGCAGGTCAGAGGAAAAGGAAACATGATTCCCTAGGGTATAGTTGTTTTGATTTTAAATGTTGTCATATGGCCATTTCATCCTGCACATTTAAAAATTGGTACAAAATCTTTCACATTAAGTCCATTATTGCACTCAGCTTAACTAGAGGTTCACTCTGGAAGTGTGAAATAGTGGCTGAAATATTTGTTACTGTACCTGGCACAATGCATTTCGTTTGTTTGATAATGAGTAATATTAATCATTGGTGGTGGCAAGGTGGTGTCTCCTTGGTCTCGGGAATAAAAATATTTGACAAGAATTTGACCTTTCTTTCTCCTAAAGGAATCAGCAAATAGAAAGTGCTCCCAATTCTAGTTCTACAGGGTTCATTTTCAAGAGTTCATGTGAAACATCTGTGTAGCCAAAGGCCTTTTTCCAATTAAGAAGAATGGCCATAAAATTCCATGGCTATTTAAATTTACCATTTGTGACTCAAACTGAAATATTAATAGGGATGCAGATGCAGACACAAAAAATAATGTAGATCTTATTAATGTGTAGAGCTGTTCAAGCTTGTGCAAACAACACACAAAAAATAAGGAAAAAACCCCATGTTGTTCATCACTTACTGGGAATTCCCATTAGGTTTCTTGTGCATTAGAGAAACTGATTAGCATACAAATTGTCCAGAAGGTATTGATTCAGATACTGCGATAGGACAATCTGAGTTCTGAATATCACAACTGTGAGTTCTGAAACAATTAACAGCAAAAAGATGAAAACAAAGTGAAAGGGGGATTGTGATCTGGCTTTAAAGATTTAACGGAAGAATTGCTTTTTTTTGTAGGGTCTTAAGAACCATTCAATCATGATTTTCCTGTGCAGTATATACAATACTTACATTTCACCCTTCTTTTTGTAAGCTTTCTGTCATTTTGGTTTCAAAGGAGCCTTTGCAAAGAAAATGCTTTAATTAAGTTAGTTTATCTATATCATATTTCTTTATATTCTTTGGTGAGAAGTTAACCTGAATAAATGCTGTAAGGTTATCCCAGGATGGTAACACTTCTTAAACAGGCAGAAAATAACTAATTACAGGATGCGAAATCTAAAAGCAGTTTTATCAGAGGAATCATTGTATTCAGCTTTTTTTTTTTTTAATTTTTCCCCCCATGGGATGCCATATTGCTAAACTGGTGTTGTACAGCAAAGTCTTCCTTATTAGTGTAGTTGTAGGGATAGACGACAGAGGGAAAACGGCAGAGATTAGACTAAAGTGCCTGGAGTTAGTCACAGAAAGCAGGAGATATGGTTCCTAGAAAATGGAGATGATTTTTTATTTATAATCATTCTCTCTCCATGCTGCCCCCCTGTAGTAAGAATTAATATTTCTTACTGTAAGTGAGGTTTCATATGACCTTTGGTGATACTTGAGACATCCTGAACTCCTGTATTTCCATGAATAAGTAAAAGCCATGAGTTGATCAAATGGGTCAGTGGTGTGCACAATGCCGTGCTTTGTGCGGATCCTGGGTTTGGGTTCGACCTTGAGGCTTTGCCTCCTCAGGCAAACTGGGGCTTGTAAGCATTACAAAGCCTCCCTGGAGAAGCTGGCATTTCTCAGGGAGCTTTCACAACCCCCATTGCCTGATTATTCGGCTTCAGAAGAGGATGCTATCTTCCCAGCCCTAGGGTGAATGCAGGGTTTGCAGCTGCTATTTTGTGAGCAAGGGGTTGCATGGAAGGAGAAAGAAATCAGTCCAAAACTGAGGAGTGAAAAAGACTGTTAAATGCCATAGCATACCAAACTACTGCATCAGGGAGTTAAAAACGGGGTGGACAGATGTAAGAACAAGAAGTAAATACAACAAGGGAGAAGGAGAGATAGAAGTGAAAATCAGAAAAAATGTAATGCATCATAATAAACACAGACAAAACCACAACAAGCTCTGAACGTGGAGGAAAAAATGGACTGCAAGCCACTCATAGCTATGGCTGTTTCCATTATGAGAACCTGGAACGGACAGCAGTCTGTCCTTGATCATCCAAGCCATTCCTGCCTTGGAGCCTGAGAAGGTTATGTTTTAGTTCATTTTAGTCCTGCTAGGGAAACACAAATGTCATTTTTCACCCTTCCATCCTGGTGTTTATAGTAAACCAGTATTTCCCAGTACTTCTGCATCTCTAAAATAAAAAAATTACCCCAAATGTTACCATCTCTAAATACTCTGCCTTTTCATCAACTGTAGAATGTTTACTGTAGTATAGCTGTCTCTGAATATCATTCCTAGGCTGAAGTCTGGAAATAAGCTAAACATGACAATGGTGAAATAAGAGAACAGTCAAACTCTTTGTGATAGAGAATTTGGTTTGGAGTTATTTCTGATACAGCTCTGTCACTGGGTAAGGGAGAGCCAATTTAGTAGATACTAAAATGCAGAACTCTGCTGTCCTCCTTGATTTTCATCTAAACTTGGATTATATCACTCTAATAGCATCTTTGAATATGATAGGCCTTTTTGTTTAAGGGAAAAAAAAAAAAAAAGCAGTCTCTATGACCTAGTGATGTAAGCCTTAATCTTTGAGAAAGTGTAGGAGCATTTGTGCACATTGAATGTGTCTCAAAGTTCCACCCCTCACATCTTAGATGATGTGGAACAGTCTAGCTGTCAACACGGAGTTTATATAACGCCGATGAAAAGAGTTATCTGATCTCTCCATGCAAACGTAGTCCCTGCCACTGTGTGAAATACTTAAAATCTAGTATTCTGGATGGGTTTTTGTGGATTCTAGGTGCAGCTTCAACATCAGCTGTGGTTTTGCATTTACTCTGCAATAAAAAAAGAAAAGTAAAAATAAAGGGATCCAGTTAGAAACAGTATATTCTGTAATTCAATGGAAAATGTGAGTTATGCTATTCAGGCTTGCTTTACTACATATCTATGTCTGAAACAGGGAAATTAAACATTTTTTGCCTGAGAATTAAATACTTGCTAGAATATTTGTGTGCACCAGTATGCATAGTTGCTGATTGGATTTGTTTGTTGTTGTTTTTGTACTGGGCCCTAATGGTAAATAAAGTTGGAGATGATCAGAAAGCAAAAGTCTGTACTGCGATTGCCATGGAGTAACTGGTGCTGAGTGGGAATGGCCAGGGACTACTGGTGTGTCAGCCTGGTGTGGGCTGTTCCTGCTTTTACCCACAAGAGGCTCTGTGCACCGCAGGACATTTCTGAGGCCCTTTTAGACAAGTGTTACTCCAAAACATGTTGTCCTTGGAGGGACAAGGGGTGGCAGTAGCTAGGCACTGATTTGACTGAGGAAATTCTGCTGTTGTTTATATTTTATGTACACCCTTGCTGAAGGCTAGTGGAACTGGAATTGTGATTGAGAGCCTGTCATTCAAGAAATTACTTTTCAGTTGAAATAAAGCAGTGAAGTTAAAAGCATTTTCTGAGATAACAAACCTTAAAATTGAAGTCATTGGTAGATTCTGAGATTACATTTATCATGACTTGTCTGCGGGGTCTGCGCTGTTAAAAGTTATTTGAACAGCAACACATCAGATGATGGTTTTCACAGTTCAATCTTTTTTGTCTTTGTTGATACTTTTAGGAGAAGCCCAGATGTACAAGCTAAAGAAGAACTTTGGAAACATATTCAGTAAGTACAGTCCTTGTAGGGTCTGGAAGATGCTTGGTTTTCATCTAATGCAATTATTCACATCCCCTGCACTGTGGTTATAAGGCATTGTTATGATTTAGTTACATGCCACAGTAAATTGTGTGTTAATGTCCTGCTGTGCGTAGAACATACTGCAGATCACTGAATGCTCCGAATACAGAAGACCATTGTAAGTAAATGAATTACTAAAGAGCAATACATAGTTTTAGAGCTCTATTCCTCTGTGGCTTCTAAAAATGCCCTTCTTTGTAACACTGACAGTTTTAGGATGGGATCCTGTATACTACAGAACTACCAATTCAGAAGATAGTTCGCTTTTCCAAAGCACATTCATTGTTTAGGATACACGATGTTCATTACAGTGTGAAGCAACAAGATCAGATTTGCGGGGAGGTGAGAAGAAGGTGGAGCAGGATGCGACATGCATTTGAAGCAATCAAGTTGAAGTTACTTCTAAAGTTATTTCTAAATAGGTTTCCGATTTTGATGTCAAGATAGCTTCAGGCCTGACAACAGCTCGTTTCAGTAAATCTTTTCAGTCCAACATAATGAAAATAAGAATATTTTTGCACTTCATAGTTACTGTTACACTTTTTTACTTTTCCTAATCCTTTATAGGAAGGAGCTTGTGGATCCATCTGGCCTGTCTGAGGAGCAATTGAAAGAAATTCCATACACTAAAGTAGAGTGAGTTTATATCAGGCTTTTTCCTTCTGAATATAAAAGCGCACTTTTCTTAATTTACTGAGAACTCTGTCATATTGAGAGAGAAATGGGTTTACCCAAAATCTCTGAGCTCTTAACTACTCCAAATATTCATCTAGGATGCTTGGGTGAGATTACTTAATAATCTTAAAACCTAGTATTTTCTCTTTTTAGAAAGTGAAAAAATCATCTTCATGTCTCTCTCTCCCACACATTCATGAACCTGTCAGGTGTCAGTGTGATCTGTATGTCTCCCTATGCCATCCATCAATCTTTTTTATTTTATAAACTACAGGATCAGAGAGAACTGAATGCAAAAAAGCAAATGCATGTATTTCCTATATACTCTGATCATCCAAAGCACTGTGTGACCTCTGCAGCCTCTTTCGTGGCCTGTCATGGGTAGCTGCCAGGGCATACTGTTTTCCTTAAGAAGCAACATACCTTTCACTCTGTTAATTGCCCATTTGGGATGCCATGTGTCACTGTGAGCAGCTGCAGGTGGCAGAAATGGGATCCCAGTTTGCATCACAATGCGCTTCTCCAACACCACTAAACAGAAAAGGTTGATGCTAAAGATGTATATATTAATACATTCTTTACTAAGGCTTCATTCTCAAATGTGGGCATGTCAGTGTGTGATTTTTGCTGTTCTAGAGCATTGAATTCCAAGTACAGCCTTTTAAAAAAAGCATCAGCCATTTCAACTCAATCAGAACAAGGAACCATCTGTTATACTTTAATAAGAAATTGGGGGATCTCTCAGTCTGTGGTTGAATTTATGTTTTGTGCCAAAGATCTGGTTTACTAACCTCCTGTTGTGAATTCTGTCTCTTAGGACTCAAGGTGACCCAATCCGCATTAGGCATTCACATTCCCCCCGGAGCTACCGTCAGTATCGGAGGTCCCATTGCTCTGATGGTGAAAGATCTGTCCTGTCTGAAGTGAAGTATGTGAATGTGGTTATTAGCAACGCAGCCCAAAAGTCATTCAAAGATCATGGTCATCAGTATTGGCATAAACATTGCTGGCTGGTGGCATAGGATTCAGGCAACCCTCCAACTAGTCTGTCTTTGGAGATAAATGAATGAAAAAAAAAAATACAAAACCAGTTGTGGTCTATTCTGGGCCACACTGGCTTGCTTGGGCCACTTAGAGGGAGGAAAATCTGATAAAGTTTAAATAAACCTGTTTTGCTCTTTAGTGGTAGGCCATGAAGATACCTAAGGGATGAGAAGTCATGAATTGCTTTCCAGATTTCTTCTTCCTTAATAGTTGTCATCTGTATTAGCTCTGTAAATTGTTTCATGGAAACTCTAGTTCAACACTGTTCATCTATGGGTGGATTAGTCCTTCCTAGAAGACTGAATAATACTTATGAATAGAAAAGTGACAGTCCCACGCTCAGTTGCAGTAAGGCCTTAAAACATAAAAAGCAGTCTTCTGATGTATTACTCACCTGGAAGGCTACTTTTAGCTGGATAGCACCCTGAAGGAGGTGTGTCACATCCATAATTCAGATGAGACTCCTCTTTATGTTAAGGGTAATGAGGCACTTGCATAGGATTTCCAGAGAAGCTGTGGCTGCCTCATCCCTGGAAATGTTCAAGGCAAGTTTAGACTGAGCTTGGAGCAACCTGATCTAGTGGGAGGTGTCTCTGCCCATGGCAGGTAGGTTGGAACTAAATGATCTTTAAGGTCTCTTCTAACCCAAACCCTTCTGTGACTCTATGATCCTGCATGAAGTTAGGCTGCTTCTGTAGACCAGAAGACAGACTTATACAGCTGTCTAGGTCAGTTATATCATTCTTCCTCTGCACAGTTAAAGTTTACTTCATTAAAGCAATGTCCATTTTGTGATATCATAATTCCAGTGTTAAAACTGATCTGGTCCCCCCACTGCCTGTTACGCGATCTTCAGATGTGAAAGGTCCCAGCAGCCAGTTGACTCAACAGGTTAGTACTTGTACATCCTTTGCAATTTTACTTTTTTTTGAGGGAGAAGTGGGACTCTAGTGCTTTATTTAAATTAGGTCTTTGTTTTCCATGGAGAAGTAAACCTGACTTAGACTTTTTCAGCAGCAGTTTGACTTGAAATTTTACATTTTGCTTATACTTAACACTTTGTTTATATTTCAAAATACATGTAGTTCTGTATCACATGTCCCTGAGAACATCTGCTTCTGCTACTGGAGTACACTCTCCCAGCTTGAGTTTAATGCATGCTTAAGATGATACCCTGCTCTTCACAGGAGGAGAACTGAATTTCACAACTTTGAAATATGCAAGTGGGCTTGTGATGCAGATGTAATCAGAACCCACTGTAATTTTTTCACCTCTTTTAGATTTTGAGTTTTTCTGCTTGGCCTTAAAAAAGCATTGCTCTGTTCCTTATTATTTTTCCCCAAAACACTGAATATTTAGGTTATTGACATCTAAAAAGGACATAACCCGTCTTTTTAAATGCAACCACTGTCTTTCATCATGTATTACACTACCATATCTCTCATCTTTGCTAGTTTCATTGAGCTCAAAATGTGAGAAGCCTATTCAGAAGGATTTGTAGGTGAGCTCACAAAAGGAAAACCAAAACATGGAAGGGAGAATTGCAGGTACCTAACTTCCCATAGCAGTCATGAATTCTGCTAATCTAGCATGTGGATATAACAAAACCATATGCTGATATTGTGTGTGGTGTGGAAACTGCACAAAATAAAACTACCTAAACATGTCCTATTTTATCCTGTAAACAGAAAAATTTAATTTTGTACAATTTTAAAACAATTAACAGGTATTTTTCACTTTAAGGCTAGCTTACACACTACCTGTTCTTTGATAGGAATTAAGTTCAACGATACTTCTATTCCTGCCTATGATGGAAAGTGAAAAAGATGAGCTGTCCTTGATGTTTCTGTAAGGACTTGCTCCAACAATGATGGGAAAGTTGGTTTACTTAAGGCTAAGCACATTTACATGCTTTGTAGAAATAGGTAATTTGTTCTGTTCGAAATTCAAATTGTTTAATTTCCATTTCCTATCCAGTACTATATGGCTTAAATACAAGCCTCAGAAGGAATTAATGTTAAAATGTTCAGTGTCTACAAACACCTCTCTTCTTCCTCTGTCGCAGGCCCCCTCACAACAGTGGCCATTAATTCCTTGTGAGCATTTGATTGCAGTGTTTTGCTAAATACTGCATAATTAACCATGGCATTTCCTGTATAGGCAATATAGCACAGAGGGACAGCAGCTACCGGGAGGCAAGAGGGATAAGAAAGTTCTGTTTGGTCAAGTAAATGTAGAGACTTTGATATTCTGTGTGTCTGTGTGTGTATATATATATATGTATATGTAAATTGCTATATCCATAGCCTTTCACAGCAACAGTTGGAAAAATACAGTGTTTTAAATTCTGCTATAACTTTTCAACAAAATGCTTAATTTGTTCTCTTCAGAGACAGAATGGATCTAAAGACAGCCTAATAGAAGAAACATCTCAGCTTTCCACTAATAATGGTGATGGAAAACCTACCACTAAGATCATAAAAACTGTACAGGTGTCCCGCTTCAAGGTGGAGACTTGACAGATGAAGATGATGAATGGATTTTAGTCTTTGGAAACTGGACGTTTGTTTATGTGTGCAAGGGAAGGAACTGGCATCGACGTGGTAGTCACTTCTTCAGGACACTTGGAAATGCAGCCTGCTTGCTAGGAAGACCAAGCAATGCCTTTATCACTGACACCATCCTAGTGATGTGACTGATTGAGGAGAAGCTGCCTGATAGACAACCAAAAAGAAAGGTCTTAGTAAAACTGAATGATGAGCAGTTACATTTCCAAAAAAATGAACAACAAAAAAAAATTGCTGCAACAAAACAGGCTTCATGGTCTGTCTGCTCTGTAACTGAATAGCCTTGTTCCAAAAAGTGACTGTTAACTGACATGATCAGGACCAGATGCTTCAAGTGAAGTAAAACAGTCATATTTTTTGGTCAATTGTGCAATACAGTGTGATATGGGGAGCATTACCTTCACGATTTTATATGGGGATCAACTTATGTCCTGAGACATAAGGACTGATAGCTCTTACAAGGTTTATTTTAGCTTAGCACAATAACAGATGCTCATACTGTTAATGCAAATTTTGACTCAACCCATTTCAGCTCAAAAACAGTCGACTCAGTAACATTCTAGCAGTGAGTTCTGGAGGTGATACAGACTTACTTTCCCTTGGCAATTTTAAGTGTTGAAAATTTTGAATGCCCTTTTATGTAGAGGGACTATTTAATTGAACATTCCGTACCACAGAAATACACTTACCGACTTGTAATAAAGCACACTTGGAACAAACTGGAGAATATATACTGACCCACCATATTAAGATTGCTTAGCAAGGCACTTAAGTGCTGGTTAAATGAAACTTGTGGAGTAGTATTTAAGACAGCTAACAAATAGCTTTTTATTTTTTTTTAAATCTAGGTTAGCAAAGTCTGCCTTAATCTCTTTTAATATAAAATAATCCGGCACTTTTCTCTGAGCCATTTCTACTACATTAAAATGACAAAGGCAGTATTTCAGGTGTGATAGCTACAATTTTTTTTCTATTGTCATGGTAGGAATACTGAATATTAATGATGCTGCACACTGAGTGGGTTATCTTCTAGTATGTATCTGAAATGATGCCTGGTTCTTTTTCCCTGTCCTATCACCTTGTACAAATATTTGAGAGTCTTTCCTCTGCCTCCCATTAGTCCACAGTCAGCACGTGGATGAACCTTCTCATGTTGTGAACTTACAAAGAAGCTTAGCAAAATCCTTATTTTGTGTAATTTTTGCTAAGTGTAATCCTTGCACTAAACACTGAATTTGTCAAACAGCATTGTCAATGGCCGTAGTAGCTCATGTGCCCTTCTACATCTGTATTCTTTACACTCAGCCCCTGTGTTTTGCAGTGAATCCTGTGTTTAGTAGCCCAAGCGACACCATACCAGGTAACTGCAGCCCGGTCAGAAAACAGTACTCTTTGAGAACAGCAGTGAGCATAAGGTGTCCAAGTTATGCTTTACAAGAGGCATGGGGTTACTAATACACATTTTAACTAACAAAACTGGTAGGTCAAACCTTATATGATGTGTTTTATTTTCCACTTCATTTTTTGATTCTTTATTGTTTCATGATCCTGAGGTGGTCAGGTGGATGTTGCTAGCCAGGGCAGTAGCCACAGAGTTCATGTATTCCTATCACAATATGGACTGGTCTGCAGATTGGGAAATGCTGCAACCTGACAGGGAAGGCAGATTCACTTAATAAATACTTTGATTGCTTACTTTGGACAGTTCTGCCTCTTCAGTCTCAGTGAACAAATCTAAGGGAAGGAAAAAGTTAGAGGCCCTCTCTGATAAAAATTCTGTTTTCATGGAGGTTCTTCAGAATTTTCTGACTTTACTGTGGATTTAATTCTATGACATTGTTGACCTTGGCCCAAGTTATTTCCTCAGTTTTTAAAAGTCTGTTAAATGGTTTTATTGTCATTGTTCCAATTTAAAGTCATCCCTTAGTATATATTTATGACCTGCTGCATTATTCTCACAAGCAAAACAAAACCAGCCCACCCCAAAACAACCAACCCCTAGAAAAAAATCACTGTGGAAAAACAGCTTAATCAAGAGCATCACAATCTTTTGGAAGACTCCTGAAATATGACAAACCACACAACAACGGGTTGCACTGTCTACAACAGAAGCAACTCCTTGTTTCTTCAAGGTGTTTCAAGCTGGATCTTAGAACTACTTGCTTGTAGTTTGCTGCTTTCTAAATCATTATCATGGTCTAAATCATTATCAGTCTGCAATCCTTACTCAGGCACAGGCAAGTAGCACATGTCTATTTCAGGAGATTTGCGTTGTTATTATTTGAGACTTATCTGTACAGTGTCCATATCTTGCCAGTCTTCCAATATTGATCAAGAAGAAAATTACTTTCAGGGTTTATAGCCAACCTCATGTTTAGCTGTATGTTGTCATCTGGCTGTGGGCTTTCGTGTGTTATTACTGGATACCATCAGCCAAGTATTGCATTTGGTATGGCATTTTAATTACTTCACTGCTACATCAGAAAATAGGTTTCTGTCTTGTCTAATAGTGAAAGGTTTCAATTCTTAAGTCACTACAGAATTGTTTCATAATCAAGCCAACTTTTTTGCATTTAAATGAGAAATTTACAGAGAGCCCTGGATTTGAGTTAGTGGTCTTCTCTCTAATGAGACTATGTAGGAAGCAGATTTTAGGAAGTCTAATGTCAGTCTGGGGCAGTACAATACAGTTTTGTATCCACAAAAGGAATATAAAGCATATAATGCCTATTACACAATGTCTGCACCAGAACAAGGCAAAACTTGGGACATCACTGTCAGCTAATAGTACAGAAATTTCTGTACTCATATATGCGAACCTTCTTTCCCTTCTTTTGAAGAAAAAGGCAGTTTTTCCTATGGTCTTTTTAATTTTGTGAGACACCTACAAGTGATCAATCACTGAAAGCACTTATTGTGTCACACCTATATTTTGTAGCTCTAAACCAGCCCTGTGAGCTTAAGTGACTGGCCTTTTACAGCTGTGAGCTACACCTTGCCCTTTCCACCGTTGCTACTCTTCCTCAGCTCTGTTGGGGCTTTCCCTGCCCAGAGGCAGTTGTATTGTCAGATCTGGATTTTGGATCCCAGTCCAAAATGCTCAGACCTCCTGATGAATCAGGCAAAAGCCATGAGATGCACAACTGTGTCAGGCAAAGTTTGCCCTGGGGTTGCATGCCATACAGACCTGTTCTCACTTGGACAAAGGCCTGATATTTGAGACATTCTCATCCTCTTTCTGCTGAACTGATCTCAGGCCAACAATTTTAGCTGGGTGCCTCTGCGTTTACCTCTTCTGAGACTTCTGTAAGTGCTAAGCATTGGTAAGTTATGGAACTCTTTCACTTACTGATTAGCAGCAACTAGGACATACAGATTTTGCAAAAGGAATATCTATTTTATACAAAAAAGAGGGCTTGCTAACCACACCACAAAAGCATATTTGTATATGTCATATTGGTTCCTTTGCTTAGTTAGCTGGTTTCTTTCATTAGGAGTCAGTTTTGACCTGCTGTTTTCTACACTGCACCTCTTATCAGTATCACTTGCAACTTGTATTCTAATCAAGCTCATTATATTTAAGATGTTGGGGGGGGGGGAATTCACTACCATTTAAGTTGCCAAATCTATTACCTTTATACAGGTGAATACTGAATGGAATAAATAGCATGTTTTCTTTTGGGAAGGTCTGTTTAATTCAAAACTCCCTAGAAAGCTCCCTAGAAAGGTGTTTGAAAACAACATACATAAACATATCAATGTGATGCATATGTTATATGTACATTAAGTATTCATGAAGCAACTGTGTGCTTTATTATAAATTGAATTTGATAGATGGTTGTGTCAATACTTGTGTCCAGGTTATTTAAAACTCAAGTAAAACTTGAATTTTTAGGGCATTCCATGGTCGCCTGTTTGTCTTATTTACATTACACAAAGGAGCAACGCTTTCAGAAACACAGACTCATTTGACACCACCATCTGGTAAAAACAGGTGTAGTACCAATTAAAATCCACTTGAGGATACAGCTTCTCCAGATTAAGTATTTTTCCAGTTGCCAGTGTAAGCTCTGTATTTCCAGTGCATATCCTTACTATAGTTTCCTTTCTTACCTAAAAATCTGTTGCTAGAAAGCAACAGACTATCCAAGATATCAAACTGAACATAGATGCAGAGCCAGTGTGGCAGGTGCTCTCCTTAACATGCCTGTTTCCTCTTCTCTTATTTATAAGAGTTGTGGTGGGTTGACCTTGGCTGGACACCAGGTGCCCCCCAAGCCGCTCCATCACTCCCCCTCTTAGCAGAACAGAGGAGGGGAGAGAATATTAAATGGGAAAAAGCCTTGTAGGTAAAGGTGAAGGCAGTTTAATAAAGTAAAAGCAAAGGACACATGCAGGAGGCACAGAAATAGAAAATAAAATCCACACAAACAAAACAACATCAATCCAAAAGATTTACTTTCTACTCCCCCCTCAGCAGGTGACACCCATCCACTTTCTGGAAGCAGGGCTTCAGTACACAAAGTAGATCGCTGCAGATATGCCTCCCTTTCTTATCCTTTCTCTTGTCCACTCCCCAGATCTTGCCCATCCCCAGCCTTCTGGGTGAGGGAGGAATGCCTTGGTGCAACAGCCAAAGCACTAGTGTGTTAACAACACCTTCACAGATACCAATAAAAAGCCAGGCACTACAAGGTAACTCCCTCTCTGCCAGACCTAGCACAAGAGTGAAGAAAACACTTGCCCTCCCAGCTGCCCAGGAGTTCTGGTTTGCAGCTTCTGGTGTGGAGAGCCCTCTTCCAGAGAGGGCTGGAGAAAAGTAACAGAAAGAAAGAAGTAGTCTGACCTTTTTTCAGGGGTACAATCCAGTTGGCCACTCATATAAAATAAAAGGCAGTCCTAATGCGTAACATACTGCACTTAATTTTTACCAGCATTACTATTTTAGCAATCTGTGATCCTCACACCCACCCATTCCTCCCTGTACTTTACTTTTTTTGACTTTCCACCCCACTACAAAACCTGTATTACACACTGAAGCCAAAGGTTCCACTTTTTTTTTCATGATGGAAGGCAATTAACATTTTAGATACCCATCATCAAAACCTAGCATTAGCTGCTTCTCTCAAGAGGTCTGTTTTATAGAAGTCTTAAAGATACTCCTGTCAGTCTTACACTTCAAGAACAATAACCCATGAGCAAAACTCCTGAACAGATGGTATCTTCAGGGAATGTAATCCCTTACAAAACCCCTAAACTTTCAAGTGCATCCAATAATCACACGTTGGATCACTAAAAATTAATTACTCTCATCTAAACCTCCTTCCCTCTTGACAAACCAAAAATGAACTTGCACTTAGTAATGTGCTTACTTCAATATTGAAAAATCAGACATTGTCAGATACCAAATTCCAGCATTTGCTCTTCTGGTAAAATCGATGTTAAGCCTTCCTAAAAAAACCCCAACAAACCAGCAATTCCAGTTGTTATCTTGAGAGCTTTTCACTCTTCTTCAAGCTTAAGCACCATATTACACAGCTGATCAAAGCGATAATAAACCAAGCTGGCAGTTTCCCATGTTAGAGAAATACCTGTCCTGCTATTTTTAAACCCAAGTTGGCTGAATTTAAATTTCTATGTTGCTCACCACAATACAAATCTCAGCTAACCCTGTCTCTGATTACTATAGAAGACCACGGTTTCACTGTTCAACTCCCAACCAGCTGCTGGGTTTTGTTCAGTCCAAAGGGGTGCACTGGTACTCCAATAATAACAGAGAAGAACTCAGAACTTTCAAACAGAATCAACTGCTATTACAGCTACATGGGGAAGACAGAAATTCTGAGAACAGAAACATAAATCTTTATTTTGTTCTTGGATAAACATTCCAGACACTGCCTCAGCAGAGTTAAAAGAACCTTGGGTACATACAGGCTTAATAGTCCATCTTTTAAACAGTTTTTTGTTTCTTACGGAGTAGTATTGCAAAGAAAGGCACTGGTCTCAGGCTGGTTCTAACAACTCTTCCTAGAGAAAAACAAACACATAATGTGAGACTGGACACCTGTAGCACACAGCTGTTTTCTGTCCTCTACATCCATGAGACTGATAACAAAATTATGAGGACCACCTTCCTCCTCAACCGTCTGGAAAAAAAAGTAAAAAGTTAAAGGTGCAAATGTAACATTTAAAGCGCCTGCTGGCAAGAGAGGCTCTTTGCCCAACTAAGGAAGAATTTGGATACAAACTACAAGCTGGTGGTAACAATAACACTTCGTGGTTGATGAGAATCAATGGAATGTTTTGTAGTACTAACCCATGACCGTGCATTGTATGGTAATTTGAGAGAACAATAAGGCAATAATAGACAAGACTCAGTAATTTTATGTTGCAAACCAAGTAGCAGACCTGTTACCATTATACATTTCAAACAATGGATTACACAGGTTTCCTCTTCCCCATGTGCAACAGGTTCATAGGTTCATACAAAGAAATGCCCACCTTACCCTTCAGCCTCATAAAACACTCCCAGTGTCTGTGGTGCTAAAGGTCCAGGTGGGCCCCACAGGTTCATTTTCCATCAGGAGCAGTGGTAAAGCAATAAGTGTATGTTTTCTTGTCGTTAAATAGATTTTTACATTTAACTGCACAAAAGCTTCCAATGGCAGTATTCCCAAGAGCACTGAAGGAGTTTCATCACTTCACTGAAGATTTCTGTCACATTTTTTCCTGAAATAAAGAACCACAAAAAAAACAACAGTGACGTAGTACTGGATCGTTCTTACATCACATTTCCAGTATTGACCAAGAAGTTCTTGGCTCCAAACACCTGGATTATCTGTCATACACAAACCACAGTTTCAGCAATGAAGAAATGTTTGACAATGCATGTCATTTTTATTAATCTCGTTTGTACCACTGATTTTCATGCTGACTTGCACTGCTCAACTTATTAATAGTGCTGGCTTTTCCAAGACTTTACAGCAGAACAACATCTTGCATATAATATTCCAAGCTTTCGTATTTTGCCAGTCCTTGTGTTCTGAACTGCTCCACAGCATTACTCACCCCCTCCAAAACAAACTTGGAAAAACACAGGCTTCCTTTGGACACACAGTCACAGTCACAACGTTTTTACTTTATGGTTTCCACCTTGCTTTTGTTGATGAGAATGTAGCCAAGAGGCTGATCAGGCTCTCACTGTTTCAGTTCTGATTTCCACTCCAAAGCCTTTCATAGGGCTCTACCTGGGAGCTCCTGAACTTCCAGCAAAACACACTCTGTAAGAAGCATTCACAGCATTAAACATCCTGGCAGGAATCTCACAACATTAAAGTACACTTTACACTTTCAGAAGTGCATCAAGGGAAGCCCAGAAAAGGAACAATCATTCAGTACTGACGAGTTCTACAGAAGGATTAAATCTCTTTATACTGTTCTTACATCAGACACAACCTCCCCCTCTTCCCACAAAACCACGACACATTTTTTCCCCCTGAAGAAAGGCTTTAATCTTTTCTGTAGTTGAGTATTCTGAGTTTTACAACACGAAAACTAGAGGCCACTGCAGTGATCTAAAAAGTTATGCACCAATTACCCGCACATCTAAGAAATCATGACCGATAGGACAGACAAACAATGCTAAAAGTGGCCGTTATAATTTTAGTTTTTCCTCTTTTAATAATGTTAGATTCTTCATTTTAAAACACTAAAGTATAAAATCTACTACATTTTAAAAGACTGACGTATAAAATCCACTACGTAGGTCTCCCATACAATGTCTACAGGTTGATTTTTCGTGGTTTTGTTTTTTTTAATTGTATTTGCAAAAACAGGGAGGAGAAAGGTAGAGAACCAGCTCCTCAAAACAGTTTGAGCAAGAATTCCTGTTCGCCTTTTTCGACACCACATTCACACTGGACAGGAATGAATGGGCAACACAAAGGCCAAAATTGAAATATTAGAACTGGCCACCACTGCAAAATTAAAATTCACAGCACACGAAAAAGAGCACTTAAATCAACTGACAAATACTTAAAAATTCACAATTAATGTTCCATACAGTGCGGACATTTGATAAGAAAAGCCAACCGCACCATGCCCTCGGGACATCTTTTGGTCACGCTGGTGCTTCCTCAGGCCACCGACAGACTTCCATTGGCTCCATCTGAAAAAAATAAAACAAAAAAACATTGGCGAACACGCTTTCACTTGGAGGAACGGCAGAGATACATGAAGAGTGTAAGGAGCCGAACAAGGCACATTGGAAACAACCCGGTTCCCGACAGACGGGAGGCTCTGCCCTCCCCCAAGGACACAGTAAGACCGTACTTCGCGTCAGGTCCGGCCCCTTCCGCTCCCGCCGCCGAACTGACCGGCGGCTCCCGGGCACACACCACCCCCCGAAGGGAGGGGGGGAACGCCGCCCGCCGCCTCCTCCTCCCGCAGCGCACAGGCCGCGTACTCGGTCTGCCGCAAACGCCAGGATACAGACGCTGCCCTCCAAGCAGGCGGAGTCCAGACCAGGAGAATCCGCCCGGGAAAGGAGACGGGGTGCGGGGAAGCACCGTCCCGGACCCCCCCGCGCGAACGCGGCGATGGAGGCGCCTCACGGAAGGCGGGGAGGGGGCGGAGGGTGGTGCCCCCTCCTGCCGCCGGCGCATGCGCAGTGCCGTGCCCTGCTGCGGCTGTGGGTGCGGGGGGGGGGGGTTGGCGGGGCGATGATCCTGGTATAGGAATTCCCGTTGTTCCCTGGTCGTGATGGGAATTCCCGGTGTTCTCTGTGCCCTCCTGGTGGAGGAGGGAGTTCTCGGTGTTCCCTGTGCCGTTGTGGGGGTCGCGTCACTTTCAGGTGGCTGCAGGCAGACACCCTCGTCCTGTGATCAAAGTTGAGTTACCTGTCCCCGTGCTGAACTTCGTCACCTTTTGTAACCACAACTGATGTCGCTGGATAAGTTCTGCGATGGGAGTCGGTTAATGAAAAAAAAACACCCCGAAAACCAAAAGCCGGAAAACCTTTTGTTTCCAACGTGCCGTAATATTACGTCGCATAAATAAATATGCATTAGGTAGGCGCGTTCACGTAAATTTTACTGTATGAAAACTGTAACAAATGACCAAGAGGATGATTCACTGAAGCCACATAATGGGGGGGGGGGAATATATATGAGAAGAAAAAATCATCACTTAGGACTTCTGCAGAAGTCTAATTTCAGAAGCGCAGCCTTTATTTGCTTTACAATTAAATAATTTTTGTGTCATTATGCTTAGGCATAGCTCCAAAACAGGGTATACTAGCGCTCTGTTTATGGCAAAACTAAAGCAACGTTAACATTAATCTTGAGCGGACTCACCTTTGGTAACTTCCTCTTGCCATTAGAAATTTTAATTTCCACATGAAGAGGATTGTCTCAAGCATTGCCTCAGGCCAAACTTTGCATGCTTACAAAGGTCAGCACTTTGAGTGAAGTGATACAATACACCAGCGGATGGTGTGGAGAAGAACACTGATGAGATTGTTGCTGACAGTCAAAGCTACTACATCAGTGGAGATCTGTTACTCTGGGTTGCTGAAACAACCAAGTGTTGATTTGCAGCTCAGAGACAGCTGCCTGGACAGAAGTTTGAGTCAAATATAAGTAATCCATATTCTGGTCTCGTAAGTGCACAGTACAGGTGAGGAAAATACTTTAAATGTGATATTTATTGTTCGTGACACAGGAGAGATCAAAGAGCTACATGAGAAATCATTGTACCTATAAAACACTAACCGATTGTACGAAAAACTTGGTCACAGAAGTTGTTGCTGAATGGTTTGTGTTGGAAGGGACCTGCTAGCCCAGACCTACTGCTGCCACGACCAACTTTCAGTAGACCAGGTTTCAAAAAGCCCCATCCAACCTGGCTTCAAACACTTCCAATAATGGGGGCATGCACAGCTTCTCAAGGCATCCTGGTGCAGAGTCTCACTTCCTTAAGAATAAATAACTTCTTCCTTACATCCTCTCTAAAGCTCTTCGCATTTAATTTCAAACCGTTATCCCTTGTGCTGTCACCACAGGCCCTGGTAAAAACCTTCTTCTAGAGGCTTCTTGTAAGCCTCCTTTGAGAACTGAAAGGCTGCTAGAAGGTCTCCTGGAGACTTCTCTTATCCAGGCTCAGCAACTCCAAGTCTCAGCCTTTCCTCATTGCAGAGGTATTCCAGCCATCTGGACATCTTGTTTGCCCTCCTCTGGACTGTCTCCAAAGGTTCCATATTTTTCCTGCGCTGAGACCTCAGATCTGGATGCAGCACTGCAGGTAGGTTCTCACCACAGCAGAGCAGAGGGGCGGAATCCCCTCCCTTGCCCTGCTGCCCATGGTGCTGTTGATCCAGCTCAGGACACGACTGGCTTTCTGGGTTGTCAGTGCACATGTTTGGCTCAATGTACTTCTCATCCACCAGGATTCCCAAGTCCTTCTCCCAGGCCAGCTCTATATTCATTCATCTCTCAGCCTGTATTGATACTGGGGATTGCCTGTACCTGGGTGCAGAACCTTCTACTTGGCCTGCTTGAACTTTAGGATGCTCCCATAGGCCCTCTCCTCAAGCCTGTCAAGGTCTGTCTGAACAGAATCCCTTCCCCTCAATCCTTTCACCTTGGAATCATTGGCAAACTTACTGACACAGGCAGATATCACAAGAAAGCAGTGATCAAATGGCTTTTCTTATAGCAAACATGCATTAAGGACATTGGTCAAACATCCCATGTTTCTCTCCTTACTGAGCAATTTGTAAGATGGTAATAATAATCATTGGAACAATTTACGAAGGACAGGAAATTGTACTGTGTTGCTGGATTTATTTTCTTTTTCAATCTCATCGATTTAGTCTAATCAGTTTTAGAATTTTTCCATCAGTGGCAACATAATTTAAGATAGAATGACTTCATGTGACCTCTATTCTGGATGATCACAGTGAATCTTAATTCCTAACCTCTCAATCTGTGATAATTTTATTTGTTATAACTGCCCTCGTGAAACCAGAACATGCTAAATTGAAGGCATAACTAGCAATAGTTCTTAGTTATCTAGTGGAAAGAAATACCCTTCTGAGATGGAAAGAGATACTTCAGTGCCACACTGAAATATCTAGGAGCTTTAAGAGATGGTGGTTGTCAGTTGTGCTTTGGCAGGTCAGGACATTGCAATCTGCTGTTCAGATTATTTATTGTACAGGTTGCATGGTTAGCAGCAGTGAATTTAGCTGCTTTGATACAAAGCCCTGGTGAAGCTTTTGTGGCCTCTTCTGGGGAATCTGAATAAACCACTGACCTGCATCATGCAGTGGTTGAGATATTCCAATCTGTCAATTTAGCCACAGGGAACAAGAGGAGAATTTCACCCTGCAATGATCAAGACAGAAAAGCTTAACTGCCTGATGAAAGACATGAGACACTCAGCCTTTTTGGCTTTGAACCTAATGGTGAGATATTTTTTTTTTAAATCTTTGGTTTCCTAAACATATGATTGATGACTTAATCACTGAAATTATTTTGCTTTTTGTCAGTTGATGATTTTTTTTTAGGTTGGTTTCAGCCAAATTCATCAAAGGGCTAGAGAATACTAAGTTCTTGAAGATTTTCTGAAAAATCGTCATCTGGCTAGCCCAAAGTGTTGCATGCATCGGTAATGTTGACATTAATGTGAGTACATATGTGCATACTATGTACATACTGTGTACATAGTTCTCCACAATTTTATTTAAATTCATAAAACCAGCTTACAAGTGGCAGTGCAATCTTCCAGCAGCAAGGTACTTATGGCTAAGTACAAGGCACACTCCTGTGTGGACAGGAGTTGTGCTTCCCAGCTCCACTGATCTGCTCAGAACTCAGCACTGAAGTGAGTCAGTATTACCCTAAACTGAGATTTTCCCTTTCTGATAAAATATTGTTGGGCTCTTCCTTAGGATGCACAAAAGGCTTTTTCTTAACACTGAAACATTTTATCAGACTTGAGAATATTTCTTACAAATTAGTACTGAAAGAGCCTATTTAGGTTTTTAATAGCATTGACTATAGTTCTAAAAAGTACTGCACATGAGCAATGATCTCTTAATTCACTCTTATTTCCAATTTTCAAAGTATAATTCAGCAGCTGACAACTGATATCCTTAGAAGAGGGCTTCCCATCACCACTCCCTGGGAAATATAATGTCAGATCAAGTTAATTTTTTATAAGTTTACCACTACATGCAAAAGAGAGTGAAGTTCAATATCCAGTCTCACTCTGCAAGGATGATGTAGTAGAAACAGTTCTGGCTCCTCATCCTTTTCAGTAGTCATTGATTTTCTTGGAACGCTAAGAAGCAGTCAAAATTTGAATCTGTAATAAACATCTTGTTTTGTTCCACTCTGTCTGGGTGTGTCCTTAATTTTCCTGAGTGAATTCCAACACACACTTGTAAGGCTAAAATTCCCTGTTGTGCTTTCTTCAGCAAGAAAACCAGTTCCTGCCCTTCCTGGCTTGTGGCCTCTTGTTTCTGTTCCCAGCATCAATTAACTGCTCCATGAGTTTTGTCAGTGCTAGTATTTGTGGCAGCATGCCATAAAACAGGTCACTGAAACAGTCAGGCCTCCTTAAAAAACAAGTGCTTTGGCTTCAGGCACACGAAATAGTGCCAAAGAAGAAAATGAAAAAAAAAAAAAGTTAAATATTACCTGAGCAAAGTCAAGAAATCTTAAATATATGTGCTTTAGTTTGAGATGTATACTGCATAGAAAGATTGCAGATCCACCTATTCTTTTCTTCCTTTTCCTCATATAGAATAAGAGACTGCTGTATATACAACATTTTAGTGGTGTTATCATAATACAAGATGATGAAGAGAGCCTCTCAAGGGAACATCATGCACAGAAGCTTTAATATCTCTAAAGTGATCTGTGAGCAGTAAGTCATTATTGTGACGTTGTGCCTGCCCTGCTGTCTTGAGTGATTTGAAGCACTTTCTGCATGCCCTCGCTGGATTCCCATCAAAATTACAAGGTATCATTTGTCTGGCTTTTTCCACTTCATTTCAAGACATCTTGTTTTCATGCAACCCACCAGAGGTCAGTGTAATGCTGAGAATGGCGAGGAATAGGGCCAGGAAAACAACGTTACGTTTCTGCTGGTTGCTAGAATCATAGGAATTGCTTGAGTGTTCCAGTGATCTGTCTAGCAGTGTACCTTGTCTTTTGTCAGTACCAACTGATTTAGGGAAATGATATGAAGCTGGCAATAGGTCAGTGTGAAGTCATCTGTAGGTGAGAGGATTGTTGGAGTTTGACAAAATTCCAGAAACATGAAGGTTGCTGTTTATTTCTAAGGATGTTAACAACAATTAGCAGCATTTCAGACATTCTAGAGAGCCAAAGAAAATGCTGTATCTTGTTAAGCTCTTGTCTCTGTGGCTCTTTTCAGAGCAAGATGGTTTGTCTATATATTGTCATCATGTTTGCCTCTATATGGTATATACACTACACTTGTTTTGGAAAAGTTAACTGCTAATTCCAGACACATTCCAACATTCTAGAAGTAGAGTTTATTTTCAAAACATTAGTTAATGCGAACATACACTCACTCGTTCTTTCCATCATTGTTATGGCTTTGAACTGTTTATTTGTTGTTGAGAAGCTCAAAGTAGGCACTGAGAAAACACAATAACTGTTTATCTAAATTATCACTGTGCAGTAGTGATAGTGCTGGTAGTTTTTAGGGTGGTTTGTGAAAATGGTGGTTTTTGACCTTCTTCCTACAGAAATTAAGTCTTACTGTGGTACTTTGAATGCTAGCCAGGAGCAGTGTGTTCAGTTAATTTGACACTGGGCACATTTGAATTTGGCTTCTAGGTTTTGTTTGACTAATTTTTTCAATTTTCTTGGAATAACGGTTTTTTAGTCCTGTGAAAGTGGGCAGACAATAGTAAGAAATGTTACAGTGTCTTTGCTTTCTTTAGGATGTGTTCTGTTTGCAGAGTTCCTTGGACAGGTCTGGGGCTCCCTAATTTTTTTGTTCCCTGTTCTTCAATTTCTAGTGAAAAGGCGTGGAAGAGGCCCTCACATTTGTTGTACAGAAAAAGTCCTGTCTCTTCTTATCCAGATAATTAGGAGATGGTGTCTAAGTACTCAAATTACTGGTGGGTTTTCTTGGCAAATGTGCTCCGTAACCACAACTCTGGCTTTGTAAGAATGGAGCTGGTAGTTGTGTTGGCAGGGTGATGCATCACTGTACTGCCTCTTGGTTCTGCACAGGTTTAAAAAGTTGTAACAATTCACTCTGCACTGACTGAGTTGCTAGCATTTCTCACTCTGAAAAGGGTGCTGGCATATCATTACTGAAAGAGCTGCTGTCTATATACAAATGAATGTGTCTTAAAAATCACCGTGTCTTTGGGTCGCTGGGAAGCAGGGAACTGGAAACGCACGGATGTGCTGAGAGACACACAAGATTTTTGGTGAGAGGAGTATTTAAAATTGGCCAACTGAGAAAGAGCTAACAACTGACACCTTTCATATTTCTTTTTCTATGGTGTTCTGATATTTCCATTCTGTGTTCCTGCCAGAAGTGCCTAGTCCTGATGTGCTTAGTAATTAACTAATTTAGACTAATAAGGAAAGAATTGGTGCCCTTTTAAATTCAGGATGTTTTGACATCCCTTCCAACTCAGAATATTTCATGTCTCTGTTTCAAGTGAAATGTTTGCTTGATGACCAGTTTTTCTAGTCAGTGAGTAGTATTATTTTACCTAATGGTAGCAGTGAGCTGTACTTGCCCCCTGACCAGAAAAAGTAGTTATGCATATAGTACTGTTCTCTTTTGCTTATATGGTAGACCTGATGCTTCCTAGAAATCTAGGATAAATCGGTGACAATTCTTGAGGGATTCTCTAAAAGGAGGTAGCTACATAGAAGATGAAAATATGTGACAATTTTTGCGTCTTGTGACCTGCTTCCACAGAGCCCTCAGGAAAGAGGGACGCTGGGAGGAAGCTGCAGGCTGAAAAAAAATTGTATTGGCTTTCTGCAAAGAGCCCACAGAACTGGAAATCAGTTCAATCCATACAGTTTTCTTCCTTCTTTCTCCCTCCCCTTCTTCTGCCACACATAGCTATAGTATTATTTGATGACCATTGATCTTTGGCTTGGTTCAGTATAGTTTAATATATTCTTCCTGAGTAGGATGTAAAATTCCAGGGGAGTTTTCTTTTTGAATGACAGCACTGTAGGATTCAGAGAGTGAAATATTCAGTTGCGAGACTGTGCAATAGTTGAGAAATAATGTTATCTGCTGTTAAAATGTGCAGAATTAATGTTATTTTACACTAACGCTGCTCATTAACCCTCACTATTGTAATTTCACTGGAAAAATGTGTTGGCTTGACATAGGCTAAGATAATTAGAGCTTTTCTTTCATTCTGTGATTACACATCCTCTTTAATTAGGAAATTGCAGACTGGAAGATCCTTTCAGGCTGCAATAAGAAAAATATCAGTATTAATCTACAATGTTTGTCCCATTCACTAAGAGCAATTATGAGCTATGAATTATGGATGATAAATTATACACTGTGGTATTCATTTGTATTACAGCACTAACAGGTTTTCAATTCTTGCCCCGTGCATAATAAAACCTCCATAGCTTCTTTCACTATGAACATGGGATATAACTTTTCACTACTTGAGAACTGTTGGCTTTAACTTAGTCTAGACCAGCTGCTGGTCACAGGTGTCCCAGAAGAAGTTTGTGTTCAGGGACCATTGAGGACATACCCAGCTGCAATTGCAGACGTGTACATACCAGGCTGAGCCAGCTGGGGCACTAGATACCTCAAATATCCTTGCCTCCTTGCAGATATGCCTCCTCGCTGGGGTAGATACAGTGTCAAAACTCTGGAAAGCAAGAGTGTAATTTCTGTCGTAACCTTCCTATTGACAGTTACAGGTAGTATTTGCTCAAAATACTGGGGTTTTTTGTGGGGTTTTTTGTTTGTTTGTTTGTTTGTTTGTTTTTTTCCTAGTGCTCATTCTGAAAGATTTAACCCTTCCTTTTCTGGGTGGAGAGAGAGAAGCTTCAAAGCCAAATGCAATGTGGCATCACTGTTGTACACTCAGCATTGTGAAGCCTGTATGCCTTTGTGGATCTGATCCCAGGTCAGCCAAGTCCTGATTCTTCACTGCAATACACTAAGACCTGTCTGTGCATGTGACTCAATATGGGCATGAAGTTGGAAGCCTTTCAGAGCACCCTGATATCCATATGAAAACAGTTTTCAAACATAGATGTCACTATTTCACTGTACTCCTTGGCCTATTTATCACTATGTAGCGCTGGCTTTGCTTACTGATATGTGCTTGCTGTTTCACTCAGTCTTCTCAGTGCTTCTGCCTAGTCA
Source organism: Serilophus lunatus (assembly GCA_013399895.1). Lineage (NCBI taxonomy): Eukaryota > Metazoa > Chordata > Aves > Passeriformes > Eurylaimidae > Serilophus > Serilophus lunatus. The sequence continues at coordinate 105,286 of VXBA01001688.1, read as the reverse complement.
GTTTCAAATTTGACTTTTAAATGTCTGGAATAAATGAGATTTTCAAACCTGACATGTAGTTCCCTAGAGTTGTATCTCAACTAGTTAAAATCGAGAATATATGAAACTACTCTGGAAGTTTGTCTCTGGACTGGGAACTAGATACTCTTGACAAAAATTTCTTTTACTTAAAACTTCAAAACTCTGTATCAGGAAGTGATTACAGGAAAGGCCTTTGTTTCTCAACATATCTGCTCATTAGATTCAGGAGGATAGGATAAACAAGCATCAACCAACTTTTCCTCCTGTTAACCTTTGAGTCCACTCATCTGAAAGGACTACATCGACTCTTCTTTTTGTACATTCTTCATGGAGCTACTTACTGAATGCCAACTTTTGTAAGTCCTTCAAAAACAATGGATTTTCCTTGTTCCTGCCTAATGTTTGTTCTCACGATCATATGCAAACAGGAATTAACTCAGCTGGCCTTTCAAATCCCATGCTAAATTTGAGCTTGTCAGAAATTACTTGGTTTTAATGTGGACATACTGATATGAAGGTTCCAGGAGAATGTCCAAAAGACCTGCCTAAGAAACACAAGTTAAAAAAAAAAAAAAAAAAGGCTATTGTTTCAATACAGTTAGAGAAGACAAACTGGAATATTTTGCTTACGATTGATATACTTCAGAGATGAATGCTTTTATCAGCCGCAGATACCAGTTATGCTTCTCTGTGGCATGTTAGGACGCCACATGTTGCCTCATTGTACTTTTCAGGTTTCCACTGCTATGTGCAGTCTGTCATCCTGGCAGTTGCAAGCTCATGGCCTTTTTTCCTACCACCAAAGTTTGGCATACAAGTCACTAGGTGTTGTGTGAAAGAAGCATATGGTATTGCTGTGACTGAGGAGGGATTCCTTGTGGAAGTATGAGTGCTGGAAGTATTACATCAGCTGGAAGCTTTTTTTTTTTAAATAATTGTTATTTTTCCTTTATTGAAATGGACATGTCAGTCTGCAAGCAGGCACTTTGCCACTCCAACAGATGGGCCAGGAGAATAGATCTGTATACCTCTCAAATGTGTGATGGTCTGACTCTCAGAAAACTCTCACTGTCGTTCTTCATAGGGAACTTCCTTGGCATATGGCTATAAGGGAGATGGTACATTATTACCCGATTACTTAAAAAGAACTCCAAAAAACCCCATAAAAACCCCTCCCAAATGTAGTGTGCATTAAAGTCGCTGAGTTTTTCTCTCTGATGAACAGGAGGCAGGATGTTAGGAGCTAACAAACAATCTTAGGGTTTCTGTGTTAATATAAAGAAGTGAATGCCATGAAAAGCTAAAGACAGGTAGTATGCCGTGTCTGGATTGCACATGAGTAGCTTAAAAGAATGATGGGTTTACTTCATCAGCAGTGCTTTTTCATTTTTGTTTAATAAAAATGGTAGCACCTTTAAGGACAAGTAGGTCTTGAAAACCCTCTGTGGTGTGCTAATATGTGGTAAAGAGTACTTGGTAGCCTTGTATCCCATGAAGTGTTTACAACTCAGAAGCAGACAATAGGTGAGTGGTGATGGAGCAATCAAGCAGCTGGAACACAGGCATAGTTAACACTGAGAGTGGATATTACAGTGTATATAGCAGTATGTTTTTATGCTTGGTTAATATTAGGGATTTTGCATTTAAAGTTTCTCACTTAAATCTTAGGATGAGGTATGCTTCTGTAGATCTGATGGAAGCTTGTGACTTTTTAGAAACAAAAGCTTTCACTGAAAAAAATACGACAATCTGCTCAGGTGTTAGATGTCCTGTTCTGAAGCCCATTAATCTGCTGGCAGTCACACACAGTGTTAAATACTAGCAGCTGCATGTTCTATTTCTTGCCTTTGTGAGGATGTTGTCTCAGGGTTAAGAACAAAGGACACAACCCCATAGGAAGCCTGTTTATTAGTTCTACTACCCACAGAACACCCTGTAATTCTTACACTTTTACACAGTGAGAAAATCAATATTTTCAAAACAGTAATTGATCCATTGGAAAATACAAAGTAGGATCTTTCTTCAGGATTGCCGATGGATTCGGCTGGCCAGACCTACGTGGGGAACATCAGAGAGTATTAAAACAGAACAATGAACAGTGTTCAAACAGAGCAAGCTAGGATATCCTGTAGTGTTTTGGGTGGATAGGAGGTTGGGTCCGAGCCTTGACATTCTACTTTCATGCATGTGTAGAGGAAGGGAAGTTATGACCTTCCCTTAAGCAGATGCATGGTATTGTTAAATTGAGCCATTCAGGCATTAACAGTAATGCACTTTAGAAGTGGCAGCACTGCAGAAGCTGCACAAGTGTTTATTTGTGGGGACAAACTATACAGAACCCCACACTGCTGCAGTTGAAGTTACCTGTAGAAAGCCTGTTTGGATCACCTCCAGAAAAACCTCAGAGAGGAGGGTAGAGATGTCATTGCCTTCTGCACACAGCCCTGGAAGTGGGTATCAGATAATTCACTTGCTCTTGAAAGGGTGGAATCAGAAGTGTGTGTAAGTTCTGCTGACTGATAAGCTTTGATGCTGAAGTCTAGTCAGACACATTCTCTGGCACAGTCTGATGCTCATTCTGGATTCTTCTACAAATCCTAAGCAAGTTCCTGGGAACACTTTCTTATTTTTGTATCTAATCTCCCTTTTCATTCTTTGCAGATAAACTAAGTCACAAGCAGTGTCCAAATTTCAATGACATGTTAAATCTAAACTGGCTTTTCATATATTTCAGTCTATTACCTCCTCATTTTCAGTAGCTCTCAGAGAGCACTCAGTAGACTTAGAAAAGAATGGAGCCTCGCTGTCCTAGATGTGAATAAAACCCTTACAAATTTCACTTCAAGCCTCAAGAATTTGTGTTATGGAAACCTGAGCTGTAGTGAAGAGCTAGTTAAAACAATGTTATCAGATTACCTGCATTCCTGCCTGCAGGGTAATAGTGCCATTAATTGTATGCCTAAGGTTAAATGCACATAAATACATGATCTGGGCCTAAGAAAGTGATTTAAAATAAAGACAAGAGAGGTGCAATTAAATCTTAATGTTAAAAATAATCTGAAACCATATCCACATACTTCCATGTCCTTTACATTGCTATTACAAAGTGGTTTAAAACTGGAAGTAAAAGCAGGTTCCAATTTTCATGAGACTGAGAAGAATTTAGATCAAAGACAAGGTTGTTACTGAAGGAAAGTTAAATATTCGAATGTGATTTTTAAATAGAGAGCACAGCAGCTTCAGTAGAAGCAATATAATGCACATGGCTGCTAGAGTGGTTGCAGAATTGTGGTAATCAAGCTGTTTTCTGATCATCTCTAGAAAAATGCACTTGAAAGAAGATTGGACTAGGACATCGTTTTATTAGTTCTTGGACATCTTTCCCATTTTTTTTTTAACATTAGGAGATTTTAGGGGGCTATCTGTATTTGAATATTCGGTGAAAAAAATCGGAGAAATCACTCTTTCTAGTCAAAGAATCCTTATAAACTTACATCACTTTGCCCCAGAACAACTCCACTGAACTCAGATTCAAAGCTGCAGATTTGCACACATGTAAGCCAGCTCAGAAACTAGGCATTTATCTGTTATCATTATCTGATCTTAGAAAGATAAACAGTTATGTTAAATAGAGGCCATGGCAGGTCAGGATTGCAGAAAGCTTAATTTATTCAGCTCAAAAAGCAAGGACTAGCCACTTAAAAAGCCACGTGATCAAGGTGACTCATTCTTGGCAGCAACCTAGCAACATACTAGACCAGAATGGAAAATCATCTTGATTCGTAGCACCAAACAGAAGCTCATATTTATCATCAAGAAGATGAAGGATGGGTCTAATGAGTAGGACTTACATGTATATGTTCAAGTGAAATGAAAATTTGGACATATCTTTTTGCATGCTCTGAAATGATCTGGGAGAAGTTCAGAAAAGTTTGCTATGCTGCATCGTAAACCAAACTGTATTTTTGCATGACAAAATTATGTCCTTGAATGAACCTTTTTATGCAAGATCATCCAATCATAATGTGTTTTGACTTAAGTGAAGAATTATACAACTTCAAAGATAGACTTATATTCTAAGAAGAAAATCCAACTTCATGAACTTCATTTTACTGGACAAATACCTTCTCGGTCATATATGCTAGCAGATGGTAGAGATCATGTGGAGGGCTTGATACAACTTTCGGCAGTCTCATAGTGTGGGAGAATAATGGAGTTTTTCCCATAAGTGATGAAATTCTCAGTAATTGCGATCCCTCCCTTTTTTTGTTTTTATCTCTGTGCAAATACCAACAGCTTTGAATATATTTTTAAAGTAGCTGGTGAAGTGATTTTGGTATGCTTGGTTTTTTTTTTTTGATTGGTTGGGTTTTTTAATGTAAGGCTTTTTTATTTACACTGGAAGAAAAAGAAGATATGCAGAGCCAGACCTTGTACTTTCCTACTGAAGACAGCCTCTATTTAGGCAGGATTTCCAAGCAACAATGATGCCAAGGTTTTCTGACTATAACTTGCTACAGTTCACTTTGGTTGATGGAGTTATTTTCACAAAATGGAGCTGGTGGAACAGTTGAGACTTTTCACTGAAGTTTGATTGTTTATGTGTTTTGCCATACAGATAACGCATCAAATCAAGCCCTTGTTTAAAGAAAGACAGTTACCATGTGTTTATCTCATTAAAGTCCGGATAGAAAAGATCATTTGTAGGAAGTAGGTTTAACTCTATGTTAAAAGATGGGATTTGCAGGTAGTGAGCATTACAAATATTCTCTGGGGTTTTTATATTAGCGAGCACTCTCTTGGCATTTTATTTTACAAATATGTTCCATAAAATACAAATGGACCATTACATTGTGGAAAAGCGAATATAATTCCTTGTTTGGACCTGTCATGCTTTTAGAATGCTTCAGTACTGAGGTGTTTCTCAGGTAAAACCTAAATAGAGACTTACCCATACTGTATTCCATCTGCACTCCATATATGAATGTGGGATCATTCATCTGACAAATAGGCTAACCCCCTAAAATTTATCTGTTGATTTTTGTTCTTGATAATGTGCAGTTCTTATTAATTTATCATCTATGAGATTTATATAAATTTTGTAATCTCTAAACACAACAAATGATTAGAGATAAAAGAGAGCATAAAAAAATGTTTTCTTCACTTTCCTAGGGTATGGTTATGTAGTTATTTTTCCCCCCAAAACCAGCCTTTATTCATGAGACATTATAAATATGATTTAATCCAGTATTTGTTCTTTCTTTGGTTTTTTTTTGTGCAAAAATTGCCTTAAAACTGCAATGTTTAGTATATTTGAAAATTATAATGTTTTAAAAGACTTAAAACACCAAATCCATAATTATTTTTAGAAAAATTAGCTTATATAATTTATTGATGTCTGTATACTTTCTCTGTAGCACCGTAATTTGAATACATGACACATAAGAAAAATACTGTAAGAGAAAAAAATTGCAGATGCTATACAGCATTGAAATATTTTAGTGTTCACAAATCCTATTTTTATACGTATGGTGTGTGTAGTGTATAGAAGTGGGATGACATGATGGACAATTATGTAACACCTCACTTTTTTTAGTAATATTTAGTAGTATTCCTAATACTTCTCTCTCCTCTGCTGAAATTACTTACAATATATCTGTATATGTGATAGAAGAACAACTGACAATTGGGCTTGCCTTTAAAATACTAGGAATGGCTATTCAGGACCCAACTGTGCTACATGTTTACTGCATTTTGTTTTCTTGTTGAGATCCATCAACACAGTTCTGAATTGGGATTTCATCTAACTCTTGTGACTTTGACTCATATTAGTGATTCAGTCATTCTAAACACCACTTGAGAAAGCCTGTGCATAGACTTTTAGGGAAAGTTCTGGAGTACAAATATGAAAAAAACTACTTTTTTCCCTTCAGAATTAGACTCTAGTTTCTTAACTTCTCTGGGAAAAGAACAAAAGATATCAACAGGAACTGGTTAGAGTGCTTATAAATGTGTTCTTTCAGAAATAAGTGAAAGGCAGTGGTCAAATGAATTCCTCAGGCGAAAACTCTGAAACACTTGAAATCATAATTTCTCTGCAACAGATTAAATTAGCGCTTGGTAACAATCTTTTGCAAGTGAATATTAATTAGCACAGGGCGACAGAGAAGAGATCCCTTATGCAGATACAGAAAGCTGAGTAACAGGGCTATGCACAAGACCTTAGTCATAGAGGAAAATGCTACTGACAAAGAGAGGCCAGAAATATCTGCACGTGAGCTGTATTTTGAGTGACTCGGTGGGAGGAGAAGTCTCAGTACAGTCGGTGGGAGGTGTGCAGTGATGCTCCACAGCAGTGAAAAGAGTACCTTCCTGGGTAGACCTGACTGTTTTTCACCTTGTAGGTCCTCTATAAAGCACTCTCGTAGATGTGCCTTTTAATCTTAACCTTTTGAGACTAGACTGGTTTTCAAAGTTAGAATTAATGCATGAATTCCCAGATAACAAAACACTGACCATGGTCAGTCTTTTCAGATGTAAACTCAGGAAACTCGGCTGAACAGGAACAGCTCTGTTGCTGAGTGTTAATGTAGTTGATGCTTTAAACATGCAGAGCATCTCATGCTGAGCTGGTGCATCTCATGCTGAGCTTCTGAAAATGGAGACAACCAGAATGACTACTTGAAGCTGAAATATTGTCTGTGAGTATATTCCTATGGACAGACACAAAAAGTGAATACGTTTCCTCTGACTGTACTTAAAGTTATTTGGAACTAGGCCAGCTTTTGCCTGCAGATCTTATAGCTTCATTACCATGACTCTAAGCCCGAGTTAATAAGCTGTGCTGATCAAGCACATGTGTCTCTGCACCTGTCTCCAGAGCTACTTGAGGAAACAGAAAAAGTGATGTAACCTTGGGAAAAGCTGAATACTTCTTTTGTGATAATTGCAAATGGTTTCTTTTGAATCTTACCTATGAAGTCTTAAGGTGGTTTTCAACTTGATGAACTCATGTAGAGAACAGAGCTTGTGTAAGAAGAATTTATCCTGAAAAAGAAATTCAGCTCATTTATTTATGTGGCAAAGCTCCTTGCATCATACTGTATCAACTTCATTTCCTTTAATCCTGTTATCCTCAAAAGTTTGGGTATTTTGAAGCACAAAGGTACTAAAGGCTCCAAATCTGTACTTTTATTTAAACTAATTTCCTTGAAATGGAACCAAAGTCAGTGGAAGGATTATAAAGGTACTTTACCATAAACCTTTTCTTTTCCACTTAACACTCAGCTCACATGAGAATACTGCACTTTTTACTGCTGGTCATTCATATACTGATACTCTCAAATTAACAGGAGGTTTAGTTCATGTGCATTTGCTGTGGGTAAACCTATGAAGTATGGAGATACTTCAGTTGCAAACAAAACTTATTCATATTTGAAATAAATTTCACTAACTTCCTTTACATAATTAAATATTTTGTTACCATAGGCTGCCAGTATTTGCCACTACTGCTAGCAGTCAGGAGTTTAATTTCAAGTAATTACTGTCACATCACAGTTGTGGGGTCTTTTGTAATGTACACTGATGTATTTTGTAAAATGATTGTAGTAAGTGTGTATTTTCTATTCTCTTTAGTAAGGAGCTTGCTTGATAAACTCAAATAAAATGTAGAGTACATCTGAATCATTCTTTGGTACTACTTCAAACCTGCTATTCACAAGTAAAGAAAAGTTGTCATGGAAACTTGAGCGGGGAGATCCAAGACAATAATTTTATTCAAATCCTTTCTTCAATGAATATGTTCTCTTTCTGTTAATTAAGTGTGAATTATTTGTGATTTCCTTGTATTTTTTCTGTTATTTGAAATTAGTTGCTAAGCAATTTATCTTAAGATAATTTCTGATTACTACTTTGCATGTATTTAATATGTGCCAATTAAAAGGTTTGTTAGTTTTGGTTGAAAAGAGCAGTCACATGACAGGGTGTGTTGCTTCAGGTATGTTTCCCTTCCCTTAAAAATACTCTTTTTCTTGAGTTCATGTTTTTGATCTGAATACTTCTAATTTTTGGATGTTCGCTTAACAGGCCATCTTCAAGATCTTCCTTTCTGTGCACCTTTTTATTATAATATTTGATGAATATAAGAAGACAAAATGGATTGAATTTTTCACTTAAGCATACTGTAATAAACTTTATTGGAGAACGTTTTCCCAAGCTGATTGATTAATTAGGAAGGAATTTATTTGACAATATATGACCACAGTGATTCAAAGAGGACCTATTCAGAGAATGATGATGATGGATGGTGCTGCATCCAATAGGCAGCTGGTCACTATTGGTGTCCCCCAGGAATCAGTGTTGGGCCCAGTCCTGTTTAATATCTTTACTGATGATCTGAATGAGGGAACTGAGTCCACCATTAGCAACTTTGCAGATGACACCAAGTTGAGGGCAAGTGTCTATCTGTTAGGGGGAAAGAGCTCTCTGCAGAGGGATTCTGGACAGGTTGCCTAGATAAACTGAATCCAATGGCATGAGATTTAATAAGTCCAAGTGCTAGTCCACTTTGGCCACAACAACCCCCTGCAGCTACAGGCTGGGGACAGAGGGGCTGGAGAGCAGCTAGTCAGAAAAGGATGTGGGGGTTCTGATTGACAGGAAACTGAACATGAGGCAGCAGTGTGCCCAGGTGGCCAAGAAGGCCAATGGCATCCTGGCCCGTATCAGGAATAGCACTGGTGAGGACACACCTTGAGTGCTGTGTCCAGTTCTGGGCCCCTCAGTTTAAGAAAGATGTTGAGTTGTTCCAGAGAAGGCCAACGAGACTGGTAAGGGGTCTGGAGCACAAGCCCTGTGAGGAGTGGCTGAGGGAGCTATGGTTGTTTAGCCTGGAGAAGAGGAGGCTCAGGGGTGACCTTATTCATCTCTACGATTGCCTGAAAGGAGGTTTGTAGCCAGGTGGGTATTGTTCTCTTCTCCCAGGCAATCATCAGCAGGACAAAAGGGAACAGTCATAACTGTACTAGGGTAGGTTTAGGTTAGACATTAGGAAGAAGCTCTTTACAAAGAGAGTGCTTGATCATTGCAATAGGCTTCCCAGGGAGATGGTGGATTCAGTGTCCCTGCAGATTAATAGGAAGAGTGCATGTAGCACTTAGTGCTGTGATCCAGCTGACAAGGTGGTGTTAGGTCAGAGGTAAGGCTATGCTGTCAAAAGTCTTCTCCAATGTAGTTGATTCTGTGATTCTGTCAAATACAATTCTGTCTTGAGTACAATATTGTACATTTGGGAAGAGTCATTACATTAGGATTTGTTTTTTCCCTAGGCTTTTTAAGAATTGTAAGCAATTTTTACTGTATATTTTATTGATAATTTTTTTTTCAGGTAGGTGTGAAAATTGTTCTGGTGTATGAACAAGTAGGTGTACAAAAACTGCTTTTACAAAGACTGAAACTGAAATACAGCCAGGAGTTTTTTTGCAGATTGAACAAATATGAACAATTCAGGCTTCTTGGCTTCATAGTCTGTTTTCATGGTGACCATAGTTATTTGCTTAATATTATATTTAAAAGCGTTAGGATTTTTTTTGTTGCTAATTGTAAGTAAACATGAAATGTTCTGGACTTACAGCCATGGAAACTAAATTTCTCTGTGAATTCACAGATTTTAACTGTAGAGTTGCTCCAAGTGAATTTCTTCTAACTGAACTGTTTTCATGGTCAAATTACATTTAAGAATGGAAAACACCTGTTTCTGCGTCACAGGGCTCTGCAGCCACTTCTCTGTTCTAACTCTGTGATCTTCCCCCC
>VXBA01001688.1:71242-95432 GCA_013399895.1 Serilophus lunatus | reverse complement strand
CCCCCCCCCCCCCCCAATTTATACTGCTTTTTTATTAACCTCTGTTTCTGTTGTTCTAATTTACAAGAATGTTTGAAAAGTTTTTCCGCTATGGTTATTCTCTGAGTGTTGATGCTCCATGAATGTACCCAGCCACTGGTGTCAAGCACGGTGTAAATAAGTTCTGCTCTGAAGAAGTGAGGCTGGCACAGTAGCTGGGTGGCTTTGGCCACCAGTAGCCTGTCAGCAATTTCAAACTCCTGGGAGGTGGGTTGGTTTTAGTAGTTTCCATTCCTGTACAAGGTATTCTGGAAAAAGGACTGTAGCAAAAGAGAAAGATTTTTCCAATATAATTTATGTGAGTTTGGCTGAGCCAATAGATTTTTCTAACAGAGCTCCAATTTATATGGAAATTTACTAATGTATAGTTGCAAAATCCTTTTTTCTTTTTTTTTTTTTTTTTTTCCTTTTTTTTTCCTTCTCCTCTATGTCTTTAACATTTTTTGACACTATGACACTGGCCAACATTTCTAGACATGTGGCTGCAGTATGATAATAGCTCAGGACTTCAAGTCTTAAACTCCAAAAGATGGAAGTGGAAATGCTGATTGATAAACAAAAGTTAATAGTGGAGCCTGTCTTTTCTCTCCTTGATGTGCCTTTAAGTGACGCAGACTTTATCTGCACAAGTGAACAGCTGTTGATTCACTTCTTTTCCTACACCAAGATTGAGACAAATAATTCTGTAGTTTTGGTTTATATAAATGTGAATAGAACTTATCTTTTTATGTAAAAAAGCTTGTCTGTTCTTAATTTTATGGTTGTGCTTTCTTACATACAACAGCAAGATCTGACTTGTCTTCAGAATCATATAAGTAATTTCTTATTGATTTTCTATAATATTTCTTCAGGTGATCTGTGAAACTATTACTTCAATTCCTACATTATTGCAAGCTTTTTTAAAATCACTGTATGTGTCTAGATAGATTTTGAAAAAACAATGCATGAAAAAGAGCTCATTTAGACAGCATTTTTGGTCCTGGAAACTGTCATAGCAAACAAAATAAATAATTTTCCTTTTTCAGAACCTGCTGTTTGAAAGACCTTGCTTAGGACACTAGTAGTTTATGCTTAAGAAAAGACAGTGTAAAGCAAGTTAAAGAAAATTATCTTCTCCAAGGACACAATTTACTTAGAAGACTAGTAACAACATGTTTAGACTACTTAAAATCTCTGTTTTGTAGAAGGAATCAAGTGCACATGTAAAGAAGAGAATTAGTTCTCTAAGGTTTCTTAGTTGTTTACAGAACTTGTACAAAAATTGGATAACTTTATGTAATACCTTGAAGTAAATACTTCAAGTTTGTGTAAAGAGGAAGACTCGACATCAGCTCTACCATAGAAACTACCATAGTGGCCCATATGTACAATTATCTGAGCAGACCAGAAGAGATATTCCGTGGGGTACCACAACTTTCAATATGGCAGCAAAAATCAGTCCCCAATTATCAACGTTGGTTCAGAGTAAACCAGTGTTTCAGAATAGGAGTAGCAACAACATCATTATCAAATGAGTGCAAAGTCCAGTTCTTGATTTAATTTCTAACCCTAGACTATTTTGGAGCTAACCACTGCTATATGCATACTGTGAGAGGTTGGAGGCTTAGGGTTAGAAGAGCTTTTAAAGTAACAAGACTTCCATGTTTCCTGGTTTAAGGGTGTATGATTTTTGATTTGGACATCTACATTCATTCTGTTCATTAGACAATATCTGAAGACGTATTGCACTTTACATTTGTTCAATAGCTTTTTAAAGTGTGGATTTTATTTCAGCTAGGTTGTACATGAAAATAAGGTTTTGTCCTGTTTGAAACCTGAGTGCCTAGAGAGACGAATATTAAATACTTGCAGAACTGTGAGTAAGATGGATTCTATGTATAAAAGATGGGTTTTATTACCCAGAATTCATCCACGAGTAATTACTGCCTTTATTTTATGCACTTATGAGGTCACATCTGGAGTACTGTATCCCCTTTTGGGACGCCAGTACAGGAAAAATATTGACAAAGCTCAAGTGACATAAACAGAAGAGGTATTGAGCACATAACATTTTCCGTGACTGAGGACAGTGAGTTTGTTTGGCTTAGTTTTCAAAAGACTAAAGGAGGATCTTGTGGCAGACTTCAGCGGCAAAATGAGGGATGTTTAGAAGAAGAATGCTACTTTCAGGGGTGCAGGCTTGAAGGACGAAAGACAACAGTCCCAACTTGTATCAAAGGAGATTCTATGTAGATATAAGACAAAAAAATGTAAACAGTGGGAGTGATTAAACTCTGGCACAGATATCTCAGCATTTCATGTCATAGGCCAGACACTGAACAACCTAATCCAATTCAGAGGCTACTTGGGTAGCCTGCTTTTACCCTGCTTTGGGTAAGAGCTTTGATCAGATAACATCCAGAGACAACTGAAGTGATTCAGCTTGAAAAAAGAGTAAATGTGAACAAGGTATGGAGGCAGACATATCTAAAAATTCCCAGTGAAATTTCCCCAAGTGCTATGTATTTTCTACTGGTTTTTGTGTTTTCAAAGTCTTTTTTCTTGCATTTATTAGCGATAAAGATCAAGTGAATTTAAATGGTATTTTGGATAAAATTCTATCAATAATAGAGATCTTTGAAGAAAAGTTGAATTTTTGAGATTTTGAGGTGTTGGGGGTTAATTTTTTTCCATTTAGTAGGTAGGATATATTGAAGTAAAAATTAAAGTACATCAGCAGAACATTTCATGTCTTGTCATTTATGGCATCTGTTTCTTGCCTTAATCTGTTTTTTTACTCATTGCAACTATCACAACATTTGAGTCTAGTGATAAACAATTAAATTTCTTATTAGTTATCTAGATCTAAAAACAGTCTTTATTCTCTATTTTTATTAGTCAACAACACCTGTGATGAAGTTCTAGTTTCATTTCCCCCTTCAAATGCATAAACCATGACATTACGAAGAATAACGATACAGAACCTATCATGAAAAACAAAAACAGGAAAGTATAAGAGAGTTGTGTTCCATGCAATATATATAGTAATTCTATCTTTGTCTTCCTCCTCCTGTAAGAAAGGAAGAGGCTTTGACACTAAACAAGTGCCCAAACCACCAAGTGTGGGGGTAAGATTGATGGATAGAGAGGAATTAAAGGATCATTTTGCAAATGAAGTTTATATTTATTTTTAAACAAAAACGTCTAGTTTGATACAGGTCATGTAGAAGTCAGTAATGGAAAGTTTAGAAAGCTAAGACAGCTTCCAAGTTTTGTCTGTGAAGTTCTTTTAATTATGCTTGATTTACTTTTTTTTTGAATCTGGACCCTGAGTTTACTTACAAAACAGGCTCGTGGGGAGGTGTGTTGAAGAGACAAAACTTTTGGTCTTCTGGATGGACTATAAAACATTCTTTTTTGTTCATTCTCACTCGTCCTTCTGGAAAAAGCTTTCAGCTGTCCCTAAGCAACAATTAGATGTTGGCTATAATACAAGAGAGGGAAAGGTCAGATAATTGCAGTAAATGTATAATTGGAGTCAAGATATGGAATACTACCCATGTCCTGAGAAATGGGGGGAAAAAGAGGAAAAAAAATGGGAAAAAGGTAAATCACCTGACTGAAACTGTTTCACAGGCAGCTTTGCTCTTTCTTTTTTCCATTTGTTCCCAGAACTAGAATGTACAACTACTTGAGAATTAAATAATTTAGCAATTATTTAAATAACAAATTATGGAAAGCTTAATTAACCAGAATACACCTATCAGAAACATGAACAAATGTAGAACAGCAGGGAATAGATCTACCCACACAAATTCTCTTTCTTACTGAAAGACGTAGCACAGATAATTGCCTTCCTTTTTGTCCAAATGCCTAGAAAATATTTGGGGCTTTTTAGGATATTCCAGTGAGGAAAAGAGACCAAGCAGAGAACTGAGATAGTTTGTCCTGGTTTGTTAATTTGCAGTAACACAGAAAATCTGGTTTGACTTTTTTTCTTGTTTTCCTTGGGTTTTTTGGATGTTTTTTGTTTGTTAGTTGGTTGTTGGTTTAGTTTTTTTGAGCAGAGGAGAACTCAAATAAAATCTTCCTCATAGTCTTTTAGTTTAGGACCAAGCCTGGCTTTATATCACTTTCTGCAATGCAAATTAATCTAATTATTTTTTGTCTTCCTCTATCAGTGTTTCACTCCTTTTCTAACTGAAGTACCTAGCATCCATTTAAGCTTCAAATAAAAATATATCAGATCCCTTTTTCCTGCAGCAACAGGATTCTTTTGCCTCTTCAGTGAAGGGAAATGGCTGAATCAGGTTCAACAGAATTTAATTCACTTTGCAACAATAACCATTCCAGTGGTCTAAAATATCCCAGGCGAGTTTGTTTTTTTTTTGGTAGGTGAAGATGTCCTGGAACTTCAGCCATAGAAAAAAAGTCTGTTATCGTTCCCTTTCTTGTATTCTACAGGGATCCACGGTGAGAAGCACCTCTGGCAGGTGCAGTAACAGTATCCCATGAGGAAAATGCTCACATTATTCAAGTCAGAGATTATGCTGTTAAGTGTCATCTAGAATCCAATGGACAATTTATTAAGGCCAAAGAGTGTCAGTCTCAGGAAGTGGTATGACTGAAAAGCAAATCCATTGTCACTTTTTGAAGTTTGGAAGAAGCAGCATCATTAAGGTCACTCTGCAGTACAGTAAGGTGGGTAAGGTGTGGATAACAACAGCGAGGTCTGAACTTGCAATCTGTCTCCTAGGACAAGGACCTGACTCAGATGGGAAGGAGCTTCCTTGGCTGTTGAAGCAATATGATTATCTTAATCAACTAATAAACCCACAAAGATCTTGTGAAAAAAAAAATAAACAAGCATAAAACCAATTTGTAAATGTGTGAGAAAGTATTATGAATTGAGTAGTTGACTTTTTTGGACAATCATGCTTTTCCACAGAGGCACTGAAGCAGCAGGTGCGAGTCCCCGTGTTGAAGGCATAGTGACTCTGGGAGATTATCACCTTTATGACAAACATCTGGATGATCACCAGTGAAGTCGCTTGGGCCACTGCTGTTTCCAGCCCATTACAGCAGCAATATGAAATCTGGTCCAGTTTCAATCCCTATTCCAGTTTTTGAACTGCAATGGTCACCTGTTGACGCAACTGCATTTGGTCTTAAAATCCTGGAGGATGGCTGTGCAGACAGAGAAGGATGAAGCAGGGTTGCAGTGGAATAATAGCATTCAGTAACTCTACATTTAGCTATTGAAAATAGAAATTCTATCAAATATCTGGAAAGACAAAATAGAAGCCTGTCAAGACATAATCTGTGTAGGGCCTGGAGAACTCAAATGATTTGTTTTTGCTAACTCATAGTCACTATGCATGTTTCTGTGAATTGCCCCAAAACTGAAAGTAGAGGGCTTTTTCATTACCTTCACCCATGTGGAAAACTTCTATATCATGAGAAATGTTCTTTGAGAATGATGCACTGATGGAACTTGTATTAAAAATGTGCTTTAAATAAAATGGAAGGGAGACTAAAAAGAGTGAGATGCAGACTGTAAAGAAAGGAGATAGCATCTGATATGATCTAGTTAAAACTTGTAGTTACTTGACTCCTGTTCACAGTTTAAGCAAAGGCCTTCAGGATTAATACAAACTCAGCTGCTGATATATTTTTATTGTCTTAATAATTTTATTTCTAAGTGAAAGTTGAGACCCTCAGAATATATAAACAAAAATATTTACACTGTGTTCGTGACTGTGGGCGTAAGTATAAGTATTCCATGGCTACTTTTGCACAGCTTTGGTAACTGTGAGTAAAAATGGGCTAAACTCGCTGGTGTTTTATTAATGTTGTATGTTGTTTTTTAAAAAAAAATTGGTTTGGTTTTGTTGTTGTTTGTTTTTTTAAAATGTTTGTTTTTTCAAGGATCAAGTTTCAGCCTGTATCCCAGGAATAATCCCAGCAAATCCACACTGTAGATTTGTGTTCCGTGTACTAGAAACAAAACTCAGGACCATATATACTGGAAAGGTGTGCTTTACTATGTGTACATTTCTTTGAGATATTTTGAGAGGATACCTACATGTTTGCCTGCAAACCAGGGCTTGCAGTGTTCTAAGACAGGTCAAACAATGGCAATATGGCTATCTGAGCTCTCACTCAGGCTCTCTTTTGGTTTTAGCTGGCCTAGGTGCAGCAGTTTCCATCAGAAGTCTTGTAAGAGGTTGTTCTGTACTCCAGTTTTTAGCACCCCAAATCCATGTCAGGGCAAACAAATGTGCTGGCTGTTAACTGCCACTGCTGAAGGGGGACACACTGTCTTTCTTGCACTGCTGTTTGGTGGGTGATGATAGAGAGTCATGACTTTTATAATCTGTGACATATTTCATCTAACTGTGACAGTATCAGTGAGTGAGAATATTCAGCAAGTCACATGCACAACACAGAGAGGACCAGCTTCTAGAAACGACCAGGCTTACAGCTTTCCAGCTTATGGCTTGAGGCAGAGCAAGTCCCGAACTACGCAGAAAGTTTCTACACCCATATATATATATATATATATATATATATATATATATGTATAGATAGATAGGTATAGATATGCACACATATACATACATATGTATGTATATAAAGGTACAGGACCTATATGTGAACATATCTCTCTCTCTCTCTTTTCTCACACATTTATCCTTTTATTTCTGAAGTTAGGTCTAATGCATAAGGAAATCAATATGCTCAGCTTACCTCAGAGCACAACAGAGTGGCATTGCTGAAACTGACTGATGTCTTGTATGCATGCTTCCAGCAGAAGCAAAGAACTCAGGCAACCCAGGCTTGATAGTTTATTTGGTGCAGTGATTTTGCTGGTAGCACAGCTGTGTCTCTCTCTGCTGTGTGCCTTGTCATCAGTGCCTTTGTATTATTATTAACATTATAAAACCCCCATGAGGCCCTGGTCCTCAACGCTTTACCAATGCCACTCAACAGTCAAGAGCCCTGTCCTGGAGAATGGGGGTACAATAATTTCTTTGTCTAGATTCAACACCGCAGCAGAACCAAAGAGGTTCACGTGAGTGTGTGAGAGAGAAGGCTTGGACTGATCACAGTCAGTCTGCTGTACTTCTTACTCCTCTTTTTGCCTGTTCTAATTTAACTTGTTTTATAGGTTCAAATGAGTTCTCAAGCGTGATTAAATTTTTATGCCTGAAATTATTGATTATACACTTATACTGAAGTAATAAACCTACGTGCTGGTGTTGTAAACAGCATTTTTTGTATCTTACAGAAGTGTGTGAGCTTGCTTTAATGGCCTTTGTCTTCACAATAAAATCCATCTGTACTTGGATCAGAGAGTTGAGGTGTGGATGAACATAGGACTATTTCTCTTTATAAATTCCTACTCTCTTTCCAAGATTTTGGGACTGATCTTTACCTTTGTCTGTTACCTTGTCTCTATGGTCTGGATAAGTCATTGGAATGTAAGAATTCAGTGAATACTAACTTCATAACTCTGCTTTGCAAAATTTCATCTGTGGCAGCAGAAATTGAATTTTTTGAAGTATTTGGCTCTGGAGGTTTTCTTGTAGACCTAATACAATTATCTTCTATAAGATGAGAACAAATATAGTCAATTACTTTATGGAACCTTTTTCTACTGCAAGCCTACTGTCTAATTGGATATACTTCTCCTGCAGATGATTGGGTTCAGATTGACCAAACAGTGCATCTTTTTGTCCACAAATAAGTGTTATGTTTTGCTGTATATGAGTTTTATTTGATATCAGGATGTACATCAATAAGCAGTAAATCATATATACTTGTATAAAAATTTGATGAGATGGACTCTTTCCCAAATTTATCAGTGGAGTGGAGGAGGTCTCCCATGATCCCTGATAAGCCATGTTGAGCAGTAGGTAACACTGCAGCATACATGTTAGACCAGATTTCTTTGTTTCTGCAGTTGAACCTGCTCTAGATGAAACAATATTGATCATAGAGGAGTGAGTGGATCCATAGTCTGTTTCATAAGTGCAGCTCTGCAGTGAGTAAGATAGGATTTTCTGTCCATGGTTTATATTGATGTTTGAGTTGCTGAAGTACTGACAGCACCATCTATAATTCAGTGATAAAAACTGTAACACTATACACATGAATGGCTGCTGTTCAAATACCAGGGTGCCCTCAGGCTGGACCAGTGATTTCAACAAATATTTTTATCCCCATCTAACAGATTCTGAAATCAATGAAGGGACTGATTACCTCACATCAAATCACACCACAGGTTAGAAACTACTTGTGAGTGTTTCATGTATCTTACAGGTATAATTTAGCATATGTATTTGATATATATTAAACACTCACTGATGGTTTCTAGCTTACTGTGTGATTCACAGCTGTGTGATTCTCTCCTTCAGTTTCTTAATATATAAACAATAATATTTTGTCCTTTTGTTATTTTTTCTCATTCTGCCCAATGGCTGGTCGTTCCTGGTTGACAGTTGACATGGACCTGGTAGCTGCCGTGTTTTCAGCGGAGCTTTCTTGATCTCCATCAACCAACCTTCTGTGTGCACTTGGAAAACAAGTCTGCTAGGAGCATTTCTGATAATCTTCTGTAGGTCGTACTTGGAATAACAGTACCATCAGATTTGATCTATGAATTGGGCAAAACTTTTTAATCTGTAAATTAATCAAAAGCCTATGGTCCCTAACAATTCTGTCTGGCTAATGCTTTATAACCATACAACAAAAAGCCCTCTAAAAACAAACAGCTAGCAAAATGATCTGATACTCATCCTTTCTGAAAGAATTATACCATAAGTGTAAACAGATCAGAGGATATTGAATTATTTATATCTAGATTACAGGTGAGACAAAAAAAAAAAAAAAAAAAAAAAAGAGAAAAAAAAAAAAAAGAAGTGAATACAAGAACGAATTGCTCACATCTATGAAAACAAAGGCCGTGGAGCCAGGCATGGACATTTATTTACCATGCAGAGAGAATATTTACTTCTAACTCATTTATAGAATTCCTCCCTTCGGCGATATGAAAGCAATTTTGTGGTCAGTGGGATCTGTTGGATGTCCTTTCCTAGCTTAAGAGTTAGATATTGTATGTGAGGCGTGCAGTCCTGTGTGTAATGTACTCCATCTGTTACAAGACTGAAAGGCACATTTGGTGCACGCGCCTGCCAAATGAACTGCTGTGAGCTGCCAAAGTGTAAGATGTTAAAAGGGAGTGAAGGTTGAATTTCCTGATTCTCTAATGCCTGCAATTGGAAAATAATTTCTAGTGTGGCATACAGTGGAAGAATACAAAATTATTTATGTTCCTCTCTCTTTGGTATTTCCAGTCATTTCCCCATCTTCCACCCATGTCCACAGTTGTCTCTCTCAGCAGTGAGCGGAGGTTTGCTGCCACCAGGCATTACTCAGTCTCTCCCTGAGGTGCACAATCAGGCATCCTGTTTTTCCTTCGGAATCTCCTTGCCTTCTGTTTCAAAAATATCACTTCTCTGCTAGAAGTCATGGCTACCAGCAGAGCTGGGATTTTTTAAGCCTAGGAACTAGACCAATGAGAAGATTCTGAGTCCATCATGCCTCCAGTTAAAGCAGTGGAGACTTGAAATAGCTCTGAGCTTCCTACCAAGTTAAGGTAGGAAGCGTGCCCACAGTCACAGAAGATTGCACCTCTCTGCTTTTCTTCTGTTTCCTTCTGCTTAGTGCAAGGGTGCCTTGAGGTAGGCAGGAAGACATGGCACTTGGACAATTGGAAGCTCCTGGTGCCTTGCCAAGGTGTGTTCCTCCCACTCAGTTCAGAGTTCTGCTCTTTCTGCTCCTCAGCTTTGTTCTGCAAAGGAGTCAGTCTTTGGACAATGGAGGAAGGAGCAGGAGAGCAGACTGATTTTGTGAAATGGCTTGGCATCAGCTTCTTTCTGTGGCAGAAAAATTACCTGCAAGGCATAAAAATGCTCCCCTTCTCCACACCCAGCAATAAGGAGAGGGCAGCGGAAGTTTTTAGATTCTGAATTGTGCATTCTGGGTAATGTCTGCATCAGCACTGTGCAGGACTGGCATCATATACTCAAACTGAACAAAAATAGACTGATCCAGAGCCCCGTGTCCCCATGGTCTGTGGGAAAGAGGTCTAAAACTTGAATGAAAACCCACTTCCATTATGTTGTGGGGACATACATATAGTGAGTGTGGGGATGGTGCAAGGGACAGACCATTTGGAAATCTGAATATCTGATATTTAGAATACTTTGCTGTTTGATTCCCTGAGGATCACGTGTGTGAACAGATGACATATGGATAATAGATGCAAAGGACAAAACACACTGATGTCAGCAAAACAGCAACAAGAAGTGAGTAGGTGTACAATGAAATCTGCAACAGCCAGATAATCTCTCTTTCATGCTCTCTCCGTATCTTCCATGAATAAAAGATAAGCCTATCAAGGCTACTGTCTAGAATTTGTATTGGAGAAATTTCTGCAGAAACAAGGGGACCACAAAATATATTGCATTGAAACTTGAAGGTTTTAACAGGTTTTGAATTCTGGATTCCCTTTTGAGAATGTTTGATTTTGGGACATTCTGCTTGAACGGGTAGTTCCTGGATGTGTTGAAAGGATTGAGTTTTCCCTTTGCCTGTGCAAACAAAGCTGAAGGCTCTGATTTAGACAGGACTTTTGTGTGCCTTAATTTAATTGAACAAACATAATCATCTATAATGAAAGCAAAGTATTTATGTGCTGTGCTGTACTGTAGGCGGGTATGCCACTTCTCAGGGATGGATTATGGCGTTGACAGGATCTGCTGTAGCACAGTTTGGTATTGTCTTGCTCTTTACCATTTCTCATAAGGTAAAAAAACGCAGAACACTACAAAAGTCAGTGAGGTCACTTATGAGTAATGGTGAAAAAACATAGGGAATGATATAGCTTAATAGATTAGAATTTTTTTGTAGGTAGTCCAGTGCAAATTAAAATTTAGGTACCAGTTCCTCCCCTGAGTACTCAATTTTCTGCATGTCTGGTGACAGGTTAGGGTTAGGTTCCACTTGGGTCCTGCCTTGTGACTGGTTCTGGATAGAAAGCACACCATGGGAAATGCTCATGACTGCAGCATTACAGCAGTTTCCCTGCTGCTTGGAAAGCTGGGCAGCAGCCACTGAAACTCTGTATAATTTAAGGTCAGCAGTAATGCTGATCCATCTTTGGCAAAGCGCTAGTGTCTCCAGGGTTAGCCGACTCCCCCTTTAGCTCAAGTCCCGTGAGACACAGAGCATGAGTAAGCCCAAGGATCCAGAGATAACAGTAGCCACTTGAGGATATAGATACCTCTTTTTGGTATGTAGTGATAAGTCCAACTTTTATACCCTAGCCAAGAAATGTAAGGCCATGGCATTATTAGCTACTCCTCCTATCATAGGTCTGCACATGAGTGGGAGAAGAAGGCAGACAAGTAGAAGTGTCTCACATAAGGACCTAACAACAAAAATGAGATAAAGAAAAGGACGAATTTTTCCAGTTGATCAAACAGGATGTTTTTCACCTAAGTTCAGACAGTGGCTGAATGCTTTCAGATAAACCAAAGTAAGGATTTGTCTAAATCCAAAGTTTTAATGAAACCCTTCAAAATGCAAACTCACAGGAATAGTGTGAGAATTTGTCTAAATTGCATATTTCACAAGTATTTTTCAGATTATGCACAAGGCATCACTCCACTGATTCCTTAGTCTTAACTCTTAAAACTTTATTCAAGACTCTCAGGGGATTCAAGGGGAGCAAACCCTCTGATTAGGCTCCTGGACCTAGAAGCCAAGTTTTTCACACTGCAATAACTGTAATTGCCTCAGCAACCATGTAGTGTGGGACACATCTTTCAGGATATGCTGCCTGGGGACAAGAATGATTAATACTGCAGTAAGCAATGGTGCAATATTCTGTAACACATATATGTATATATATAAAAAATGCTCTAAAGTGAAGTAGATTTCACTATGAGCTGGAAAAAATTACTTGTGTTTCCCTACGTAGTCAGCGACAGATCAGTTGAAAGTGGAAGAGGAGACAACTGTACAAATAGCAAGGCTTCCTCAGTTGCACGTCCCTGAAAACAAGCTGAAATAGACTCCTTTGCAGCTGACTAAGATAAATAAAAGAGATCTCTCATTTGTCTCAGTGGAGACAATGTTCTCAGGTGTGGTGGGGTGTATATTTCCTGAATTCAGAAGACACTGAGAAGAGGGGAAAGAGGAAAGGCTTGGGCAGCTAAGAATTAGGTGCCTCAGAAGCACTGCCAGATATTCTGAGATTAATAAACATCCCACAATCATGGTCATTGCAAGAGGGTAGTGTGAAGGGTGATGTAAGTACTACTAAATAGCTCAGAAGAGGTTGGTAGAAAGAAAAAGATAGAAAAGTGAGAGAAAGCTAAAGATAGAATGTGATGACAAGCACTTCCATTAACACCTGTGCATAGAAATCCCTAGAGATGGTAGCAGATCTTAAACTACTGGGAGCCACTGGCTGTGTGAGAATAAGGCTCACCAGGGCAGCATTTGCTGTTCAATATAGCTTTTGCTTCCTGTAGCCCAACCCCTCTCCCCCAAGACGATGAGCTCATAGTAGATACTCTTCCACTTGGCTGTGTGCCACAGACTGAAGTGGATCTGGAATGTGATCTGTATTAGCAACGAGCTCATGCTATACTGAGGCAATTCCTAGTTGCTGTAATGCCTCTCATATAATTATGATTTAATTATGTTATCGTTGTTCAGGCTAACCTATGGCTGCATGATCTCATAATTTATTTTTTTGTGGGCAGATTTTACTCAGCCTGTTTGGCAACTGTCTCAGCAACAGGCCATGGTATAATTTGTCTTCCATTTGTCTATAAACATTATATTTTTGTCTGATAGTGTAACATTACACATGGTTCTCAAAAGGTCATGCTAGCCTTTTTGCCCTGTAGTTTCTGTAATTCTACCTGCTGCCATCTCAAGCAGCACTGAAGCATACATCCCTCCCTTGCACCTAATCACATACTTCAGATGACCAAAACATGCAATCATTTTCTTCCCTGATGGTAAATAACATTTTGCTTTCTAAATGGTGTTGTAGGTACTGCAGGCAAAATACAAACTCAAAGAACAAGAGGAATGCAACANAAAAAAAAAAAGATTAATTCATTCATTATGGCTTAGGAAAATTCTTTGCTGCAGGTGTTATTGTCCTGAGCAGGTGTTATTGTGCTGAGGCTCAGGAGTGGGATATTCTGATACATCAGTGGCCTGTAGACACAAATGTGGTCACATTCCTGTTTCTGTACTCAGACTGTACCAAGGATTGTAGCTGTACATCATTAAAATACTGTAAGAAGAAAAAAGATTTATCTGTGCCCATGGTTACAGTTTTATAGGTGCTCAAATATGTCTGCAGATGTTTGCTTCCCACTAGGAAAGCTGTTGGTAAGAGTGGGATTGTTGAAATTATTCTGTGAGATGCACTTGGTGTACAGATTGCTGCTGCCAACTTAGTGGAGTACATGCTGAGTGGTTCTTAAAATGCCTTTCAATCGATATTACAATTCTAATGGAGGGACACATTTGGTCACATCCATAAGTGTATGTGAAATAAACTTCTGTAAAGTCAACAGGAGTGAATGAATAATGCAGGTGCAGATTAGAGACTTCGTTGAAGCAATAACCTCTGACAATCTAGGTGGCATCAGAAAAACTGCAAATAACAAGGTTGAAACCACTGATTTTATACTGGCTGCAGCGCTAAATAACGGGAGAAATCTTCTTGTATTGCCCCCACATTGTTCTCTGCTATTCTGACTATATAAATTATTATCCTCAAGCAAGGTCATCTTACAAAGATATGGATTTACTATGTGCAATAAGGTTCAAGGATATCCAGTGTACATCATAATAGCATGTTAGTCTCATTACAATAGTGAGCTGCAAATCAGAAAGAGGTAGAACAGGAGAAGCTACTTCTGTATTGCCATTTTCTAGGGCCCACAGCTTTTAGGAGACAGTGTCAAACAAAATTTCCAGGTACTGCATTAATTTTCTTAGAACATTTTTTTCAAATATGTTGCTTCCCTTCATATCAAATGTAGTGTCTTTGGAGATTAGATACTCTTTTCCATTTATTATGTAACACATAAAGGGGGGAAAAAATGATACACTTTATAATTGATATAAAACTAATCAGAAATGGCACTAAAGTTTTATTCATTTGTCTCAAGGCCTCAGGAGACAGACAGAAAGTAAATTGCCATCTGGGAGTCGTAAACTTTTGTGATATTTTTGTACTTTAACTACAGAAGAGGTTTCTACCAGTGTCACTGAGTCAAATGGGACTTTTTCTGACAGAAAGGACAAATTTCCAGGAATTAGATAACATGTCAACACCTCAGCCTAAGTCACTGTAATGGACCCAGGGGTTTGCTTTGAGCTTCAGAAACGTGCAAGATTCATGTTCAGTGAATGCCTTAAGAATGAGACTTTGTTCTTTGATGTGACCATCAACTGGCGGGCAAATCTGATGCTTTCCTTCCAGGGTTTGTTTATATTTTTTTTTAATTTGTTAATTTATTGCTGTTTGGGATTCCCCAAGCCTCTCTTTTTATTCTTTCCATCATCCTGATTTTGTCATTTCTCAAACTACTTACTGGACTATTAAGCTATACTGAGAGAAAAAGAGGAGTATCCACAGTTAAACTTGTCTTTTAATTGCTAATCAGCATTACATAAACTAGTAATGTATTTGCAGACTGCAGTGGAACTGAATCTCATCACTTTTATTTATTCTTTGTCATTTAGAAGTACACATAAGCCCCAAGAAGTACTGAAACCTAACTATACAAGACAGTAAATAAACCTAGAGCATGCCAGGAACATCCCTCAGGACTTTACAAGCAAATTCAATCTACTCACATTAGATATATCCAACTGGAAGAAAAAAAGAACAGGGGAGGAAACAGGGCAAATCTTAACAGTAGAAATGTTTTAATAACAGTTTGAGAAGCACAGCAAAAGGTTTTTGATTTAGAAGAGTCAGATTTGAGGACATGATACATATATGACATAGAGTAATAGAAGGGACAGTTTGAATTGAACTGAACAGGAAAAGACAAACCTGATGGTCCAGATGGCTGGTGTGAAGGGGAAGAGGGAAGGCAAATATAAAAATCGTTTGTATTAATTGCAGGGATTTATGCCAAGTAAGGCATCTAGATGCTGTAGGTGACTTCTGGGAATGTGTGAAGATGTGATGTGCAGGAGGAAGAGAAGCATGAACATAAAAGTGAGAGTTGGGTGCAAAACCACGGAAAAGCAGAGATGGTAATAAGGTAGAAAACAGTTCCAAAGGCTGAGTAAGACAAATGGCCAGAAGGAAACAAGAAAAGCTTGCTTGGAATAGAGAGGAAGAACAGGAGAGATGGTGGAAATAGTGCTATGTGAAAGGTAACAAGGAATTAGAAGAGACATGAGCTGAGGAGGAAGATAAAATATAGAAGATAAGAGACAGTGTAAGCTATTAGGAGGAAGAAGGAAGAGTACAAGTATGGTGGAACAGTAGAGTTTGGTGTCACACCAAATAAACACTGAAGCACTTGGGGAAGAATCAACAGCACAGAGAGTAATCACTGAAAACAGGTGGTAAACAGTCTTCCAGTAGGAAGCCTGGGCATGTAACTCATGATTGAGACACCGAAGTGCAGAGCACCAGGTTTGGGAAGAAGACAGAGCCGAGGAACATACGGCTGCCTTGTCTGTGGTTGTTCCTGCAAGACTGACAGTCAAAAAGTGGGATATTGGCAAGCCTCTCATCAGTGCTTCTATGAGCAAGGACAGAATGTGCTGTGTGTAAATACTTTTGAGAATGAGGGCTAAAGTAATCTGATTCCTATCTGATGTTAGGAATGGGTGTTGAGTGGGCCAGAATTCTGGCCTGACTGACACTGTAGGGAAAATCAAGGAAGGAGAAGGGAGAACTGTCTTTTCAGCTGTTTCTTAGTCACTAATGTTGGAAGCTCTTGGTGTGTGAGGTGGGCAGGTTGGTAACAAAGGTTCCAAGAAAATTATTCTGCTATGCAAAATACCTAGAAGTTAGCAGTATTCATCGATGGTCTTTTGTACCCCTTTGCCAAGTCCCTGTGTTGGAAATGTAGAGCCCAAAGTGGGCATCAAATTTTCTGATCTCAAAAGTAGTTTAGTTTTCAGTAGCAGTGTGATATGAGCAACTGATTCAAAAGAAGACTTGACTGAAGTGGTGGTTATTTAGGCATAATCCTAAATTTAAATTTGTCTGAAAACCAGGTGCAGTTATTACTATATTACTAGTTATTTCTCAGCACGAAACATCAAATTAGGGATTAATTTATCTTAATCAGATTGTTTATAGAAACTTGATTAGAAAGGATGACTGCAAAATACAAATATTGCTTGACCTAACTTAATTCTGAATTATTTAGTGGGATGTTGGTAGATGGTATTTAAATTATTAAAAGCATATCTTTCCATTTCATAAGGAGGACAGTTTCTATAGGAATCTTCCCCTCTGTTGTGATCAGACTGATTGCATTTGTTAGGAACTCTAAAGAGTTCATGATAGCTTGGTGTGTACTGCTAACAAACAAAAACAAAATCAGAAAGGTAATACACAGGAGTGTTATTCCACAATTTTTACAAGATATTCTCTCTGCTAGGTTGTAAATTTTTTGAAAAAGGAACAAAACAGTACTTATGCCATAATTTTTGTGTGATTTCTCTTTGTTTAAGTTAGTTAATTAGTGGTCAGTGCCGGAAATAAATTACTTACACAGTACCATAGATGCACATGGTGCTTTACATAGAAGCATGCCAGATTTTGTGCTGAATGATGTGTCATTCAACCAAAACAGATAGGCGTAATGTTTTGCATTTCAAAATCCACATATTTGTCTGCCTACCTCTGTTTAGTTACTTGATTTACCACACACATTTTTAATGCTTGTATGACTGTATTATCTGGCCAGCTTACAAATGGATGAAATTCTAAATTTCTTTGTCATTTTAGACCAAAAATAGATCAGGCCCTGTAACTATAGTGATGATCAGTGTTGGATAACATGCCAGCTTAATTACAGCATACAGAGATGGATACTTCATATTGCCTTTCCCAGCAAATGCCAGTTACAGTAGAGGATGTCCTGCCTCACCTTCCAGGCACTTCTCCTGCGTCCTCAGGATTGGTCTATATTTGCCATCAGGTTGGGGTGCAAAGGTGTGTCATCCATTGGGTGAATTTTTCTGACACCAACCCTAAATCCCAAAATGCTGATCAGTGTACAGTCCAGGTTGGCATCACAGTGAGCTCTGGCAGGCAACACTGGAATACTCCACCGGCACATTGGCATCAGCAAGGAGATTCCCACAGTTTTCCCACCACTGACCACTGCATGACACTACATCCTCCCCAGGGCAGCCCAGGACATTGCTGTGCCAGCACTTCACTGAGCTGAAATTACAGCACCAAATACAGTTAAGGTCACCAGTGACAGAAAGCCCAACAGAAAGCCCCACAGAAAGTCCCACAGAATCTGGCAGCTACTGGGTGATCTGAAGAAAACTGAGCTTCAGCCCTTCCCAAGTGTTTCATGCTGTAAGATACACCCTTAGCATTTTGTCAGCTGCCTGCTTGGAAATTATAGATGAGAGATCAAAAGTTTCTTGATCCAGAATTCCTAATGAAGTAATTTCTGTGAGGTTGTTTTTCTGGTCAGGCATCTGTTGGCCCAGAGCCTGAGATTTTAAAGATTGTCCTTTCTGCTTGAGGGCCAAATGACATTTTAGAGAGGGAGGCTGAGCAACCTCTTTGACTTTCACACTTCTGAAGGGTGTCTGAACAATGGCCACTAATATTAACAGTTGAAAGTAATGAATTAATTTAAAAATCCTGACTTGTGCCCAATCACTGTCTTTAAAAAAATCAAACCCATTGTGCCAAGTAGGATGGTGCATAAATAAATAACTAACTCATAGCAGCTGTGAAGCCAGTGCTTGCCAGAACTGTATATAGCAGTTCCCAGAAACCTATGGGAAGTTGTAGAGGAAAAACAGTTTCAAAATAACATTCTTAAGTATGATTTTTAATCTAACTAATAATTTACAATGTAACTACATCTATGGACTTGTTTAAAAACAATATATGTGGAATAATTAGAATATTGACATCAAACAAACATATAACAGGATTGATTAGAAGTATACTCTTCTTTGTACTATCCATCTTCTAAGCACTACACATTTGAGGAAGTGATTTGGACGTTACCCCACATCTTGAAATTTGATACAAATTCATTTCCACTCCATTCCTGATTTGTAGCATGAGCAATTATGAATCAAAGGAACATGAGCCTTGATGAAGTAAGAAAAAGGATTGACTCCTGGGTGTTGTGTGCCTGATTTTTTATCCAACTGTGTGCTGCAAATTTTGTCCATAAGGATCCTGTGAGAGACCATATTGAAAGTTTTAATGAAATCCAAAAACTCTATCTATTGGTTTCCCTGGATCCAATCAGTGGACCTTGTTGCAAAGGAAATTAGGCTGTATAAGCAGAGTTTTCTCCTCATGAAGCTGTGCTAGCTGTGTCCAATGACTGCATTGTCCTTCAGGTGTTTTTCAGTACTTCCCAGAATAATCTTCTCCATAATTTTCCCAGTCACTGAAGCAAGATTGAGAGGCCTGCAGTTTTCAGGGTCATCTTGTCCTTCCAGAAAACTGGGACATCTTTAGCCAGCTTCCAGTTGACTGGGATCTCTCCAGATTCCCAAGACTGTTCAAAAATCATTGAGTAGTGTCTCACTATGACATAAGCCAGCTCTTTTGAACACCCTTGGAAGAATTCCTTCAGCTGCCCATAGGTTTATAGCGATCCAGCTAGGTCAGCAGATCCTGCACAAATTCAGGGTCAAATTCTCACAACTGCGGTCCTCCATCCTAGAGAATTTGGGCTCCCTTAGCCTGTCATCGCTACTGAAGACAGAGGCAAAGTGTTAAACGCCTCTGCCTCATCTATGTCCCTGCCTGTGAGGTGACCTTCTTCAGCCTGTAACAGGCTGATGGTATTTCTACACTTTTTACAATTAATGATTTGAACTCTTATTAACTCTTTTTATTATCCCTCACAGTTCTGCCCAGCTTCAACACTGTTGAGCTTTGGCCACAAGTATTTTCTCCTGACAGTGACTAGCAGCACCTCAGTATTCTTCCCATGTTACCCTACCTTACTTCCATTGGGCATGCAAACTTTTTTAGGTCCAGAAGAAGATCCCTGCACAGCCAAGCTTTCCTTCGGCCTCTTCTGCTTGACTTTCAACATTTCAGAATTGCCTGTTCCTGTGCCCCTGGGAAGTGGTGCTTAAAAAGTGACCAGCACAAATTGACCCAAGCTCCTTCAAAAGTGTTTTACCAGGGACATCACTAACTAGTTCCCTGCACAACATGAAATCTCCTCTCTTCAAATCCAGAGCTAAAGTTTTACTGGCATTTTCCCTCCTGTCACCAGAAATTTAAATTTAATTGCTTTGAGGGAGCTGTGGGCAAGATAGGCACTAACTGTCAATTCGCACAGGAGAGCCTCTGTTAACAAGCAACAAATCTAGGAGGTCACCTTTCCTAGTTCGCTCATTTAGTACCTGTACCATGAAGTTGCAATCCAGATGTTTTAGGAATCTTCTAGACCTGCTTGTATCAGCTGAGTGGTATTTCTGGTTACATCTGGCAATTTGAAGTCATACATAAGGATAAAGGCAGATGATTAAGAGGCATCCCTTAGCTCCTTAAAGTATAATTTGTTTTCATCCTGGCTGCTTTAGGGAGGCCTAAAGTAGGCTCCCCTGATGACAACCACATTATTTGTTTGTCCCTTAATCCTTACCCAGCGGTTCTCAACTACATTGTTGCCAGCTGTAAGCTCCATACATTCCAGCGCCTCCATTCCGTACAACGCCACTGCCCTTCCTTGCCTGCCATGCCTATCCCTCCTGAAGAGCCTGTAACCATCCATCCAGTTACACCAGTGAATGGACTCATCACACTGGGTTTCACTTACGCCAGTAGTAAAGTATCTCTGGGACTGGGGCAAGTTTCCTAATTAATTCCTGTTGCTTGCTCCTTGCACTGCACACGATGATGTAGAAAGTGTGGCTCATTGTAGCCTACACTTCATGGAGCAGACTGAAGGATCTCACTACTATACAGTCCCTCAAACTTTGGCATGTTGCTTCTCACTGGAAAACTTGTTTTTATTCTTTCCCCCCCTCCAGCCTAGTTTAAAGCTCTATAAATCTGCCCTAGTTGCAAAACTCCTGCAAAAACACACTTTTCCCTCTCTAAGAAAGGTGCATCTCATCACGTCAGTAGATCAGCTGTTGCATAGACCATCCCTGGATCCAAAAAACCCAAAATTCTGCTGATGACACCATCCTTGGAGCCATGTGTGGATCTGTTGTGTCTGTCTGTTCCTATCAATAGCTTTCCCTGCTACTAAAATGACCAAGGAAAACGCAACTCCTGTTCCTTCAGCTAATTACCTAAGGGCCCTGAAATCCTTTTCCATTGCCCTTGAACTTTTCTTTGCTATCTTATCAATGCTGACATGAAGATCCGTGAATTGATAATAATCAGGGGACAGCAAAAGACTAGAGGGTTTTCTAGTAATGTCACTTAGCAAGGCCACAGAGAAGCAACAGTCTTCCCAGGGGTTGGGTCCAGTCATCATATTGGGCCATATTGTTCTACAGAGAAGGGAGGAACTTAGGACATCTACCCTTCTTTTGTTCTTAACAGAGTGTCAGTCCAGGCTGGGGGATGAAGAGAACAAGAGCAGCCCTGCTGAGCAGGATTTGAGGGTGCTGGTGGGTGAGAGGCTGGACATGACTCAGCCCTAACACTAACACAGCAAGGGAGGATGTGAAAGTTTTTAAGCATACCCTAAAGGCATCAGTTCAGCCTGGAAAAGAGAAGGTTTCAGGGTGACCTCATTGTGGCCTCAAGGGAGCCCACAAGAAAGACAGAGAGAGACTATTTGCAAGGGCATGTAATGACAGGACGAAGGAGAATTACTTCAAAGAGAAAGAGAGATTTAGATTAAACATCAGGAAGAAGTTCTTTTCTGTGAGGGTAGTGGTGAGGCACAGGTTCTCCAAAGAAGTTGTGGATGCCCCATCCCTGAAGTATTCAACAGACTTTTGACTAACTGCTTGGCATAGTGCAGAGCCCATCTGCATCTCTGCTGTCATGGCAGCCTGACACTCCAGGGACTGTGAGAATGTAAACAGATTGCACAGCATTGGTGAGGATGAGTATTATTAGTAGGATACCATTAGATACCATTAGCAGGACATTCTCAGAGACCCTGTAGGCTCAGGAGTCTCATCACTGATTTTAAACAACATAATTTATTTGATTTTATTTGACATCAAAGAAAATAGAAGACCTGGTTGATAAAAAGAAAATAATTTGATTTTCTAAAAGTAACAGATGAATCTCAGTAATGGATTCAAACTTTGTATACCCCACTCTGGATGGTTTTAAAGAGTTTTTTTAGAGATCGAAGTCTTCTTCATATATCTAAACTTGAAGTGCTAAAAATGCAGTCATATTGAAAATCTGTGCTACTTAATTTAGTGGAGCAGTATACAAAATGCTTGTGAAATTGCAAAGTATTAAAACAATCTGGGTCAGTTTCCTTAAAGAGAAAAATAATTCTAAATTGTACTAATAATTTCATATAAATTTACACTCCAGAGGATCTAGTCACTGAAATATAAATGTGACGTAAGATGCTTCTGAAGCTAAGAAATAAAATCCTTCTGCAAAGAGGCATGTCTTGTAGTATATGAAATTAGTGACTAAGTAGGAGTCCGAGGCTGGTACAAAAAGATACAAGAGTTCTTGGAAAGGGCTAAGAGCAGGCAAATGACCATGTGTTTTCTGTTTTCTTGGCAGCATACAAATGAATTGAATACAAAAAAAATTTTGATTCATTGATTCAAATTATAACATGAGTTATAATTACGCATTTCCTGATTGTAATTGTACAGCTCTGCAGTGCAGCTGATGTGCTGGAGAATAGAACTGACCTTTAGTTTCTGATTGAACAGTCCTGGGTTTAGTACGAGTGAAAGATCTTTTCCTGAATTAGTTATTATATTAATAGTGGCATAAGCTATAGATTTCCTTTTCATTAGTACTACAGAACATTAGACATTCAGTACACTCTGTTATGTGTAGCAGTCATTCCTGAATGACTAACTGCAGTGATGATTTTTGTGATATTTCAGATGTTGATCACTTTGTTTGTTGTTGCCATGAAATATGGGTAATTTCATGTAATGGATAATTTCATGTATGAATAATTTTCAAGTCTATATGATGGTATTGCATGCTGTGTGATGCATTTTCTGTTCGTCTTTATAACAGTGTCTTTGGAATATTTGTCTGTAAATAATCAATGACCTCAATTATCCGTGAATATTCCTCAACTCACTTTTTAGTTCACTAATTTGTAAGCATAATTTATATGTGAAATCAAAGGCTAAAAACATTTTTCCATAAAAACCTTAATAACTGATAGAGATTTGGTAGACAAGAACAAGAATTCTGTTGATGGGTAGCTCTAATGGACAGTGTACCCACATACACTGTAAAACCAAAGTCTAATTTTTTGGAGAACCAGACCTGTGATTTTTTCAGAATATAATTTTGAAAGACAAAACTTCTGGCCAGTCCTCAAGTTGCTAGTGCACTTTTTACTCTTTCAGGAGCCAACTAAAATATTTAGTGTATTATAAAAAAGAGTTGTAAGCTACTAGTTTCAGTAGCTGTGTATCTTAGTCTTGGCAAGTGACATCAAAATACTCTAGTAGAGGCCTGCTGTTGCTAGATACACATACTGTTACCAGCTTTCTCTTGGCTGACCACAGTTTTGGGCAAACTGCTGTGATCTGCTGGGCTTGATCTCAGTGTGCCTGCTGAAGTCAGCACCTGGGGACTGAGGTAGGGAGCATCTGTGGGCCTTGATGGTAGTGAATTAGCAGTGACTTTTCTTAGTCATGTCTGCACAAGTGCTAAACTAAACAAGAGACATGCACTAAACTGCCTGCCTCAAATATTAGGTGTCCCAAGGATTTACTTAGCACTGTGTTTAGAGAGAGGTCACTGAGGCTTGAATGTTTTGAGCGAAGTTCTGCTGATGACTTGCTATAGAGATCTAAATCCTTTTATAGGTCTGAGTCATAGTCTTGGATCTGCAAGATGAAAGCTGTGAGCAGACTGCTGCATCTTTACAGGGACAAGGTTCTGGGTTAACAGTCAGATTCATGATTTAAACTACTAGATGACTTGTCAGTCTCTGATGGAAATGGCTAAATATCGGGGTATCTATGTGGTAGACCCTATTCTGTGGATTAAAGTGGTGAACAGGTCTGGAGCACATCCTCCTCTCCCCTCCTCTCCATCCATGAAGATGGATTTCAACCACTAGGATTGGGAGGGCTGAGAAACAGCATTGGCATTACTAATTTTCTAATGTGAGCTTAAGATCAACATCTCCTCTGTCTTAAACAAGGAAAGAATGCTATTTCTAGTGATTCAGAGGATGAATCAAGGGCCATGAGTATAAACAAAATAAATAATCATTTAAAAAAAGGCAAGCACTTTATGCCTTTAAGACAACAAATACAGAGAAGTTAGTGAGAGATTTGTGATCCACTCTGTTTTCTGCTGTTCTTTTTGTGTTTTTTTTTTTGTTTTTTTTTTTGGTTAGTTTAAGCAATGATGTTTACTCACAAGTTTACACTAAATAGAAGCATGGCATTAATGACTCACTGATCTTAGTGTGGTAGTACAAATGAAATTCAAATGCTTATCAGCACCCATCTTCAGATAAGTAGCCAAACTTGGTGGTTTCACTCTTTAAGTGACTCTTTGATAATAGGAAAAATGGTAATGCAGAACAAATACGTTTCAAGGCTGAGGTCTTGAAGGTGCAGGAAGCGGCTGTCCCGATGTGTTCAAAGACGAGCCGTAGTGGCAGGCGGCCGGGTTGGATGGGTAAGGAGCTTTTGAAAGAACTAAGGAAAAAGAAGAGGATGTATC
>VXBA01001688.1:23258-70676 GCA_013399895.1 Serilophus lunatus | reverse complement strand
CTGTGTCCAGTTCTGGGCCCCTCAGTCTAAGAAGGATATTGAGTTGCTGGAGCGTGTCCAGAGAAGGGCAACGAGGATGGTGAAGGGGCTGGAGCACAAGCCCTGTGAGGAACGGCTGAGGGAGCTGGGATTGTTCAGCCTGGAGAAGAGGAGGCTCAGGGGTGACCTTCTTGCTGTCTGTAAGTACCTGAAAGGAGGTTGTAGTCAGGCGGGAGTCGGTCTCTTCTCTCAGGCTCCCAGTGACAGGACGAGAGGACACAGTCTTAGGCTGCGTCAGGGGAGGTTTAGGTTGGATATCAGGAGGAACTTTTTCACAGTGAGAGTGATCCCCCACTGGAATGGGCTTCCCAGGGAGGTGGTGGAGCCACCGTCCCTGGATGTGTTTAAGGATAGGTTAGATGATGAACTTAGTGGGATGGTTTAGATGGTTTAAATGGTTTAGATGGTATAGACGTCAGACTGATGTTGGATAGGTTGTTAACCTAGGTAAAGGTTGGACTTGATGATCTCCATGGTCTCTTCCAACCTTATTCATTCTGTGTGTGTAATTCTGTGTGTGTAAAAGATACACAAGAAGAAACACCGAGTATTAAAACATCTGCTATTTTAGAATTGTTATGCAACACCAAAGACTAGTCAGTGGGCTGCAGATCAGGCTATAGCATATACCCCCTTTTGCAAAAAAAAAGAAAGCTCTTTTATCCAAATCTTCCACAGTCTGTATAAGACAGGATGTTTGCAAGACTCTTTGGACTGGTCAGAAAGAATGAGGCTTCATTATTAACTATCTGAAGTGCCAGTGGAATATGGCATGACTGTAGTATTCTGTCTGTGGTCATGCCTGTGAGTACAATCTTGTAGCTTCCCTTTTTCTTTATGGTGGTTTGCAAGACCCACACCTTGTGTGGTTCATTGCCCTGATGTAGAGTGCTTTGCATTGAGAGTCATAGAAGAAACCAAGGAAACTTGCTATGTCTTTCTCTTCCTTGCACAGTGGAATTGCAGTGACACAGATCTCAAATCCTAAGGCTTTATTTATTTATTTATTCATGCTTTTTGAGTGTTGTCGGAGAACCAGAAGGCTTGAATACTTTTCCTAATCCACACAACTGCTGCCTTGATTTCCAACAGGGAAAGCCTGTAACAGGGGAGCCTGTAAGACATAAGGTGCGTATTAAGACATCCAGTAACTAAATAAGGTATTGGACATGCCTGGGTGTGT
This sequence comes from Serilophus lunatus, assembly GCA_013399895.1. Lineage (NCBI taxonomy): Eukaryota > Metazoa > Chordata > Aves > Passeriformes > Eurylaimidae > Serilophus > Serilophus lunatus. The sequence goes on along the minus strand of VXBA01001688.1, from coordinate 69,454 downwards.
GATGTGTTTCATAAACTGGTCTCTGGCTGTACCTGTGCCTGTATTTTCTGCCTGTATGAACTGTACATTTGGTCTTGAACCTTGTCTTTGGGCATGCTTTGCGTATGTGAGTTGTATTTAACCTTTGTGTCTGTAGATGGAAGGTAAAGGCTATTGCCACAAAGCAGCAGAGGTCAGCTCTTTGCACTTATAAATATTTTCATTTGTAACTAACATATTCTTCATGAAGGATACTTAAAATCTCATATAGCTTTTTTCTGTCTCATAAGTAATATAGTGGAAGAAATCAGAATCTAGCATAAGAAGTCCACATGACTGCTTAAGATGATCTACAGATCTTTTGTGGTAAGTAAATACATTTGTTTTACTTTCTTGTTGTTGTTGTTAGGTTTCTTCTTTGTTTGTTGGCCTTTTTTCATTTGTTTGTTTGGTTTTTTTCCTCTTCTTCCCCCCCCCCAGTGTTATTAACTGACTCTATCTTGGCCCTGAATCAGTGTTTCTAGAACATCCCAAATTATGTATTTATGGAACTTAACTACTAAAGATGTACAATTTGTTCTTTAAAATTTGGCTCCTCTTGTATTCTTCACTTATAAACCCAGATAAATAAAAGAACACATGCCTGGCTGAAATGCACAATCCTTGCAGTTCTGACTAATTGCTTCCTCATTACAGTTCTCTGTCAAACCTTTCCCCTTTCAAGACTATGAAGACATTTCTGCCTGACTTCATGCTTGGCAAATGATTGAAGACAATTGCTAGATAAACTTGGTCACCATTTAGGGGCCCTATAAAACAATAGCTATCCAACCTTCTGCATGGTGCCAAGATAAGAACTTGGTCAGAATAAATCTTGTTCCCATTAAGCATAATCTTTTATGTGGAACATTGCTGATAAGTCAGTGGAAAAAAAACCCATAAATTTGCATTTTAAATAACACACTCAAAGCACAGTGGCCAAAAATCCAGGGAGGAATTTAAGGCCAAGTGGCAGGCTTGTGCAGGTAGGCTAACATGCTTACCAGAGAAGGAAAATACTAAACCAGCAGTTGCAGACACTGACAGCAGTATGGTATGCCAGTTCTATTTTTGTAGGCAGATATGTGGCTGCTATCAAACTCTTCCAAGAGATGTAAATCAGTCTTGTTAACTATCAGAGAACATGGTCTATTGCTTTCTTATAGTTTTGATTTATTGATTTTTACTCCGAAGCATACAAACCTGAACAAGCAGCATGTTCATGTTGCTTATATGCCAGTGTTTCCTATGCAATAATTTACCCTGTGTTCGCATAAGGAATGCTTTACTGGAAGGAAAAAAACCTAGATGTTGTCCATTAGCACTAGAACTGAAAAGGCATATATATATAACAAGGCCACTGTGGCCTCCCATTCACCTGCCCCCAGGGGAAACAAGCTACTATTCAGAAAAAATGTTGTTTTTCCAGTAAAGCTGATTTGGGTGAAGCTTCATTTTCTTCTTACCTTCACAGCCTTTCCAAACAAATTCCTTGTAGGGTAAACCTAGATGAGTATTGGATTTTCATTTGTAATATCTGCATTGGAGGTCATTGCTTTGTGTCAGACTTCCATATGTTAAGGAAACTTTATTGTCTGACCATTCAGGAGCCACTCTGGTAGTCACAGTCACATCACCTAAGCTAGGACTGAGGCCCCTTCCCAGTAGGGAGCTCCAGGGAGTTGATGGATGCCCTGCTTGACTCCCTACAAAGCTCACACAGTCAGACCAGGTTTCCTTACCAAATCGACCCCCGGTTTCCCATAACAAAAGTCTCAGATGCCTGGTTCCTTAGAATAATTTAATCATTGTGCAACAAAAGAGTAACAGCTTGAGCTGGAGCCCCTGAGGAGGGACCTTGAACAAAGGGTTCCCCTTGAACCTGGGTGTTTATACCTTCACAATCTGTTATTGGGGCAGGTCTGGAGACTTCCTGCTCAATCCTCAACTCCTGCTATCTATTTGAGTATCTCTTACGTGGGCGGGCCACAGGTCTCCATGCCCTTTATGCAAAGGGTCAACATCAGTTTACAACCTCTTGCCTTGGGCTCTCACCACCCACAGACTCCTAATGCAGCTGCACACAAAACTACCTGCACTAAACATATTCCTCAACACTGGGGACATACTTCCTCCTAGTTTCAAGCAAATACCTATCTTTAAGTATGACCTTTTGGCTCAAATTCCTTCTGAAGTGTCTTATTCAAAATGATTCATCTTCTTAGCCTCTTCATCTAGTCAATTGCAAATTTGCTAGTAGATTCCTGCCACAGATAGCATCATATTGTGAAGAGGAACTGCCTACAGTATTTCAGTAATTTGTTTGGTATTGCATTTGTTGCTATGCTATGCAATTGCCTGTTAGAATGAAGTTTTGGCTATTTCAAACAGCCTGTCTCATCACTTACTGGTCATGGCACTTATGTAAACTTTCCCTGTGTGCTGAGATCTGCACCATAGCATGGAAATCTACAAAACCCTTCAGTAAACCTCTGAAGAATGGTAGAAGTGAGAGATTTCTACACAGCACATCATACAGAAGACTCTTCTTAAACTGGAGAATTGGCTCATTTGTTGCCTCAAGCACTGGGCTGAAGTTGTCCATTCAGCCTGTTAGGAAACCCCTTGACATAACTTTGGTAAACATTGGTTTCCTTGGCAAGTTCTGGAAGCAGTTTGGGTTCAGTCTAGAAATGGTTCCAAGTGCACAGTGTGGCTGTCAAGGTGAAAAGAAGGACAAAGGTAGATGAAAGGCTCTCTACTGATTTGTTTAGCAGTACAGAGGTATTGAATACTAGGTTTGTCTAGGGAAGACAGGAGCAAAAAACCTTTCATTGCCATAGAGACTCTGCTAGCAATGTCTGATGATGTCAATGAGGAAGTTATTTGTATACAATGCTGTTCTTCACTTGAAGACTCATGGCAGAGTTGGGTAAAGTAGACCTGGTCCAAATGGCACTTTAACTTCACACTTTTTGGTCAGTGAATGATGTCTTGGATATTCCTGCTGGTAGCACAACCTGGTCAACTTGCTGAGCTACCACACTGAGCCTGTTTAGGAGTAGGGGTGGAGAAACCATCTGCCTGCTCTTGGTTCTCCTGGCTTGAACTATAAGCTCTACAGTCTCGTGCTAGTCCTCAAGGCAACAAAATTTGTTTTGCCTAATCTGCTAAAAAACTCTCTGGTCAGAAGAGAAGCCGGGACTGCTGGGTAGTTGGACCTGAGGAAGTTTATCCACAATTTTGTGGTTTTTGCTTCGTGGTTGGTAAAATTTTGGCAGGGTATTAAAATCAAACTTATGCAGAAAAGTGAGTTTTAACACAGAGAGTATTTGTGTAGAAAATGCTAACTTCATTAAAAAATTTACTTTGGGCAGGTCCTCTGGAGATCATCTAGTTCAGCCTTGTACCCAAGCTGTATCAACTGGCTCAGGGGCTGAGGACAAGACTTCTGCAAGGGTGGAGATTCTGTATCTTCTTGAGGCACTTATGCTGGTGCTTAAGCGGTCCCATCGTGTGGTTTTCTTGTTATATCCAGGTAGATATGTTCTCCTTATGTCCAGTAAGAATTGCTTTGCTATAAGCTGAGATACTTGACTCTTTTGACCATCAGGGAAGAGCCTATCTTCATGTTTTGTATAATACTTCTTATTTTAGTGATGAAAATTCTCTGTACATGGCTACTCTGATTTAGTCCAGTTGTTCCCAGGATGCAGGATACCGGTTAAGCATCTCCAACAGTACACGTGCCCACCATGGATTAGTTTTTCCATAAGTTTTGCAACTGAATGGATAGCAAAATCAATACAAAATCAATACTCAATACAGTGCAACTTAGTTTGTGCTATGCCCAGCTCATACAGGCTGATTTTAAGACAGCCTATGACTCTTATGACACGTATTGAATATTTCTATAAAGGCAAACACACTTTCATTGCTAGTACTTGAAATGACTGAATTATTATTTTAAGCTGATAATACAGTTTAGAATGTTATCATGGGCCTTCATGCTATTTACAGTTCCATTCTCCACGCTGGTGGAGCTCAGTATGATCTCCATATCTGGGCAGGAATAGGGCAGCATTTTCCTTCTAAAACTGAGAGGAAGCCAGTGCAGTCTGTCTGCAAGGCTTCTTAATACATGCTATCTTGTGTGCTTTCCCTATGGAAAGTATATGGATGGAAAGAATGCCTTGTATTCAACCACTAGAATGTAAAAAAATTGAAAATCTGGTATCCTTACATAGCTTTCTCTGAATTTACTCTTCAATGGAAAAGCATCAGAAAGGAAAGGCTCTTTGTCATTCCATCTAAATACATTCTTTTTTGTAAATAAAGCATTTTTTAAAAAGTACATCTGTAAAATCATGAAATGCAGCTCAGAAAAGATGACATTTTCGTTCTTTGATTCTATACATGGAGGTCACAAAGGATTGAAGGGAAAAAAACCACTGAAATAATTAATCTCCCACTTAATTTTTTTGTGATTCTGAAATTGAACATTTAAACTTGGTTTACATACTGTGAATTCTTCTGCAAATTCTTAATTCTCTACCCCATGAAACTCTAATAGTCTGACGATAGAATGACTGACGCTTACAAACAAAACCCAAAATGGTTTCAAAATACAGTTTCCAAGGAAAGTACATACTTACATTAGTAGGATACTAGAATTCTTTCCCAATGGTTCTGTGCTTTGGCAAGATATTTCCTTGTATGCTGGGAACCAGCAGCTGCAGATGGACTGGAACATTCAAAGAAGGAACATCTGAAGTGATTTTTTACACGTAGCTGTAAGTCAGTCTTCTGTTTTAAATTAGCAAGACCTAAAACATCATGGTAGCAGATGTCCACCTCTGAGGCCAAACATTTCAGAATGGAAATCTCTCTGTGTATCTCCTGCTTTGCATAGACAATATTAACAACACACAAACATCTGAGAATAATACTAATGATAATACTATTAGTATCGTTAATTATATTAAGAGAGTTAAAAACATTCTTGTGCCTGACTGAATACTAAGAGCCTATGAAAATGTGTGATAGTCAAAAGAATCATTCATTTGTTTTGTCATCCATATTCATTACTGTAGAGGAATGATTTACCTTTTAGACAAAAGTTTCTCATTTTTGCATGAAAACCTAGGTTTCACAAGATGTGGACCATGATAACAGGATGAGGGGAAGTGAATGTTGGAAGATGCATGCATTAAAATAAGTAGAATTTACACTTGATATCTATTGCAGACATGAGATTTTCCCAAAGAGCTTTCAAAGGTTTGGAAGGTATTGACTGTTAGATTATTTGAGAAAACTACATCTATTTCAACATCACACAGTATATTTCTTTCATAAATGAGTCGTCTTTCTTAATTTATTGTTAGCATTGAAAAAAAACCTCTTTCTCCCACAGCCAAATCTAACGTATTTTGTGTAGGATCAACTAAAAATATTTTGAGTTTCCATAAAAGGTTTATACTTCCCTCAGGTGAGGTAAGTTTAGAACCTGTAGTGATTACAAATGGTAAGTGATTAAATTTATAACAAGATAAAGTTTCTTGTTTGCCAATTAGAAATTAATCAGAAGCCTTAATCAGACATATGATCTTAATTTTCTCAATCTATTCCAGAAATTTAGAACAGATCTTACACTTTCTAAAGGGTAACATGGAAAACATAATATAGAGGCACACATGGATTCCTTTTTGTTATTTTCTAAATGAATATTTTAAGTGCTGCAGTTTTATTATTTACTGTGAACAATACCAAAAAGCAGCATATTTGAGAAGAATGTCTTATCACTGAGACTTGGGAGAGTTAACTTCAGCCAGTGACCTGAAAAACACATGTAGACTCAAAAATCTTCATTTTATTTGCACTCATGGTGGCAGTCATCTGTGAGAACTGCCTAAGAGGAATAAGCTATTTTTGAGAAGTCCCCACAGTTTGCTGTTTCCATTTCAACGCATGTGTTTAGCTGGTGTGTGGAATCCTGAGGACTTCTAGGAGCAAGAGAAACTTCCTCAGTAAGTTACACACTTTAAGACTTTTTTTTTTTTTCAATTAGAGCAAAATGTTCAAGTTTCTGTCTATGAATACAGAAAAACCAGGAGGAAGTTGGAAAATTTCTTCCATAAAGTAGTATTAATTCTTAGTGGTTTATAGTATTTTTTTTATCTCTGAATACCTGTCTGTACTTTTTTTTTTTTTTGTCTGTACTAGAAGCATTGCACTGGGGACTGAGTCCCTCCATCTCTTTCCCAGTCCTCTCCAGTTGCACATAAGTGTCTTTGAGTCATCCTAGTAGGAATCTGACAGTATCATGCATCCCATTGCCCTCTTCGCCTCACCTGTGATGATCCATTCAGGGACATGCCCACACTTGTTATCCTGGCAGACAGACCACTCTCATTCTCTGAGCGGGCTCTGGGGATAGCCCATCAATTTCTTCTGAGAAGTCATGTAGACCTGCTTCTTTTGCTGTTCATATGAAATTCCTCCTCTGCATTTTCCTCCTTCTGTTTGCACATATTCTGTGACTTGGCCCCCTTTCTCATGATTTTCTGTCTATCATCCTTATGCTACCTTCTATTTCATTCCTTGCTTATTTTTCTTATTTCTTCTCCACACTCTTCTGGGGAAGAGCTGCTTCATATTTCTCATTTTCTATTTTCCCTTAGTGCAACCAGTTCCTTCCTTGAGGATATCTTTGCTTTTGTAGCTTTCTTCCTTCCTTTTTTCTTTCCTTGCATTCTTCCAGAAGCAATCCATGTAAACCAGAGTATTCTTCTGTTCCTCTTCTCAGTGAGATACCTCTCAGTCCTGGGTTACCTACCTATTTTCTGCTCCTTCACAATGATGAATCTCTTTGTTATTCTCTCCAACTGAATTTAAGTCTTGAGTCTCATTTGTTGCCTTGGCTATGCCAAACCATTCACAATAGTAGTTTGTGCCTGATACCCCTCTGCAGAGACAGCAGATATTTCTCAGCTTCTGTACCCTCTCATTTTTGTCATGCTAAGCTCCAGGTCATCTCTAGCTGTCTCTCTCTGTGTTTTATCACTGCCAACTTCTTCCCTTTCACTGGCCTTAAAAAAGAAAAAGAGTATGGTCTTTGCTTTACTTTTTGTGGTGGGTTGACCTTGGTTGGATACCAAGTACCCACCAAAACCATTCTATCACTCCCCTCTGCAATTGGACAGGAGAGAGAAAATATAGCAAAAGGCTCATGAGCTGAGGTAGGAGGGAGAGATCACTCACTGATTACCATCACAGGCAAAACACATTATTCCTGCTGCTACTTAGTGAGAGGAGTCCTTCCCCTGCTCCAGTGTAGGGTCCCTGACATGTGAGACAGTGCTCCATGAAATTCTTCAATGTGATTCCATCCAACTGGTAACAGTTCTTCATAAGCTGCTCCAATATATATCACTTTTCCATGGAGTGCAGTCCTTCAGGAACAGCCTGGTCCAGTGTGGGCTCCTCTCCATGGATTAGCAGGTTCCTACCAGGAGCCTGGTCCAGCACAGGCTTCCCACAGGGTCACACAGACCTCTCTGGGGGATCCACCTGTTCTGGCATGAGAAACTCCTCCATGGAATGCATATGGATCTCTGCTCCACCATGGACTTCCATGGGCTGTGGGGGCACAGCTGCTCCACCATGATCTTCACCATGGGCTACAGCAGAACCTTGGCTCCAGTGCCTGGAGCACCTCCTGCCTCTCCTTCTTCTGACCTTAGTGCCTCTAGGACTGTTTCTCTCACATACTCTAACTCCTCTCTTCTCTGAGCACAGTTACTTTTGGATAATAATTTTTTTTTCCTTTTTAAATATGGTATCACAGAGGTATCACTACTACCATTGATGGGCTCAGCCTTGGCCAGCAATGGATCCATTTTGGAGCCATGTGGCATTGGCTGTGTTGGATGTGGTGGGAAGCTCCTGGCAGCTTCTTATGGAAGTTACCCCTGTAGCCACCCTGCTGCCAAAAGCCAGCCACCGAAACCCAATACAACTAGTTGCTTTTCATAAAATAGAGAAAGAATGTCGTAATTATGAAAGTTGTGCTTCTTTCCTCCTGCCTAACAAAAGTGGTGAAATTCCTGCTTCAGATGTGAAATTGGATGATGTTAGCTGTGAAAACTCAAGATGTGTAATCATTTGGCAATTTAAGCAAAATTAAAAGCAGATGTAGGGGATTGTATGTGAAAGTCAGTTACTAGCATCTGATTCAGTACTATATTGTAGGGGAGCAAAAGGAGAAGGGTGGATTCAGGAAGATACACAGCTAGGTAGTACTGATTAATACAACTCCATTTCTAGGAGAATGTTCCTCTAGTGAGGACATTGCCATTAGAATTGGAAAGATTTTTTCAAGAAACAGCAGTTTTGGTCTTCATTGATATCTGTACCCACTAAAGCACCAAGACTTAGAAGACAATGAACTGGATAGTTTACAATTTTTGAGAAGTTCCAGCTCCTGCCATTTAAGCACCAAATGAAGTTTAGAATTTTGGGGAGGCACATAAATGTTCAGCACGTGACAGCCAGTCATAGTTCCTAGTGACAGGACACTGCTCAGTCCTCACTGAATCTGGATAAGACAAGTTGTGTACCAGGCTAGACAGAAACTGGTGTTCCAGAAATTATGTTTTCACCACAAGTTTATATATTTATGTCTGGTTTGATGAAAACAAAAGGCCCAGATTTTCAGACAGTCCCTGTGATTTGAAAATAACTTCAAAATACTAATTCCAAGTTTCAGTCATCATAATGCTTTTTCTGACTTTTAAACCATATAATGCAAAATGATCATCCCTAGAAGGCAAACTGAACTAGCTCTTTTTTCCTCTTAGGTATTAGAACTCACCCCCATGATTCAAGTGATCAATTCTACGAATGTTTAATAAAAGCAGCATTTGCTACAGATCACCTGCACTCTACTTTTTTGTTAAACGTCATGCAATTTATTGCTTTAAAAATTCCTTTGCTTCAATTCTGTTGTAGTGAGATGTGTCCATCTTTGTAGGAAGTATAGCATTTGCAATAATATGACTGAACATGAAAATTCTTATCACCCTCCATCTTGTCTTTTTGTTTTTCTCTTACTGGAGCAGTCTGCTTCTGCTGCTGCTGCAGGGAGCTCTCTTGTATCAACCTTGTATTTGACCTTTCTTACAGCAGAAGTTATTCAAGGCAGTCAGGACTCGTTCTGGGGATGGCACTATGTGTGGCCATTTAAGTTGTAAATTAATTCTGCTTCTTGAATCATCATAAAAGCTTCTTACAAAGATTTCTGCACTGATGAGGGAGGAGGTGTACATTTTCTAGTGAGTAAGCAGTATGATAAAGCTTCTGAACCGCTAGAGATGCTCATGGTAGGGAGATGAAATGTTGCAGGAAGAGGTGCTGACCTTGGTGATGAGCCATGATCTTCAGATTACGTTTCTACAAATAATATGCTTGCTCTTTCCCTTTTCTAGTATTTCCACCTCTTTTATCCAGGGAAGAAATTCAGACATTTTCTGGATTGCTAGACAAGGACATTCACATTTAATTTCTTTTCTTCCATGAGCTTTTTCCCTTGGAATACAATTTTTTGAGCAGTATTTAGAGGAGAGAGGGCTGCTGTGGGGCAAGGTGCTAATTGGCATGAGCATTGATACAGGACTAGGCGTCTCAGTGAGGTGTCTGGGTTTTTTTGATCACAGAGTAATACAGAAATTCTTTTGGATTCATGGATACTACAGATGGAAAAGTCATATCCAGTCATCTGGTACATCCATCTGAGAGTACGGGGTTATTCAGCAGGACATATGTTTCTAATATTTTGTCCAACTTATTTTTATAGTCTGGGTGATGAGTCATAGGATTTACACCGTCCTCCAAGGAACAATATTCTATGGCTAATCAAATCTCAATGCTGGGAAGATTTTTTCCTGCTATAGGTTTTCAACTTGTTAATTTTATTTCATTACATTTGCCTATCTCTTCTAAACACTTCCTCACTCTGCTCCTATCAGATCATGGTATTTTAAACAGGGCAAGTTATTGAAGTCTATCTTTATTTTTGCCTGTCACGTTGCGTTGCCTTACAAAACCCTGTGTTCATTAGTGTATCATTTAATCTTCAGACTTAAGCATTTTGGAAAGTTCAGCTGTATCCAAGAACTGTACGAGGCAAAAATACGCTGCTCCATCCCATGTTAATATAAGCAATACAGTCATTCAGTTGAAGCTCTGCACACCCCTATTTTGAAGTAAGGCTGAGAAATTTGGCAGGAAGGGTGAGTGCTTACAACCGAAATGTGTCTCTTGACATCACTGAAAAATATATTTTAGGCAAATGTTAAATCTAAAAAAGACAAGTCATCTCTCTGAGGTGCAGTGGGAACTTGTCAGTATTTGGCTCTCGGCTTTTGAGTGTGGAACACTCTCTGTCCAGCCGTGGCTGCTGTAGGGTGAGTGGAGTATGATTGTGCCAGCTGTCTATCCCTGAGGTGTACTCAGAAATCTCTCCAGAAGGCAGCCCCCTCACCTTGCCTAAGGACATGGAGCACCCTGCCTGATGCTGGCACAAAGCAGACAATGGGAAAGCAGGACAAGAAAGGAAGAAGAAATGAGTGATGGGGGTAAGGGGGAGTAAGGCCAGGGGAAGGTGGTCAAAAGCAGGGAGAAGGAATACATTGAGAGAAAGAATAATAGACCAGAAGAAAAAGAAAGGAAGAAAGATAGGTCTGACCTGAGAAAGGGGATGAGATCAGTCAAGGAAAACAGTACAGATCAGGGTCAGGGAAAGAGCGCAAAACTCTATTCCAAGTGTATATGATCCCTTCCAAAAGCAATAGGCATGTACTTCTGTATCCTATGGAGATGAGCATCTCTTTTTGTAGTCCTAGTTTTACGTATCTAGTTTTCAGTTCCATGCCCTTTTTCACCTGATCTGGCCCCTAAGTAGCTCTATTCCCATCTCTCACCTCTTGTTGCATGTTCTGAACTCCTTTCTACCCAGTTTTCCCCATTTCCAAGCTCCCCAGCTGTATGTCTAACCTGTACATTTGTTGCCTCTTTCCTGGCTTACACTCCAATTCCTTTTCATGGCAACCAATGTATATGTTAACAAATTTAGGGCTACATAATTTTATTAGGTGAAGTATAGTGGAAGATCCAGAATGACTGATTTGTACGTAGTGATAGAGATCATGTCTACTGTCATTTCAGTAACTATGAACATAGCATGAAAAATCTCTCATCAAAAAATGTTTTCTAACACTTCTGATTTGGCCACTTCAGTATTATATTTAATAGTAGTTCCTTTTTTTTTTTTTAAATATCTATATTTTTTCTCTGTATATATATATATATAATATGTATTAAATATATATCTATTTCATCTAAACTTCATAAAAATACAACACATATAATAGCAAAATAGAGAATATATTTTATTAAACTATATAACATATATATTTTTTCAAGATTTTATCAAATTATATAGACAAATATTTCTCTTGCCACAGGTGAGATGAAGCAGAAATTAACATTTCTGTTATGCTTTGAAGGAAAACACAATTTGCTGTATTAATGCTTTTTTTAAAAGAAGGTAAGATCATTGGTGTTTTGCCTCTAGGGATTTTCCTTCTCTAAGGGGCTAAAAGACTGCCCAAAATTCAGGGTAAAATTGTGAATTACAATATTGAAGTAACTTTCACTGCCTTGAATGTTAGTAGGCCAGACATGGAGCAACATGAAGTTGCATTTATTACTCTCCTTGCTGCCAGTATCAAAGCTGCTTTTTAAGATAGTGGCTTAAGAACTGAGATCATTGGAAATTCATCTACTTTGTCATAAAGAAGCCTTTTATTTTTGAACTAGGGATGTTTATACTACAGCAGTAGGAATGGTTTGTAGGGAAATGTCCTTGGTGCTTTTGGAACACTTAGTGGTTTATAGTTTAATTCCTAATATGTGAAATTATACTACTTTGATTTCCTTGCAACAGTTGTGTTCTCTCAGTCCTTTGCAAGCAGTCATTTAAAGGAACAAATATTGCTAACACCACCACTGAAAGAAAATATAAACCAGTTGCTACTGGTTACACAGTTCCCAAAACCAAACCATTATATCTCCTTGGGTGTGACTTACTTTTGTTTTCCGAATATAGTCCTGGATTTGGAGCCTTGTTAATGAAAGAAGACCTTTCCTTTGCAGAAAATATTGTATTTAATCAGCTTTTTTTTCCCAGGATTTAAAGTGCATGGATTTATTTTACTTATCACTAAGCTAGTTGTGAATGTATCAAATACAAGGCATACATTTCAAAATGCATAGTGATCTGGTGTTAAGGAGTAACTTGAATCTTCTAAAATATCAGAGACCATCCTGTACAAGATCTACTCATTAGCAAAAGAATATTAAAAATTATTAGCCACAAATTGATAGCTTCACTTCACTGTCTATTTGAAAACCTTTTAAGTTAAAAAGTCTCAAAACCCCATTTGCCAAACCCCCAGGTATACAGTCAAATATCTTTGTGAATTTCTTTTGCTATTGTGGTAGGTAATTTAGCTACTATTAGAGTTAAAGAAGTAAATACATTAATAAATGAGGTGAATTAGTTGTCTGATATTTATGAGAACTAAATAAACTTCTTACTGAACAAGTTTACTCTTGTAAACAAGTTTACCCTCTATTTACCCTTGTAAACAAGTATTGCAGTTAATTATCTCTATCATGTGCACACCAATACACATTGTACTCTTTCATTTACTGAAGCAATTCAATTGTGTATAAATAAAAGAGAGATTTCTACTTGTAGTTAGGATTTAGACTGTCAGTTCTTTCTTTTCTTTACAGCAATCTCTGTAGCATGGGAGTGTCAGCCTTCCTTGTTTTGAGTCACTGCTGTGGGAAGGGTGTTTAAAGCTATGTCCTGAGGAATGAACTGGGCACATAGTGCATGAGTGAATTACTCATTCCTATGTGCACAAAGAATCCCTTGAAAGACTACAGCATCTTGAAACAAACTGCTCTTGGTGCTCCTCCTGTGCACTTCACCTTACACCGAGTAATGACATGAAAGCCACCATCCAATCCCAATTATACAGGCTGAGTCACTGAAACTACACAACCCTACCCACAGCTTTTTCGTTTTCCCTCCCTGTTCTCCTTGCTTGAAGTATATTACAAGTACCTCTGGACAAATTCTGCCTGCTGCTCTGCGTGATTTCTTTATCTAGTGCAATATGGTTCAGCCTTCATTCGGGATGCTGGTGAGCACTGGGATAGCACTAGTAAACTCAAAAGAGAACACTAATTACAGAGGAAGGAGTTTCCATATTAAAAAATCTGGAAAAGGATATGCCACTGAAACATAACTGAGTTAGACTTCAGGGTGTGTGGTCTAGGATAAGACCAGGTCAATATTAACAACTGCATTGGAAAGTATGATTTGGCTCACAAACTGGTAAGGGAATTAATAGACACCTACATAGTTTTCTCATGATTTGTATAAGCCTTTAGATTTTGTACTTCCTTGCCTCTAAAACATTAAGACTGTTCAGAATAAACTCTTTTTATCACTACATCTTTCCTCTTGAACAGGAAGGTGAAATTGAGAGGAAAATCATTTGTTTAATCTAAAGGTTAAGCATAAATTACATCACACCTTTTCAGCTCTGGTGATCTCTCATTCCCATGAGAGGGTAACAGAACCACGAGTTGGCTGCAGAGCAAATGATTAAGTCTCCAAATCTGGATTTGCAGAGCACAGTTTAATAGAGGATGGCCTGTTTAGGAGTCACCTGTCAGAGGGGATAAAAAGTCAATCTAAAAGTTGACTTTCAGAGGCTGGAGAAAGGAAAGCAGAAGACCCTGAAAGGCCATTAAGAGACATCCATAGGAGAAGCGAGAAAGATTGGGCAAGGAGCTGGTCGGACCCAGGAAGCTAGAAATCTGCTAGACCTAAGATTTGGGACCAGAAAAGCTACTTGATGGATATTCTTGGTGGGAAGGGCAGATGGGACAGTTAAAAGACTATTCTATTTAGTTGTTCATCATAACTTACAAAGAATCTTTAATGATGATTCTTCAGTCCAGAAATCTTGCAGAAGATTAGATGGCTGTAGTGCAGCTAGAGAAAAATGTAGGTAGTGTTGTTTTGTCTCTTGTTGCAGTTTTCTGCATCAGAACAGGTTTGCCTCTTTACAGGTACACAGTAGCCTCAGATTTGCCATGGCTCATACCTCATACATACAACTCATGCCCAGCTCATACCTCATACATACAACTGGTTTGGATTTTTCAACCAGTGTGTCCAAGCCTCTTGAGGTCCTGATTCCAGAGATACTTGAGAACACACAAAGGTGGTTACCACAGACAGTAATACACACGAAAGCTGCCCTGCTGCAGTCCCTAACCAGAGCTACCCAGAAATTCATTCTGAACAAACACAGAAATGGACATCTCTTTACTGAGGTACTTCATTCATTGATGAGAAATTCTTTGGCACTCACTATATTTGTAGAGATTGCATAAGAACATTAGTCTTGATCTTGATATCTCTAACAGCAAAGGAAGAATGGATTGTGGAAGTGTTTAGTTCATGAGTACTATGTCTCTGGACATAGGAGGAACTGCATCCTAACAGAATCTAAGGCTGTTTTATTAAAAGCCTAGATGTACTACTGGCACGATGCTAATCAACTTGTTTTGGTCATTTGAGCAAATGTGGCATTTAACAGAATGGTTAACATGCAATCAAGACACAGATAAACCAAACCACCTAGTAACTGACTAATATGCAAGTATGAAAGTGACTAATATACGAGTAGTATTTTTGCAATCTTTTTTACCTCAGGTTTCCTGCCACGTTCTCCAGCTGCTACTTAAAAAATTTTGCTTGTGTTATTACCAAATTGCATATTTTAAGAAGTCATCATGCAAAAGCTGCCTGATTAAAAGCAAGTTACTCATCAAACTCATTACAGCTTTCATGAGTATCTATCTCATAGCTGCCAGAAGAATTATTTTGCTATAGTGGCGTATTTGATTAAATCTGTTATTTTAGCTTGTTTATCAAGATTCATTTCTCCAAGGACTAGTTGTCTTATAAATATATCCAGCATTCTTTTGATTTTGCTGACCAATTTTCTTGAGAGAGGAGATATGGCCTGAAAACTGTGCTAATGACCATCAACTTGTCCCTTTAAAACTCATATTTGATGTCTGAGATTTTCCTGCATAGAGTTGTCTTCTTACTGATCAAAAAACCACCACTTTTGTACCTGATTTGCCAGAGCAATTAATTAGATCTAACACATTCCTATTTGACACTTTATTTCTTTTCTACCAGTCTATGATTATGACAACCTTCTATGGTTCTGGAAGAAAGAACATATCAGTGTTGTTTTGTGAAGCAACCATTCAGAGCTTCCATGCCTGTTTTTGGGGATGAAATACAGCTCACAGATTTCTATGCCATCCCTGATATATGAGTTATGGAAGATTCAATCCAGTCTGGGCACTTCAGAGGGCTTTTGAAACCTCAGCTACAACTGATACTCCCCTTTTCCCTGAGGATTCATTATTAATTAAGTGTGTGAATAGAAAATTGTCTTGGTACACCTCCAAAATAAGTTCTTCTTAGTTATCAATAAATGAGTTATTTTTAGATTTTTATAACATCTATAACATTAAAGTAATATCAACTCATATTGTTAACCTTGTCTTTTGAACAAAAATGCAATATTGCTTCCAGAGAAAGATGGCACAGTGCTGTTAAAATGCTATCAAACATTGAGATAGTGTGTTCATTATCAATGTTATCAAGATTGGAGATTTTATATATGATCACAATAAATTAAAATTATACTCATCATTTAGTTTTAAAAATATGTGAGGGACTATTTTCAGCTGGAAAATAGCATTGTGTACCTCTGGTATTATCAGCCAGCTGTAAACCAAAACAACCATCTTCCAAGAAGAAGGCCTAGACACAACAAACACCCTGTTAGCAACATGGGAAATATTTTTACTCCCAAATACTTTCCTTTACAGATTTTTAGTAAAAATAATCATCATCTAATACCCCTGTAGGAACTAGAAATGTATTACCACGAAGGGAATCTATCTTTTCTCTTAAAACAATGCTGGATACAGGTGCCGCAAGTCAAGTTCTTTAAGTAGGCTAACAAGAGGATAAAAAGAGTGGTCTTCCTCTACCACAGAGATCCTTACACTTTGGATCCCTGGTAGCCAGAGTTCATGGAAGACAAAGATACAGAAACAGCTCTTTTAGATATTTTTTTAATTTCTATAGGAAAAATAAAAGAAAGAAACTGTATTTGTTCTTTATGTGTTGGATCTCCCTTGTGCTGGCAAACCTGTTCCTAGTTCTCTTCCAGTTCCGAAAAAGTGCAAGAAGAGCACAGGTCTCTGCACTAAGGGGGGTAGGGGACAACAACATATAGCCATGTAAAACTATTTCCTTTAAACTCTAAATGCTGATTCCTCAGTCTTGCAGTCTTCTCTGTCACAGAGATCTTTGTCACTACAAATATGCTGTGTGAGATACTCTAATACCAAGAGAGTAAAGCAAATAATATGCAGCTCTAGAAAGGTTAAAATATGCTCGGTCCACTCAGCTCTGTCCAAAGGCAGTAGTGTCAGAAAGATCAAAATTGCTTTTGAATTTCTGGCACCAATGGTTTCTCACATCATTAGTCATAGGTATCCTCTGATTAATTTAACAAAAAGATCACAAAATGAAAACAAAGCCCACCTTTTATTCACTCAGTGGTAAACTTGTTACCACAATATGTATTTTTCTACTCCAGAGCACCAGTTATTGCTTCTCATTGACCATTGCTGTCATCCCAGACCATGATGAAGTGGAAATGCGTTCCAATGAACATAAAGCAGCAAATGCAAAAATATTGGAAGAAAAAAGACAGCTGGCCATTATTTCCAGTAATAACTTTATAGACTTTGATAAAGAAGTATGAAATGCAACAGCCAGTTTTCTTTGCAGGAAAAACTGCTATGATTAATTTAGCCTGGCTGGTATTTTATTTTTTATAGGCTATTTTCTATCCACTTCCTTTTGAAAATAATCATTGTGTAGTGTAGTGTTTCCAGTTATTTCATGAGACTAGTAATCAGAAATAGACCTTGACAGAGATGTTTTTCAGCTCCAGTGTGCTTAATCAATAAAATAGGAGTAGGCTTAAAAGAGAGAAAGGAAGAAATTCCATAGCATCTGAACATGTACTAGATTCCCCATTTCTGAAACAAAATGGCACGGGTTTTTTCACACAAATAATAGTCAAATTATTTATTTAACTTTTCCTTAAAATGGCTTTTCAGCTTCAAAACCAGAATGCAGACAAACATAGACAGTATGCTAAGCATAGAGTGCAATAGTGAAGCTGGTCCTTAATTATCCTGGGAGAAACAGGAAAGAGACTGAGAGAGATACTCTTATGGTCATTTACATTTTTAATTCTTTGAAAATATCACTCAAGTTGTTCTTACATAATGCACAAAAACCCCCTGAACATTGTTAGTCATTAAAATG
The DNA here is from genome assembly GCA_013399895.1 of Serilophus lunatus. Classification (NCBI taxonomy): domain Eukaryota; kingdom Metazoa; phylum Chordata; class Aves; order Passeriformes; family Eurylaimidae; genus Serilophus; species Serilophus lunatus. The sequence continues at coordinate 51,858 of VXBA01001688.1, read as the reverse complement.
AACTAAACCATTCAGATCAGGTTTGCCACAGAATGCAACTACTTCAGTTACACTTTGTTTGACAGAAATTTAGAGAATTTCCTAGGGTTTTTTTCCATTTTTTTTATTTTTTTTTTTATTTCTGTTTGTTTTCCTGTGTGAATGTATGTGCAGTCAACCTATGTCTGTATAACATTTGGTAATTGCTGCCCATAAAGGTAACAAGGAATCCTGATTCAAAGCCTCCTTCACTGAAACAAAATTACTAAGCATCATAACGGTTTAACTATACTTCAGTTTGCTCTTTCTTGATGTTGTACTCCAAACAAGCAACTCATGAAAAAGTTTTAAACAATAAAGTTTCAGCATGAGGAAAAAGGGGATGCTTTTCTCTGGTTTGATGCTTCCAAATGGATCCCTGAATGCACATATCCTGCTGCTCAGAAGAAAATGATACCCAATGTCCCAGAACAGCAAAATAAACAAAATTCATCTATCTGAAGAATATATCCTAAATCTCTCCCATTCACGATTTCCTCATCATCTTTTTACAGTGGCACTGGGACCATTTTGTCTGGAATGCATTTTGCTCTGTGAAATAGAACTACTTCTGGATTTAAATCTAGCAGATTCAGCCACAGAGGCCATGTCCATTGGAATGCACATGCAGAAAAAGAGATAATATGTGTAGGAAAGCTGAATGCTGAGAGCTTTTTTGCATTGCCTGTGCCAGGGCTCTGAATGTGCAGCAGTGATGCTGCAGCCCCTGTGTTGACCACAAGCCTTGCTTCTGCAAGCCAAAACAACCAGACAGTACCTGGCTCTCACACACCCAGCCTGTCCTGGACAGAGCCCCTACTCTGCCTCACATTGACTTGGCAAAATCCAGTTTTACCTATCCTGCTGAGAAGTCTTATGATGGCTTTGTCTTAATTTAACCCAGAATTTGTGTACAAGAGCACAGGAGATTTAGGAAGATCTGTCTTCTCCCTCTTAATGAAGTACTGTGAAACTAATTATCTCTAGCTGTATTTAGCTAACATCACTTTCACCTGCAGAAAATGCTGGGGTCTCTGAGCTACAATAAAAAAGCAGCAAGAAATTTATTTGTTTATTAAGTAGTAGCTCTCAAATTACTTTGAAAGTAAAATAAAGGGAAAATGAAAAAAGGTAAAATTATTATTAAAAAGCCCATTGCTTGGAATAGTAGTATTCCAGAAAGAGAATGTTTCTTCTTGCCGTGATTTCTGATTTTAAACATTAGTCTTACAATGCTACATATTTTTCTTTTGGAGTCAATTGCTGAGGTCAATGTAATGGTTTTTTTCCTTAGGTACTCTTAAATGAAGTAGGTATAGAAGGTGTATGAATGAAGTATGTACAGAAGGTTTAGGAACTGTCAGTTAATGCTTTTATAGCCTGAAAAAAAAAAATAAATTACTCTGTGGAATAGAATTTTGTTTTCTCGGGGAATCCAAGTCTTCACATTACAAGTCAAAACTGAGAGAAAGCATTTATTTTTTATTATTTCAAAGTGAAAACATTGCTATCTCTGGTTAGGGAACTATTTAGAAAGTGTCAAATAGAGAGAATAAAGGAAAACACTCTTACTTTGAGAGTTTCTGACCAAAGTAAGCTCCAAAGAGAACTTATCTTCCCAGTCCTCTGGTGCATATTTCATTCACACAGGAAGTACAGTCACATGTCAAATTAGTTTTTCCACTGAAATTTAGAGAAATTTTATTCCTGTTTATATTTTCCTGTTTCCTCCATGAGCTATTTAGCAATTACTTCTGGGGCATAGTGATTCCAGAGTATTCCCAATTGACGCTGGTGGAATGACACCATAAATGCTACCATTTTTCTACTTTATTTAACAGCGAAAGCCACTAAAGTAGTTTGTCGTGAACTGGGCAACATCAGGGTTTTCCCTTTTAATCAAAACATCACAGTAATTGTAAACTGAAGTAATGTACTCTTTTTATTTAAAAAAAATGTGGGAAATTGTTGCATTCAGAAAGGCTAAAAATCTATTAAAGTATTGCTTGCCACAATGATATCAAAGACCACAACCACTTCTGATTTAGCGCAATATTTGTAGGAGGTGTTCTCTATCTCTGTGGTATCTCTTGGTTTTCAGCAAGATGTCACTTTTTTTCCCACTGTTCAACCTGGACAACATAAGAAACAGTGTAAAAGATTAGACGAGTTAATTTACTTGTTAAGTAAATAAGTTAATTTACTACTTATCATGCCTTGCTTTAAAACAGTCATTAACCAATAAACAATATGCTTGTGTGATTTTCAGAAAAAAACACTGCAGTGTGTGCAAATTGCATCTGTTCCAGTTCAGAGACATGTTTCCCTTACACGTTAGCAGGTAGTTAAAAAATGAAAAGAATATTCTATTTTCTTATTGAACCAGGTGTTGCTATAACTCTTCATGGCTTCATGAACAAGCATGCAGAATTTCACTAAAAAGGTTCTAATTATTCCATCTGCACTAACACTTATATAACTTTCATTTGTAATTAAAATCTATTTCTGTCCTAATTGTGGACTTGATTTTCTTAACTGGTGATATCATTGCAAATGCCATTTTATGCACTCATAGCCACATGGTGTTAGAACTAAACATACATATATGACTCAGCACTCATAACCACAAATCAGAAGTAGTTTGATATGGTATTTTTAATTCTTATAACTTCAAGACAACCTTATGAAAATCTCTCCATGAACTCATATTCTATATTCTGACAGTATATTTGCAATTGCAGGCTTTCATGTTTCATTGAACACCATATTAATGTGGCTTTGGTGTAAATCCTGCAAAAAATAGTTCTTAGAAGTAAAGTATACCTTATACATTGAGCCATATTTTCTGTATCCCCTCAAAAATGTAGAGTATAGTTTTGAGAATCACAGAATCGCAGGATTACTAGGTTGGAAGAGACCTCTAAGATCATCTAGTCAAACCCTTGCCTTAACATCTCGACTAGACTATGTCACCAAGTGCCACATCCAGACTTTTTTAAAACACATCCAGGGATGGTGACTCCACCACCTCCCTGGGCAGACTATTCCAATACTTCATTATTCTTTCTGTGAAAAACTCCTTTCTAATGTCTAACCTATACTTTCCTTGGTGCAGCTTGAGACTGTGTCCTCTTGTTCTGTCAGTTGCTGCCCGGTGGAAGAGACCAACCCCCACCTGACTACAACCTCCTTTCAGGAAGTTGTAGGGAGTGATAAGGTCACCTCTGAGTCTCCTTTTCTCCAGGCTAAACAACCCTAACTCCCTCAAACGTTCCTCATAGGGCTTGTGCTCCAAGCCCCCCACCAACCTCGTTGCTCTCCTCTGGACACGCTCAATCATCTCCACGTCCTTCCTAAACTGAGTGGCCCAGAACTGGACCCAGGTGCGGTCTCACCAGTGCCAAGTACAGAGGCAGAATAACCTCCCTGCTCCTGCTGGCCACACTGTTCCTAATGCAGGCCAGGATGCCATTGGCCTTCTTGGCCACCAGGGCACACTGCTGGCTCATGTTGAGTTGGCTGTCGACGAGTACCCCCGGGTCTCTTTCCACCTGGGCACTGTCCAGCCACACTGCCCCCAGCTTGTAATGTTGCAGGGGGGTTTTGTGGCTGATGTGCAGGACTCGGCACTTAGACTTACTAAATTTCATCTTATTGGATACTGCCCAGCTCTCCAACTGATCCAGGTCTCTCTGAAGAGCCCTCCTTCCTTCCAATAGATCGACACAAGCTCCCAGCTTGGTGTCATCCGCAGATTTACTGATGAAGGACTCAATACCCTCATCCATGTCATCAATAAAAATATTGAATAACACTGGTCCTAGCACAGACCCCTGAGGGACACCACTGGTGACTGGTCACAAGAAAATGAACTATTCAAGAACATAGATTAATTAGTTAACCAGTCTCATCCAAAAGTTTAATTTTTTCAGTTCATCCATTGCCCAACAAGATTACATTTATGATGGCTAACACCTGAACACAGAATGTCTCACTTAAACAACACATTTCTATTTTCTTGCTGATAGAGTTGAATAAAAGGGCCTTAATGTCATAAAGTATTTTGATGGATTGAGTCAAATGTCTCATAAGGACTATGGTATTTCATGTGGTGTAGAGTTGGAGCAAGACATTTTTTGAAAGAATATAGGACTGTCAAACCTTTCTGCAGTCAGGCACAACAGCACAGATGGTTCTTTCACTTGTCCTTTGGTCCATGGCAAAGTTTGACACATCTTCTCTTTTTACATTTACAATCATTACTTGTATAGAAGCAGCTTGTACAAGAACATTATTATCCAGCATTCTTCTGATTATTTGGTAATAACTACAGTTGTTCAGTTAGCCTGTATGTCAGTTTAGGCATTATTTAGAATGACGAAAGGACCATCAAGTAGCAGACTTTCTGGAATAGCCTTTCTAGGACAGCATATGGACATAGTGGGAAGGGAAATCCTTACCTTTTTTTTTCCTTCTCAGCTATATAATGCAACCAATTCTTGAGCTTCCTTCGAGATTTCTCCATAATCTCCTGCAGAAATTACACATTTCTGCCACTCTGCTTTTGGTGACACTGGCAATTAGTGGGCAAAGACACTGATGTTATTGAAGAAGAGCACTGGCATTCATTGCCAATTGCAAGCCCAGCAGCCAGCTTTCCACTTCTCAATGTGCTATTATACTTCTGCCTAGTGATCTTCTCTTGCTGGTAAAATTTCAGGTAGAGGGTAAATGAGGTTTTCTAAACTGTAGGAGAGGCTGTGCATCAAAGTGGGAGCTATGTTAGATGAAGTAAGAGCACTGCCTCTCTGAAGAGGTTATTGGGAAATCTCTTCCCCATCTTGATACTTTGATACCTGCATATGTATGAATCTGGCTTTGTATTCAAACAGATCTGCAGCACTCTGAACTTGCTCCCCCTGTGGTTTCTGCTTTTCTTGTGGTAAGGAGAATACAGGCATGATTATTGATGGTCCACAGTAGCTGGAAAAAGCCATTCCCTTGAGCCAATTTTCATCTCAACCATGTTACTAAAGGTCACTACTGTTGAATAAACCTCAAAACTGATTGCTTGGGAGATCTCCACCACTTCTATCACTAGCAGTTGACTTTACAACAACACAGTGGTGAGCTATGGGCATGTACTTACTTGAGTTGCCCAGCTTTGAAGAGCACTAACAAACTGTGTCTGAAGGAGTTCCTTCCCTAATTTGCTCATCTTAGTACTTAAGGACCAAGGTGAGCTTTAAATAAGTAGGTCTTCCAGTTATTGTTCATAGGTTCAGATCTTACAGAGTGTGATATTCTCTTCGCTCTGCCTCAAAAGAATTAGTCATACTGCTTGTATTAATGCATGTCCTTTTGAAATAGGGATGTGACTGTGCTGTGTGCCTGGGGACCAGCCTTACAAGCCATACCGCAGCACACCTTGTCCTGTGGACAGCCCCTGTGTCTGAGTGGGCAGTGGATGGGCAGGTCATGTGGGAAGTCAGATCAGGTCCCCTCTGCACTACAGTCATACATTCAAAATAAGCTGACAGGTTGTCCTTTTGCATAATAGGTTGACTGATAAAACCAATGACTAATGCAACCAGCTCTGGATTCTGAATGAGATGAATTGGGCAGCAGCTATAAAGCAGTAAGTCATCCATGTTTCTTGTGTCAGGACTCAAGATGAAAAAAAAATCACCTTCCCACAAATTTTTCTTGGCTGATATTGGTCCCTGAAGGCATCTTGAGTTCATTGATGAAGTTGATAGTTTTCCACTTGTTTCTAAACAACGTTCATTTTCTCAGGCTACAGGAACACCCGAGTCGAGTGAAGTAGCTAGTAGCTCTGAGATGATACAGGTATCAGCCTACAGCTCCTGGAAGGAGGGGCTGAAAGTGCCAGGACTATGACTGTTCTATTTGACTGAATGGCACATGAAGGAGTAATCCTGAAACTTTTGTGACTCATGGGAGCTGTAGTGTGAGCTTTTTCAAGCTGTGTTTCTGAAACATTTTCTCCTGTTGCAACAGCGTGTGCTGGTCTGTGCTTTGTGGTCCCTGTTTGCATCAGACCATGACCCGTGACTCAGATCTGGAAGATCTATTTTTAGAGGAAAAACTGAAAGACATCTAGCAGCAAACTCTTCACAAGTAGAAAAGTTTTGATTTCAAGTAGCCCAGTTCTGCACAGCCGAAAAAATTACTTAGGAGATGTATGACATGTACCACTGCCTTATCCAATCTTACAAAGGCTTCCAGCACAATCAAAAAGTAAACACGAGGCATCTATTTCATAAATAAAACAAATACGTTAGAAAAGTCCTCTGGCTACCCTAGCACATTACTACATATGCAGCCAATAAGAAACTTCTTCAAAAACACAAATGCAGCCAAAACTTTGAACTGGACACCACAATAATGATGCAAATGCACAGAACTTCCTTTAGTCCCTTAAGAGTCCTGAAGAAATCAATGACTAGTTTCTAGTTGTTTGTTTTTTTTGTTTTTGTTTGTTTGTTTGTATGTTTTGCTTATTTGTGTTTGGTTTTTATTAGATATCTGCTTGCTTTGAAACTCTGATATAGTGTCTTTGCTTCCTAACAATACATTTTCTGTTTTCAGCATAAAGTTGTCTATGAAAATACTGCAATATTAAGAAAAATACTTTTGAGACTTTACAACATTGCATTCGAAATGAATACTTTTGAGAAGACAGGAAAAAAAAAGAAAGAAGCAATACCCAAACCAGGTATTAATTTTCTGAGAAAACTTTGTCCTAAGGCTGTGCTGTTTCCATACCTAGATGTAAAGGAAACTGTCCGGAAGCCAGAAGTACAATTTAAAATTTTTGGAGACACATACAAATTTTCAGGTTCTCCTTTCAAAGTTTGGTCTGTTTCTCAAGCAATTAAAACATTTCGAAGGGGGGAAATAAACATAGTTTAAAATAGAGACAAAAATCTCAGTGGGGGACAGAAGGATCATTTTATCACTCTTTCTTCAACAGCACTCTGTAGTCCTTTCATCAAGTTCTTTGTAATATCAGCCAACATTCTGACTTTATTTATAGACTGGACTTACAAAAGATAAAGAGTCCAAGCCAAAAATTAATATCTAGTATATGAATTTCAGTTTCCCATTCCTTCTACACTGCTATCAGTGGGTATATATACACTTGGGTACACATTTTTCTCTTCTGTGAATCTTTCCTTATAGCCACATCTATGGTGGCAGCAAGCAGTGCAGTTCTAGGGGTAGGAAGAAAATTAGATGGTCTTTTGAGGTACCTCAGAGTCCTATTTTTCTGGATTTGTATGATTTTTATGGTTCTGCAGCACTTTGCATCCTACGATGGTGACCAGGACTAAGTAAACTTGTTCCTTGTCTTGTTTTAGGCAGAGAGTAGTGAAGAATAGAGTCTCACTGTTCTAGCCTATGTTGCAGATGAATCAGAGCACCACCCCAGAGACTTGTGCTAAGTCCACTGCTACTGAATCAGTCTTGTTTCTGGCAAAACTGAAGGTTTGTTTGGCTACATCACAGGATACAGACGATGGCTTGTTGTAGAGACTCTTTTTTGGCAAATTGTTCCACTCAAGTAGGTCAGCAAATCTAACGGCTCCAGTGTGTTCATAAAAAACAGAAAGCCTTGGCTGTCTTCTGATATGTGAGCAGGCAGTCAGGAAGGGCCTTCCAGTCCATTAGCTCCTACCTCATTGCTTGTCTTAAGGATGTGCTTTAAACTTCAAACTACTTCTTGTCAAGCAGCACTGCTTGACAGAGGTTTTTATTTAACCTCTTACATTTTTTCTTTCTCAGTATAAATACTGTGTGTTAAGCCTGAATAACTATGTTTTCCTGGGAAACAGGAAACAGGTTTAGGCTAATTCTGCCACTGGAATCACATCCATTTACTTTCCAAAGTTTGCTTCTACTATGAATTCTCACAGTTGTATCTTCTTCATCCAGCTCTGTCATATCCTTTTCTCTTGAATTTTAAGACTTACTAGAGGGTGCCAGCAAATGAATGCTATAATTAAGTTGCAGATTACTAGAGGAGAAATAGAAGTGAAACATGTTTTTTTAATATTTTGTCTGCCACTTTGAGCCAGCAAAAACACAACTTAGAATAACAACAAATTTAACTGATTATCACATGGCAGCTACTTTACCTTTTTTCATGCTTAGACACACTTACTGATGTCAGACACACCTCCAGGTGGGGCTTTTTTTGTCCAGGTGGCTCAAAAGGGCCAAAGTGATTTGATAACACCAAGAGGGAACAATCACCATCCCATCCAGTTCTATGGATAAGATGCTGAAAGTGTCTCTCCTTGAAAAGGGGAAATCAGCTTCACCCACCCAAAGCCTGAGGCTTGGTCTATGGGTAAATAGAATGTGAAATGCCGGCTGAAGTGACACTTCCAGCTCTCTATGTTAAACAACAGGTTGCTCAGGAACTATCTATAAATGGTCTATAGACTTTCTGATGGTGTTGCCTGTGATATTTGAAACACTTCAGATAGACAGAGTTCCATGACTCCTCTGTTGGCTCATTTCTGCTGTTCTGATGCACTTTAACTCAGTTCCTGTGTAATTTTGTTGGAATGAAGTGTTCATACACATGATTTCTACTTTCCTTATCCAGTATTAATAAGGCTGTTAGGATCCTCAGAAGAACTAAGAAGTTTGCTTAAACTGAGTAGAAAATTCAGGTCCTCGTAAAATGCATGTATTATCCTCCTTATTGCATTCAGCTTCTCATTTGTTAAAATATTCCACAGCTACTCTTGCAGGCCTACAGCACAGCTTTAAATATTCTGCTGAAGAGATTAGCAGCTAACTTCTAATCAGGCATATTTTGCAGGCAGGAAAGGCAGATGTGTGGCATGTCTGGCTCTAGGCCCATCTCCCATCACAGGCACTGATGAAGGCTATGTCTTTGCTGTCTCTTACCTAAATAATGCATGGCCACATTTTTTTTCTGTTGTTTGTTTGTTTCCAACTGCTCACGATTGTAGAATGCTTTGAAATAAGACCACACATGTAATATTATGATATATGTGTTTTAATTTTACCTATCCTGTACGTTTGAAGTAAACAGACTCATATTACTACCATCACCCCAGAGCAACTTAGGAGCATTGTGAATCTGAGTCAGATTCCTTCATGCTGCTATCCAGCAGGATCAAGTTTTTGCAACAATTCAGCAGAAAAACACCAACTGTGCCTGTTCGGCTGGACTGCTTGGGAAGGCAGAGCCAAGGTTTGACTCTGACCTTACACAACTGCTTTTGTGGGGAAAACAAGTGGTGAGCAGACTGTGCATTTATATTCAGATCTATCAACCTAGGCTGTGGTAATTCAAGGTTTTAAATGTGATTCTGTTTTTACTGTTGGCAAATAGACCTGTTGTCTCTAATTACCTAACTGTGCATTGGGACTGACTAGTGCTTAGATGTGTATGATAGGTGGGACAATGACACTTCTAATAGCTGATCTGCAGAAAGACATTAGTTCAGCTGGGAAGATGTGAAGTGAGAGTGCTGTCACACAACATGACAGAGACATGAAGTGGTAAAATGACAGTTTTACTGATGGGAAAACAAGCAATATTGTGTTAATTCTTTTTAATTATGAGCCATAAACCAGATTTTAAGTGGATGACCATAACTCAGTTCATTCAACATCCTCAGGCTTGAATATCCAACATGCCTAGCACTGCACATGGAACATGCATGTAATCTCAAAATAAAGTATTTCAAGCAGCAGTAGACTTGAATTTCTTCAAGTTATGTGTTAAGTTCTTTTGTTGTAGCTCAGTTTCAGTGTTTCTACTGTCAGCAGTTTAATCACCAGCCCTACTGTGGACTAAATCAATTTGTGTTTAAATTAAATGGTGTCCCTCATATTGTTTGAAATAAGCTAGCCTAGTGAGTACTACAGTGAGAAAAGAAAGTAAATGCCTTTTTTGTGATAATTCACTGACATTATGTTCCATATTGGCAGGGGAGGACCAATGCTAAGCGCAGCCAGTCAAAAAATCACCAGTTTTTCATGGAAACGGACTTTCCAGAAAAAGATTTTACTATTGGCAGGATATTTTCTGCTGAAATGTTTGTGGTTTAAAATTTAAAGACAAAAAAGCTGAAGAAAAAAATCCAGGTTTTGGCAGGCAAAATTTTTCATTCTCTCTGGTTTCTTTGGAATAAAAAAGTCTAGAAAATGCTGACTAAATTAAAACATTTGAACAAACTATTCCCTTCAGATGCCCCCCTGCTCCCATCATTTGATGGATATTTTGACTAGGTCTTCCTTTGAGGAGAATTTTGAGTAAATTGAAGGGGAAAAGAATAAAACAACATTCCTTCCATATATATAATTCTCATGTACTGTAACTTCTTAATAATTTTTTAATATTAATTTTATATAAATGTTTAGCTCCTATTTTCTCCAGCTACAGACAAAATGTAACTAAGCCTCAGGCACTAGAAACTCAGTATAAAGATATTCCTAAGGTGCGCAGTTGCTTTCTGTAGAACAGGAAAGCTTGTCTGTGAGAGATACACCTCTTCTGCACAAAATGTAAAAAGCCAAAGTTGTGTAAAAGTTGGGGTTTGGAGTGAGAGCACAAATAAAAGTAAAGAAGCTTGCATACTTACTTAAAGTTTTAAGTATTTTTTTTAGGGGATATATCTTTTAAAGATCTCTCTCTGGGAAAATCTGTGATGTATACATTTGTGCAATCTGCCAAGAGATGATTACCTTTCCTTAGCTACTCTAAAATTGTCTCAAAATACTAATTTTATACTTAGGTTGAGAGAATTTCTTTTCACCCTAAATAACATGAATCCTAATCAATGATTGACAGAGCTCTCTGCTTTGCAGCCTGCTACAGGGTGGGTAAATTTAGACTTTGCCCAGATGTTGCCTTCATCAGGTAGAAAAAGCAGCTTTGTGTGTGCCCTGTGCTGTGAGGAGTGATGTACCAGGTGACTCCTGGTGGAGCAATAGAGGCGAGAATGCAGACTACTTGGACTGAAGAAGTCTCACTATCAGGGCAATAGCTAGCTAATTAGCTGCTGTAGTAACCATTGTTCAAAGTACAAAAGGGAAGGTGCTAATTGTACATAGATGGTCATGTCACACTCACTGTACTTGGCCAGTGAGTCTCTACACTACATTAATCTTTAAAAAATGAGCAATTCACCATAGCAACAGAAAGGTCTCACCAGGTTTTACTATGATCGTAGGGTCTCCTAACTACTTCTCTTCTTTGTGGTTTGATGTTACCCCCTCCCTGATTGCCAGTAGAAGCAAGTGAGTAAACAAGGAAGTCCTGGATTCAGGTTGCCCAGGAGAAAGACAGGAGTGGAAAATGAAAGATCTGAAGATATAGTAGTCATGGCTCTTCTCTGTTTAAAGAAGATTGATTTTCCTTATAAAGGTTATTTCAACAGCAATACAGTTGGCCTTGATCCATGAGTACAGACTGTGGGCTCTCAGAGAGCAGTGCTGGAGCTTGTGACCTGAAGTTTGTTTCAGGATTAGCTGTTTGAAAATGGGACACTGTGTGAGAGTGCTGCAGACGCAGGAAAGGGGGAAAAAAATGGGTGGGGTGAAGACAGAGGGATAAGAAACTTTGTCAGGTCTTGTCCCTGAGCTGTACTGCTGAAGCTGCTTCTTGCTTAAGCCTAACCAAAGACACATTACAACACAGGTCTGTTGACATTTAGGTACCTTTCTCATTAAGCAATATGATGCAGAGCTTTGAAAGAAACACACTGTTTTGCTTCCAATTATAAAGTTGTGATTAGAAGCTTGGGATTAAGTGATTGATCCATCTGTAAATTTATCTCATGTTGTTTACCCTGTGGCCAGGGAGTAGAGTGAGAAGGAAAGTATTAGGTGTAAGATAACCAGTGCAGTGACCTGGAAGCTTACATCCTGTTTTTTGAGGGCATTTGGGAAACTACATCTAGACTCAATACTTGTGAAAATTTTATACTCTTTCTCCCAGTAGTATGGCTTGTTAATTTGATATGAACCTACCTAGCTAGATTAAATACAGATTCCTTGTTTGTATTCTATTTTTTTTCTCTTTCTTCCTAATTTTTTTTTCCTTTTCCCCATGAAGAACTGTGTAGTAGAGTTGACAAAATTAACCTTTGTTGTAAATCATCAGATTTTTCAGTGGTGTGAATGATATTTAAATTCAGGAAGTAAATGAAGACAGCCAATATCAGATATATGATAAGAATTTCCATGCTGAATGGCTGGAAACAATTAAACCCAATTGCTTCATTTTAATGGTTATCCTTTGTTAAATCTCACATAAATCTGAAGTGGCAGTGTTTTGCTATATTTGATTAGACATGAACTTAATAACAGCAAAACATATTTTTAAAAAAATGCTAAATTCTGATTATGACTAGTTTAACTGACACTGATGAATAACATTCATATAGCATGGCTCTGCCTGGCATGATATTAGCATAAGAAAATTAGGCAAGATCCTGTTAGAATGCAAACACATCTTTTAAAGCTACAAAATTGAATCTCTTAGGTACATACAAATACATCCACTTTACAACATCCTCTGTAGCTACTGCTACAGATGTCATCATAATTTGTTCATTTGTACCTGATTTGTGCAGCTTCAAGTCATAATTTTTGCAAGATATTGTTGCTATTACATACAAATGACAGGAAGTGGGATCAGTTTGCCTGGAAGACACTGCTTGTTTTGGAACAAGCTGTACTCCATGTTCTCCTTTGAATAACTGGACTTCAGCTCTCTTAAGTCTTTTGTCAGGCTCTGGATGACTAACTCTGCTTCACAGTCAGGCACTGCACCAGAATAACCCTTCATTCATTATTTTACATTGCTGTTTAATAGTGTCATGTCCAAAGAATGGAAATTGGGTGACTCTAGAGTCAACAGAGGAAAGCTGGTAATGACTCATGGAGCTGATAAAATTCAGATTCTCCCAGTCTGGAGAGAAACTCAGTTGGACTCAGATCCACTAGATGAGTCAAAGACAGTGGTATTCAAAATATTATTTCTTTTTTTTTTTTCCTAACTGAATTTATTGTTTATGGTGAAAAAGTGCACCTTAAGCTCCAGAGGCTGTGCAAGCAATGAAAACTCTCTTGTATGAGAAGAACAGATTTCTCTCTTTCTTCTGTCTGCACTTTTCTCACTGATATATCTAGACAATGGATGTAAATATGATATCATATGTTCAACCATTCTGTAAATTGCATGGTTGCAGCTCCAGATGCAATGGGTTGTAGCAACCAGGCAGAGCTGAGTATGAACCACGGTAGCAAGGCCCTGATCCAAGAGGAAATGACACAGTGTTTTTCGCTTGTAGATGGAGAGTGGCATTTCTTACCATTGCTGATATCAGTGTGCTACTGTGCAGTAGCTGACATACCTATGCTACCTATTGGCCCATCAGTGAGATAAAGAGCAAGCTCAGTTTCCTGGATAGTTCCCTGATATCTGTTCGTGCCAGCACCAATTCAAGCCTGTTTAGGCTGAGTTCAGGCAGCTGCTTGATAGGTACATGTGGCCAGTGTAGCGCTGGGGTGATGACTCTGACTGGGTCTGCTGTGAAGTTGTTGTAATTGATGCTGCCTTAATGTAATGCTGAATTTCTGGTAGAGTCCACCATGTCATGAAGTAACTAATGGATGAACACAGAATCACAGAAGGGTTTGGGTTGGAAGGGACCTTGAAGATCATCAGTTCCAATCTCCAGGACATGGAGAAGGACACCTTCCACTGAACCATGTTAGTGAGAGCTAACATCCTCTCTAGGGATGGGGCATCCACAACTTCTCTGGGCAACCTGTTCCATTTTCTCATCACCCTCACAGTAAAGAACTTCCTACTAATGCCTTATCTAAACCTGTTCTCTTTCTGTTTGAAGCCATTCCCCCTCATCCCATCACCACATGCCCTTGTAGATGGCCTCTTTCCATTTTTCTTGTGGGCTCCCTTCAGGTACTGGAAGGCTGCAAATAGGTCACCCCAAAGCCTTCCCTTTCCCAGGCTGAACAATCCCAATTCTCTCTGCCTTTCCTCACAGCAGAGGTGCTCCATACCTCTAATCAACTTGGTGGCCTCCTCCGGAATTGCTCCAAAAGATCCATATCCTACCTGCGCTGGCAATGCTTTGTTGTAACTTATGACAGCAAAGTCCTTCAGTCTGAGTAAATATGTATCACAAATAATGGACACATTTTTCAGTGCACTCTAGTTCTCACTATTTTTTTTTAATTCTTATTCCGCTGGTAATGTGGAATTTCTGTATTTTGTACTGAGGCCCCCCATACAGACTGGTGAATATGGAGAGTTCTGGGAACTAAACTGTTGAAAAGAAAAATGGTGTGCTGTAATTTTACCCCGTTACAGCAGTTCAAAGATTGCTTGTTTTGATTTTATAGATTCAAAGAATTTGATTCTGTGTATGTAAAATCACAATCTCTTATAATATGTCATAGTATGGTGGGCTTTTGTTATACAGTTGTTACCTATGTAAACATTGCAGTGCAAACATTCTGCAGAGTTTAGAAACACAATTGACTTTAGATAGAAACAAGAATTATCCTTGGTGACAAAAGGACAGCATTAGATCATCTGGTACAGTAAACTTTGGTTGCTGATGCATTTCAAGAGCTGCTGCTAGGGAACTCAAGCCTGCCAATAACTCTAAAAGGAAAAGAGATAGTTAAAATATCTATCCTCTGATTTGATACACTAATTTTCATTTAATTCCCTCATGGCATGACTCCTAGATAGCATATCACAGGAAAAAAATAAAAGAAGGTTGTTTGAGTGACATTGCCATTTATCATTCCTATGTCACACACAGACAACAGAGATAGAGAAGTGATGCTTGAGAGCTGTAAGATGTAAATGGGAAGGAAAGCTGAGAAACTGCTTTTCTTTTGTTAGCATAAAACAGTGTAGTGAACACAGACCACTTGTGGAGTAATTTTGGGACTGTCTCACTGTTGTTTCATTTGTTGACACTACTCAGTACTGTTATATTCTGGTAGAGAATAATTTGTTTCTTGTGACATAATAATGTCTCCTATGGAGACAGGCTGAGAGAGTTGGGGCTGTTCAGGCTGGAGAAGGTATTGGGGAGACCTTAGAACCCCTACCAGTACCTGCATGAAGGCAGGAGATTTAAATTAGCCATCAGGAAGAAATTCTGTTGGAGAACTGGAACAGATTTCCCAGAGAGATCATGTACTCCCCATTCCTGGAAGTGTTCAAGGCCAGGCTGGATGCATCTCTGAGTCATCTGCTGTAGTGAAAGGTGCTTCTGCCCATGGCAGGCAGTTTGGAGCCAGGTGATCCTTAAGATCCCTTCCAACCCAAACAATTTTATGACTGAATTTTTCTCTGAGCTCACAGAGCTCACAAAAAGAAGTGGTTATATGTACTGCCCACTTGATAATTGAGAAATAATTTGATAGCAAGTCTCTAAAAAGCTCTTGTCAAAATAGGAAATCAACCTCTAGAGCCTGCTGCCAGCATCTTTGATTCTGTCCATCCTGCTGCAGCTGAAGTACAGCACTTAATCTACAGTACAAATGATTGCTGGCCCTAAGGAGTTGCAGACACCCTTACCCTGCAAGCACTCTTTTGTGGATCACCAATGGCTTCAAATCAACACAAAGCAAATAATCTAAAAATGAAAAAATGCTTGACATGGTCTTTAAAGACCCAGGGGGCAGCTACTGATCCTGGATGTATTATAGATAGCCCTGTCCTAGTTCCATGCAAGGACAAAAATTCCGGTAAATAAAACGGAATGGTATGCAAGTCAATTTAACTAGACAAGAATCTCTGTCCTGATTAAGAGGCAACAGAGGTAAGGAAGAGGATATCCACTGGAAAGGAACTACTGACTGCTTGTGGTCTAATGCTATTGTGGCAGCTACAAGTAAAAAAAAGAGCAGAAAAGAGCAGAAAAGTGGAGGGACGAAAAGAGAATCAGTAGATGAGAGAGTGAAGGGATCTAAACCCTAGGCTGGCAAGGAACTTCACTGAAGAAATGTAGAGGAAGTCTGAAAAAAATGTGTTAGATTGCTTTTGAAAAGTGGGTTACAGAAGGCAGTGGAACTCTGACAAATCCTAAAAAGGAAAGTGGAAGTACATCACAAAGAACAGTTCACGGTAGTGGCTTTCTACTAACAGTTGTAACAATTTACATTCTAGCACACCATTAACTTTCCATTACACAAACTTTGCCAATCTCTCCTACCAAGCATTATAAAGAGAAAAATGTTCTCAGCCCTTAAGTTTATAACATACATTCCTTAAATTGTGAGCTTTTTGTGTTTTGATGCTAAAAGACGAGTTGCTTTTATTTTCATGTTGACCAGCATCAGTGAGGCTGACACCTAGCATGCTTCACCTCTGTTTCCAAAGACTGGCAATAAGAACAGAAGGATTCTTTACCTGTCACTATTCTTTGATGGACGATGCTCCTTTGTACGACCTTTTGTGTGATATCTGTGAGTTTATGTTGCTCTTGGAAACAGCTCCAGGAACAGCACTAACCTGCAGCTCTTACCTACTGGGTAACAGCCATGCCAGAAACCATGTATGTATTCATGCCTAAGTACAATCTCCATCAACAATCCTTTAAAATCCATCTATGGTGAGATCAGCTGAATTGAGAACCTTGAGTGTGAAGTCTGGATCCACAAGGGAATGCACTTAAAGATCAAGTATTCATGGTTTCTGCCTAGAGGAGGCAGGGGTCCTACAGGCATACCAATCAAAATGCACAGATATGCACCACTGGTTCTTCAAGGAAAACTTCTTTTCACAGCGATTATGTTTGCTTCCTGATCCTGGCAATGTGTGTTAGATTAGCTGCTGACTGGTGACCATGTATTAGCAAACTTTGGTCATTGCTGACCTAGGTGAGAGTGAAACCATAGTACAGTAAATTATCCACAGTAATTTCATGAGTTAACTAGCACATTTTCAGTAGCACTTGCAAAAGGAGTGCGACTCGTTTTTCATCACATTTATGAAGTGATATTCTCCTTTCCTAGCACACCCATCTAGAAACCAAACCAAACAAATAACAAACCAAAACTTCTAAATTGTTTCAGAATTGCACAGTATAACTCACTGAACCTGTTTTCATTACTTCCAAAATATTCAGGACTGGTCGACAGGTGCAAAAGTTTATCTGAGCAAGCTTAGCAACGTAGTGACCAAATTAAGTCCTGAAGAGAAGCTTCTACATTTTCTGAAGGCTACATCAAAAATGAATTTAAGAGTAAAAACCAGATTAAACAAACAAACAAGCAAGCAAACAATAACACCACCACCATCCCATCCCCAGCTTCTTTGTCTATGGATGGTATTTTTAATCCCTTTTTTACTGTTTTCACCACTACCCTTGTCAATATAAAGAAAACTATTTTGGCCGTTAAACTGCACTCTCCAATTTAAATGTTTACTTGCATTTCATACTGCTTCATTTCTTTAGGCATTCATATTGCTGTCCACATCCTAGTTATGTTAATCCCTACTCAATTACAGTAAAATAGCTAGCCCCTTACACTATTGAAGGTTTAAAATGGCTTCAAGATTGTTTTCAAATATTTGTGAAGGAAAGAAGAAAGATTACTTGCTTGCTCTTTTCCAAAACCTTCTGTGGCACCTTAGCTCAGGGCAAATTTGTAAGTTGAATAATAATAATATCTTGCAAATGAATTAAATAGACAGGCTGACAGGCCATAAACTGCACAGTCTGACTTAAACTGCCTGTAATTTTATATATTTTCTCAATGTGCAGAGTGTCTTCTCTTTTCTCCCTAACGCAAAATGACAGGTTTGTTACACATATGTATGCCAAGTGCCTTGATGGATTCAGACAGCCTCTTCCTGATTTTTAAGATGCAGTCATTAGGTGGTTCTTGGAAGCAGGTGGTGTTTATGGGTTGAGCTCTGTTTCTCCATTGCTACCATTTCCATCTCTGCTATTGATTAACAGTGAGAGGGTTTGAATGACACCAGGGCAGCAGCTCAGCTGCAGTGCCATGGAGACTGGCTTTTTACTTGCTTGTCTGTCCCTTAGGCTTTGAAAAGAAGGGAGAGATATATGCCTATATGGGCATTAAGCCAATGTTTACTTTTTGTTTTCCAACCAACACACTTGCAGACCTTTTTGCAGGTTAATCTCTGTGCCACCTGTCTCCCCTTTTACTCTCACAACACTGGTGTTTCTTCCTGGTTCAGAGGGAATGGTGACTGAAGCAGGAGATCTGGGGAGTCTGAAAAAGTGCTATCAGCACCTGTTGCTGTTATCAACTTTCTTTGCAACTCAGCTGGTTATATCTTTACATGATTAAGAGCAGAGACTACTGGATAACCCCAACCTAGCATGTGACTGATCCCACTACACCTGCAGTATTTCCTGTCACCTCTGATTAAGAATTGTGAGAGAATGCCTGGCTGTGTGCCCCATTGTGGAGTGATTGGACTGGCAGGTGTACACTGATGTAGGAAAGGACTGAACTCTCAGAAGCACCTGCTTTAGCATATCCCAAACCTCTGCTGCACCTGCACCTTCAGGACAGAGGGTAGGAAATGTGTCTGGTGGTGCAGGAGGTGTGGCTGCAGGTTTGTATTGGACAGGTGTTGATGTGAGGGCACCATATGTTACTTTGCTGCCTAGCCTAGCAAATGAGATGCCTTGCAGCAGTCCTCTTGCACCTGACGTGAGCAAGCAGATGGCCTGAATGTGTTGCTGGGCACTGTTGACAGCATTTGTCCTTTCCAAGTTGTCAAGACTGGAGCAAGGACACGGTTTCATCTACCACACTGGTTAATCACACATTCCTAAGGCTCCTCCACCTCTGAGTGTATTGCATTTCACTGCTTTTGAGACTTTTTAAAGTTTCCTTCCTTGGAAGTAGCTAAATCAGGAATTAATTTTGCTCCTCCTTATAAGTTTATGAATATTTTTGTAGGAAAACCTTGTCCCACCACCAGCAAGTTGTTTTACACATATTAACTTTCTCTGATACTTAAAATTGACACATGGATTACTCAGTCTTGCCATTTCAAATTTCTAAAGTGAAAATAGGTAGAAACAAAAATAGACGTGAATGAAAATAGATGTGTAACAATATTTCTGCAGAAATAATTTATTGTAATACAGAGGTTAAGTAAATTGCCGAAGAAATTATTAGGGAATAGCGTATAGCAAATGTGTAATCGAGTTGTATGGAAAATGTGGACTTCTGTTAGCAGAGAGATAATACAATAAAATGTTTTCCAACTATCTTCCTTGTTCAGTAATTATTTGCTTTTCATTTTTCATCAAGGACAATGAAACAGCTGAAAAGCACTATGTAATAAAGATGCCAAGTTCTAGGTGTAGAAGAGGGAAACCTCGAATTTACCATGACAAATGTTTTAATTTGGTGCATTTGTAAGAGTGTGAGAATAAGCAAGCTAACAGGATTCCAATAAAATTTCAAATGAAGGACAATATTGTGTGGAAGGGCATTTTAGAAATAATACCACAGAAACTTTGCCATTGCAGCAGTACTTATGGAAATACACATTGAAAATACTGACATCACAGGAGAAAGATCTCATTCGTTTGCCAGTACATCCTTCAGTGTAATGTCCTGGTACAGCTGCTCTTACTAATACTGTATTATCAGGAGCACAGTACACCCTATCATTTCTCCTCTCCATCCACCATTGTTCTGAGCATACATACATGTGATGGCACACAAAAAGCTGAACAGACTTGGAGAAATATGTACTGTTTCCCAGTTTTGGCTCATAGCCATTTCACCACAGCATTACTGATGAGAGCAGGCTTTAGAAGGAGAATATTAGGGAGAATGCAGAATTAAGAGTTATGGGCATGGAACATTTCAAATTAATTATTTTAACACTTCCCCCCCCCTCCCCCCCTCAGCTGCAGATGTAAAACAGCTGGTTTTGTTGTTAAAGTGTCACTTAAAACATGCTGGACTCAGGAGAGAGATAAGAGTAAGAAGAATATATTCAGATCTGGTAGGGGATGTATCAATTTTTTCTAAAGCTGTCTAGAACCAAAGTGGAAGATGATATCTTTCATGTGCTTGTTGAAAGAAGACACATACCACACTACAACAAGGGTGAATTCTGTCACCTATATCCAAAAAAGTGTTGAATGAAAAAATGCATTAGAAAAAGCACACTGGTATGCGCAGCAGTGTTTGTTCAAGCTGTGCATTCTTCTGCAAGCTGCATAATTATTCTGTAGAGTAGCCAGTAAATTTTGAAAAGTTGTATTTCTCCCCATGAAGCTGATTCATGATGACAAAATTTGACCTTCTATTATTTTTATGGGCCTTTCCTTTGGTTTAAAAATAGGGATCAGGGCTGAGCTGTCACTGTTTTCTACTGTATGCAGTGAAAAGTGCTGATAGATCTATGTGTCATGGATCAGGATCCAGAATACCATACACAATTGAAAAGATTAGCACTGACTTGATCATGAGGGCCCAGAGATAACTTGAACTAAAGAGGGAGGTCACTGGGAAAAAACTTGCAGAACTTTTGGTTTAGCTAGAATGAGACAGTTCTAGGCCAAAGGGGTAAAATTGTGATTAAACAACAGAGAAATATGGTAGCAAAGGAGCAAAGCGCCCTGTGAGAAACATGGAAGGTCAGACAAGGGAATTGGGATGACAGAGACTTACAAAGGGAAACAGTAGAGGAAAAGTCAAGAGAAAACAAGATTTTGAGAAGATAGTTGAAGTTTCATGAAGATTTCTGACAACTCAATGGAGATGGGAGCAAGCCCAAGTAGGGAAACCGTGCACATCATGTATGCCTTGTGTGAATGTGCCTGAAATGAAAAATTGATTGATCTGATCTTAAAGCACACACGTATCTTTGGTCAGATTGATTGCTGTCTATAGTCTACTGACTGGATTGAGAGTCATTGACTGGCATGTGTTTGTAGATACCAAGCTCAAGGTAGAGGCCTACATCAACAACATCTAAAAAGGAAGTTATGAATGAATTCCACTCTGGTTATCTTTTGTGTATGTGCTATGTATGTAAGAAGATTCTTAAAAAATCAACTTCTAGATGAATTTTGCAAAGTCATTGTCATATACCCTGCAACAGGTAATATATGCAATGTCCATAGGAATGAGCAAGTGAGAATTTGATCACACTAGAATACATGTTGTCCTTTACTGCCCATGAGGCTAATAAAGCATGGGGCATGCAGGGATCCAGACAATCATCTCTGTTGTGTTGGGCCCATCCTTCCCATCTGCCCCTGACTGAGTTCATACTTTCTCTTGCATTTTCTCTGGCATGTCACTTTTGCTGAGTGAAGACAGAAAGAACATAGAAGGATGACTATATGCATATGCATGTTCATCTATATCTTGTATGTGTAACTGTACACAGATTAGTAGCTTTATTTTCTAGGATGCTTAACAGCAACAGCTGAATGAGGACTTTCAAATATCCAATTCATTTGGAAATCAAGTAGCTCATTTGGGTTGTTAAATATAATTTTAGGTCTTCTATTTTGAAATGCTCACACTTCTTTTTAAGTGCTACTGAAGGAGAATTGTGTGATTATGTCTTAAGTGACATAGCTGCTTTACTGCTGTCTTCAGTGGCACTAGATCAGTGCAGAAAATAGCCTGATGCCTTCAAAATGCACTGAAAATGTGAGTAGATCTCATGCTCATGATTCACATATTTGTTTTCAGGTGTCAGAGAGGTCACTTTGTTAAGGATTTTACATTATGCCCATTGAAGTGATATTAGAGTGTCCAAGTAGTATCTGCTGGTTCATGTCTTACAGTAGAATTGGACTTTTGTGCAGCTAAATGAATTGGCATCTGACCAAGACACCTCTTACATGGGTGAAATGGGAACTGAACCCTCTCAGAGCACTTAAACTGAATATTTTACATCCCAAACACTTAGATGTACTTTCTTTCACCATTTACTACTTCTGGCACTCACGTGGGCCTGTGAAGTTCAAATGTGTTAGGTTAATCTCAGCCAATTTATTTTTGTCTGGTTCTGCCCTGAGCAAATGCTGGCATTAGACATAACAATAACACACAGTGCTGTGCCTCCAACAGAGGGTAAACACAATCTGTGTAATTAGTTTATGGGGAATAATAATGGGAAGTTACCCAGTACCAGTGAAATCCAGGTCAGGACAATCTCAAGGTCCTGCAGTGCTCCCAGACAACACATCAGATACACACATGCAGTGTTGATAAAGAAGACCAGTAAATTAAAGTTACATGATAATACTGTTATTTATCTTGTAGTGCTTCATTGCAGGAGGAGATCCACAGAAAAATTTCCTATCAAAGGGCAAGTAAGAAGAATACAATCCTGCCTTTTGTTGTCAATTTTTAAAGAGGTTTACTCAGCCTATGGACTGCATGTGTCAGCATCTCTAGTACTTAAAAGGAAATAATTTAAGATAGAAGTGGTTTTCAGCTCTCTGATCCAGCAACTCTTAAGGGATTCATAAAAGACTGTTAAGGACAGCAAAGTTATTGTCAATAGTGTTGTGTTTTTAGGAGAATCACAAATTGAAAAAAGCTTAACAGTTACCAAAAAAAAAAAAAAAAGAAAAAAAAAGAGTACTTGTATTTCTATCCTTACCTGGCACACCAACAATGGAAAATAACAATGCAAAAAATTACAGGTCTTTTCAGAGCAAACAGAAATTTGACCAGTGCACTGTGTATATTGTGCATATTTGGCGACCAGTGAACTCCCAGGCTAAACAAATGTTCGTGGGGATAATGTGTAAAATTGTACAACCTCTATGGCTCTTCCCGTCTTGTCAGATTCAATGATGATAGGCAGCATTGTGATGAGTCCTTTTGTGCCACGCTCAGAGAGTTAACTGCAAAAGACCTTATTTAGTCCTTCCTCGGGCAAAATTCCATTTGCTCAGCAGGAGTTTGTCTGGGTAAAGAATTTGGGATTTGAGAAGCAATATTTATGAGTTACATAGAAAACTAGCTGAGATAGCAATCTTTACAGCCCTTCCTAATGGGCCAAGAGACTTTTCTTCAAGCATCTGAAAGATTTTCTATAATCCCTCCAAAATCCTTAATTTCAGGTTTACAATGATGTCTTCTAATAAATGATGGAATTTTCTTCCATTTTACCACCTCAGTCTGGTGCCTTAATGAGCTGTGCAGGAGAGCTCACACAAGTTACAACAGGAGCTGGAAGCACAGCTGCTGCTCTAGGCACAGAACAGCTGTTTACAGATAGTTTGTGGTGAAGAACCACTCCCAAAACCTCTCCACAGCCAGAGGAAACTCTGCATGTCCAAGGCAAGGTCATTCTAGGTAAAACATTTTCCCTTTTCTTTCATGTCTCCCTCAATATGCCTTACCTCCCTGCCTCCTCAGTAAGGATGGGAGGGGGTCATAGACACTTCATCTGTTAAATCTGTTGGTGGGGTTGAGATGCATGAATATGTGATCTGTGCTGAAAACCTGTTTTAGAAATGATAGACTGAGTAGGAGATTTTCTCTTGCATGGCTTGGTACTGCCTACTACAAGGGACGGAAGACAGTTGCATTCCTAGAATACACCACCGTGTTTTTGTGACTTTTTTTTTTTTAATGTTACAGGGTTTAAGGATATTTTTGTCTAGACTAAACACTTATGCACAGTTTTAATTTCACTTTGAAAAAAGCTCTTTCTCTTTCAGAAAAATCATTGTGTAATATTTTTAATACCCAACCTGCAAAGTCCGGAATATATTCCCCTTTTCTGTGACTACACACACAGAATTACACAGAATTAATAAAGTTGGAAAAGACCATGGAGATCATCAAGTCCTCCCTTTACCTAGGCTCACAACCTATCCAACATCAGTCTAACATCTATACCATCTAAACCATTTAAACCATCTGAACCATACCACACCACAGGGTTAGATCATGTCTTCTAGAGAGGTCATTGTTTCCACAGTTAAATCTTTGCTCTTCTTTGTCACGTGTATGGACAAACTGAACCGTAGTCTGATATGTAACCTGTGATTCAGGTATTTCACATTTGGAAATGCATACCAACAGTATAGAACAGCATGCTTAATGCACTTCACTTCTCAACTGCTATATTCCGAAAAGTTATTGTGGTATAAAATGTCACTTTTCATTTGGAGCAACTTACATTCTATATTACTGCCCATGTGGCAATAGGAAAAGTCATGTATCATTTCCAGCATCTGTTTGGCATAAAGATTGGCGCTTCTGTCTGACTTGATGAAGAGACCGTGTTGTCTTAGCTGACTTTTAAAAACTGTATCAGCTTGCAAATAAAAGATAGTATCTCCCCTGAAAAGCTACTTTCTAATAGAAATACACATGCATATCTGTTATATAATAGATATATTGCCTATTATATAACAGATACACACATGAATATCTGTTATAAAATTGCTTGTAAGTTTGTCTTGATGAGGCCTTTATTTTATGGACACTAGCATGAGGTTTCATACCAGCAAAAAATTTATACTAGGCATCTAAATTTTTGTTTCAATCAATGGTGTTACAGCAGAAGCTAATATAAATTTTACAAAACAAAGAACAGAAGATTACTAAGAGTCGTGTCAAAGTTATGGCCACAAGTTCCACAAGGAGCTCAATATTCCAGTCCATCACTTGGAACCGTCTCCCAGATGAATGCACCCCTATGTGCAAGACAAAGCATGTTTTGCAGAGATACCTGTCAGCAAGACACTTTTAAGGCTTTCCCTGCACCATCTTCTCTGGTGAGAAGGACTGGAACAAGACTAAATATTATATACAGGTTTTTCTGCTAGTTATAACTTTCTGAGGAGCCAAGAGGACCGATATATTTACAGGCTTGCTTTTCTCGGACTCTGGCAATATAGAGCATTAGCATTAGCATTAGGGTGTGAAGTTACAAGACGTCCTGGAACAAGGGACTGCTCCATTAGTGCACTTTGCGGCTTTTATATGTACTCTTTTTTCTTCATACTATTACCTGAGTCTCCTGGGAGAAAATGAAAGGACCTTTTCCTGGACTATATGGCTGCTTTAGTAAGGGTTTCTTACTTTTTACAGCTATATACTTTGTGTTCATGTTCTATATTTGAAGGGTCCTTGAGAAATTTCTTGCTTTGATCTTATTTGAACAATTAACTTTTACCATGATATTATCTTTATCTGACATTCCTCATCTCTTAAAGATATCTGGAGAATCAGCATGATAGAGCATAGTGATTATATTCTATATTAATTTGGGAATGTGAAGAGTATCTCAGAGATGAAAGCACAGAAACATGTTGCCTCCCAGTGAACAGCTGCAGTGATTGACATGGCAGTGTAATCTTGCATAGTTGCCTTGGAGCTGCTGAACTTTCAGAAAGTGCTTTTTCTTCTTGTTCTTCTGAAATCCACTTTCTTTGTATGTTTCTTAACTTTGACCTGAGGTTCTGGGCTGGATTTGTCTGGGGTGGAGTTAATTTTTCTCACAGTGGCTAGTGTGGAGCTATATTTTGGATTTGTGAACACGGGCTGATAATACAAAGATCATTATATAATCTCTAATAGAAACTGTTACTGTTGAGCAATGCTTACGCAGATCCAAGCATTTTTCTGCTTTTCATGCTACCACACTGGCGAGGAAGTTGGGGGTGCACAGAAGGTTGGGAGGAGACACAGTTAGGACAGGTGACCCAACTGATCAAAGGTATATTCTATACTATATGGCATTATTCTTAGAATATAAAGTGGGGAGAAAAAGGGGGAAGGGGGAATGTTTGGAGCGATGGTATTTGCCTTCCAAGTCATTGCTATGGGGCCCTGCTTTCCTAGAGATATCTGAACACCTCCCTGCCCATGGGAAGCAGTGAACCCTTGTTTTGCTTTTCTTGCATGTGCACCTTTTGCAGTCCCTATTAAGCTGTCTGTATTAAGCTGTATTAAGCTGTAGCTGTATCTCATCCTATGGTTTTTCCAGCTTATACCTTTCTGATTATCTCCCCCATCCTGTTGGTGGGAGAGTGAGTGAGGGGCTGCACGAGGCTTCATTGATCACTGAGATTAATCCACGACAAAACAAATCTGAAAGGAGAGAAAAAAAATCTTACAGATATCATTGGAAACCACTGTGATTCATTATTTGCAGTTGTTGTGTTCTTGGGCATCTGTGTTTGGGCAGGACTCAACACAAGACTTTCTAACAGCATAGAAATTCCCTGAATGCAATTATTCTCCCTGCAAAGCTGAATCAAAACTGTTGCCTAAGGCTATATCCTGCCACACCTAGGATTCCCCTAGGAAAGTTTCAATTCTTCTTGGACCATGCAAGTCTAGTTGACACTAAACAAAGATTTGGCAATAATGGACAGTCTTGTTGAAAATATCTGTAGTAATGTAATGAAAACTGAACACCTGGGAATGATTTCGCTAAATCAGAGCTGAAGTTTGTTGATGTGCAAACTGATGACTTGTGGTTTTGCCTGAGGAATTATGTGTACACTGCCTCTCCTTAGGAGATAGCTATTAGACAGCATATTTCACAATCTTTGCGTTTACCGGCCTTCAAAATATTTAAGCCTAGCAAGGTCCCAATTCTGTTAAACTTACACCAAGCTGAGACCATCGTGCTTCAGTCACCCCATTTTTTTGAGCGCTATGTACCTCTTTCTTACCTGGGCTGTATCTGAACCACTGGCTGAACTGACCTCTGTTTTTCAACTGCCCAAGACACAAAGTCCCATCTACAAATATCTCTATTAGGTCAAGCTTCTGATAAAAAGCTTTGTTCAGAATGCATGACTTTTGATAAGCCTAGCTTTCTGATCTGGTTTGAGAGAGTGAATATTGGTTTTTGTTTAGCAAAATTGGAAGTAAGCATTCATACCTTTACTATTTCTCACTAGTCTTGTCCTCCTGAAAGCAACTTTGTTTCTTAATATCCAAGGGAAAACAACCTCAATTGTTATGGAATCACAAGTTGACATTAAATATAACTGTTCCACAGAAATTCAAACATGAATTTTTCCTTGGGATGCCATTTAGTGGAGGGAATTTTTCCTTGGGATGCCATTTAGTGGAGGGAAAGAAACAACAGAACTTAAGCAAGAATGTGGTTGTAAGTAATTGTGTATCACTTTATGAGAGAAAGTTGGCAAAAATATATTCCAAATTGACTCCTCTTCTTCTGACTGTATTTCCAGTAATGATGAAATGATCCAGACCCTCATTACAGAAGATCTCATTGCCATCTTCTTTTACTCAGGATTATACAGTTAGATTCAAGAGGGGAATGTAAGGGACTTTCTTATGGATGTGTGGAGTTGCTTATAAATTTTTTACTGACATCCACATTTAGAGACATGCTACGTACAAACTGGATCTCACTGAAGGTGAGTAAGAAAGAGTTGGCAATCCTACAGAATCCTCAAAATTCAAAGCTTAATGAGGTATTCTCCAGCAAGGATTCATGATAGCCACACTGGATTCATGGCTTTCTTGATGACACTGACACTCAAATTTGGCAGCAATCCCACTTCAATCTATAATTCTTTGCTGAGAAATAGTTTTGCACTGATTACTGGATCAGGCAGTGCCACGTTAGTATTGCAGATAAGAGTATGTACTAGCAATGTATTTTACAGACCACTGCTCCCTTTCTTTTCACATTTTTTTATGAAAAGTAACAAAAAAGAAAATAGTCACCAGTGTCACTAGAATAGTTCAAGCAAATAATTAGTGTGGCACTCCTTGGTCTGCCTACTTACACAGTGCCATGTACAGTAAGCTGCAGAATTATGAGCAATAGTCAAATGTCAAATATAGCTCACGGACTGTAATCTTTGAAAGTTAGGTGCCCTCTTGTGATCTCCTGCTGTTTCAGGGTAGTCTTGCATAATAGTGAAATAAAGCGAGAAGTAAGTGGCCCAGCAGCAGAGAACAACTCTGACAACTTCTTATTTGCAGCAAGTGTTGGGAAAGAACAATGAGATGAATGCCCAGCAGAACTGCTGCATATAGAAAAGTAAATGATGTATTTGTATCACTGGAAGCTACATTAAATGGCAAAAGTGTGTTCATTTGACAGTCATTCAAAGAAGTAGTCTCCACACCACAGAGAAATTTTGAACAGATTGATGCGACGTAGATCTTGATTGTTGTCCTATGCATGAGCCTTACATTCAAGTCCTATGTAAGGCTCTAGCCTAGGTCTAACAAGATCAAAAGCATTTTCCTCTATGTCATTTTTTATTATTAGGACTTTTTATTTCTGTCTATTACCAGAACAAAATTCTTCAGTTAAAACCCACTGCAGCAAAGTGCCCCTGAAGACATCTAGAAGTCTTCTGATTAGGTGAAAGTCATATTTGTATGTTTTCTTAGGCACCCCTTTTTTTTCAGTAAAAATTAATACATTCTTCTGTTGAAGGAGTCCCACCGTGATCAGAGGTCATAGACCCAGCTTGAGTTTTTCGTAATGAACTAAAGGGGAAGGGAAGGGAAGGGAAGGGAAGGGAAG
>VXBA01001688.1:8693-23189 GCA_013399895.1 Serilophus lunatus | reverse complement strand
AAGGGAAGGGAAGGGAAGGGAAGGGACAAAATGGGATTTCTCCAATGCACCAGCTAGCATGCATCTCCTGTGGCATAGCCCACATTTTAGTCCCCAGCTAGAAAGGCTGAAAATGGTATTACTAATTCCCTCTCAGCCTACCCACTCTGCCAAAAGACAGAGGCTAGACACCACAGAACACCTGATCCCCTGTCTGCAAGTCTTCAGAGGCCAGAATTCCAATGAGTGAATTAACACTTAGCCAAGGTTTCAGGTGAGCACAACTGTTCCAATAGCAATTTTAGCTGCAAGAGTCCTTGCAGCTGCTCTTTAGAAAACGGCACTCAGGACCTCATCTCTAGGCATGGTTCTTCAGAGTGCAAGCCTCTTTGTGGAGTTTCAGGACTAGCATTTCTTACTGCAGAGGTGAAAGAGACTGCTGCTCCAGAGCAGAGATGCAGGTCTCTACCACAGCTGCCAATGTGGCTGCTTGCTTACAGTATTCCAGCTCTTTTTTCCTCTGTATGACTTGCATTATGAATCCAATTGTTTCTTTTGCATGCCAAATAAGGTGTAAATACTTGTCAGCACACACTATTGTAGTATATTCATTTCATCCACTCCTTCCTCCCTACCAAAAGATCAGTGAAATATGGCAAATGCCCCTTCTGGAAATCAAATACACAGGAGCTTTTTGTAGCAGAAGAAGAACGAGCTGGAAGAGAGGGATGCTGCTTTGTTAGCTTTGCATGGAGATCCTCCTTCCCCAACTCATCTGTTCTCTGTCTCTCCCTATACTCACATACTCAGGCTTCCCCATACATTTAATTGCAACTTTCATACCAGTGCTTTTAGCTAACATAGGACAATATGCATTTAAACATGGATGCTGATGAAATTATATTATTAGGGGTACAGGGTGATGCTGTGCTACAGAACAGCATTTCTCTTAGCTACATTTCTTCCCTTCTCCATTCTTTTACCTATCTGAAGTATTGCATCCAGCTCTGGGATCCCCAGTACAAAAAAAGACATGGATCTGCTAGAGCAGCTCCAGTGGAGGGACACAAAGATGATCAGAGGGGTGAAAGGACTCTGCTATGAAGACAAACTGAGATTGTTCAACCTGGAGAAGAGAATGCTCCGGAAAGACATTATTATGCCCTTTGGACACATTGAGGGGGCTGTATGAAAAAATGGATAGAAGTTTTACCAGGGCCTGTAGTGATAAGACAAAGGATGGTGGTTTTAAACTGAAAGGGGGTAGACTTAATTTAGATATAAGTAGGAAGTTCTTAAGTGTGAGGGTGGTAAGGCATTTGAAGATGTTGTCCAGTGAAGCTGTGGCTGCCTCATTCCTGGAAGCATTCAAGACATGGCTGGATGGGGTTTTGGGCAGCCTGGTATAGGGGAAGGTGCCCCTATACATGTTAGGGAATTAGAATAGATGAATTTTAGAGGTGTCCTTCAACCCAAATCATTCTGTGACTCTATGACAAGTACATGAACAAAAGTAATGGATGAATCACATTTTGTGTACCTTCGGGGCAGAAAGAAAATGAAGAAAAAATGAATTTTAATTCTTAAAACTCTTTCTGAATCATACTAGGGGAAAGACATTGACTTTGCACTATTTTTTTGTCATGCAAATCTGAAGGTAGTTTCATTCTATTGGTGTTAATCCTTTTTGGGAGCACTAAGATCTGGTTGTATCTCTGGCTGGTCCTGCTAACACAGAAGAAAAAAGAAGGCCTATCTCTCCTGACTTAATTTCTTCCTATTATGATCACTTTAGATGTTCTTTAAATCATAAATCTGTCTGAATTTTGATACAGATTCTGTGGTCAGTTTTTAAGGAAAGTCAGATCTAATTTGACAACAACATTCAAATCTCTTCCTAAGCAGGAAGGCTAAAGAGTAAGATAAAAGTAAAGCCATTTTCTAGTTAATTACCTGAAGGTCTATAATAACTCTGCTGATTAGATCTTACTACTCAGGAGCATATTGTCACCATTTTTGTTTTTAAGGACACTTAATTTTCCCCCAAGAAACACTAGCTTAGTGAACTAGGGCCTCAATCTTCCTCTTTCTCAGGTAATGTCTTCAATTTGTCTGTGGTCTCTGAAAATAAAATCCTACTCCATAACAGCACTGACCCAGGAGAAACCATGAGTGCTTATAATGCCATTTCTGAAAGTCTGTCAGGTATAGCAGCCTATACTCAATGTTTTACTCTGTCTATACTCGTGGTTCAGTGTTTCTTTCCCTTGCCAATTCACTCTTCTTTCCATAAATACTATGCTGAAAGGCCAAACTGCTACTCATGCTGCAGAGACAAACCCACACAAATACAAAAAGACCTGGTACATCGGATCTAAAAATCCTATTAAAAAAATTCTGTAAAAGTCCAAATTTTAGGTGTAACTTTTATGCTCCTAAGTTACAGTGAGATAAATTATCAGAGTCTGTGTTGCAGTGTGATTTTGTCTCCTAATCTGATAGCAGATAAAGACTAACATACAACAAAGTATGCCATATAACAAGGCTGCCACTGAATTAGAATGAGGAAAACATGCCATGCCTTGTTAATGCTGCTGCTGGAACTAAAATAGAATTATAATGGTGAGGCTCTACCCTGTGTGCTCAGTCTACCCTGGCAAGCAACACACCAGAAAGGTTGTTCAGCCTATGGGATTTGCTGGTGGAATATTTAAACTTCAGCATCTTCCTCTCCAGAGAAGATTTCAGCAGAAGCACAAGAAGATAACAGGATGAGGAGGCCTATTTTGGCTATCCCACAAAACATGGTGTCCCAGGGGCTTGAAGACTGCAGATGGCTTATGTGGCTGTTAGCCTGTATGAAGCAGATTTTCTTATGTATGCATTTCATGTATTCTATTTAATACAATTAAGCCCGAATCAAAACTTGGCTCACAGGTGAGGGTGCCACACATTTCAGTTCCAGCTTGTGACATCTGTGGCACTACAGCACAGCCTGGAACTGGGTTTGTCACAGCCCTTTGCAGCTGTCAGACCAGGTGTAGGAAGCTACAATAACTGTGCTGTAAGACAAAGTTATACTCTGCAAACCCACAGCAAACTACAGTGATAGCTGTGGCTAAATAATGAGTAGAACTAATTTCTGCTTTTGATTACATTTGCACAGCACTTCCTCTCTTTCATGGGATTTGTCAAACTGTAGCAGGAACAAGAGGCTGTCCTCGGGATTTGCTCTTTGGAAGTTTTGCAGCTCTCTGCATTAGAGCAGAAATAGATGATATTTCTCTTACATGTTAGTCATAATCCAGTAGCATTCATATTGAGTTTTCCTACTTCAAGTGGCAAAAACAAGACATACTACGTTTTTACGGTTTGCACAACCGAGTTTACAGTTGAAAAATGTTTTGTCAGGTTAAGTGGAACAGAGGAATAGGTGAACAACTGCAAAAAGCTGATGAAAATAAAATATCACTCTCCAAAAATTACTTTAAATATTTTGTGCTTAAGCTCAAGATTGTCAATAAAAACACACAGATGGGCCAAATCCTTATCTCACTGAAATAAACTCCCAGTATTCTAACAAAAAGTGATGTGGCCTGTGATTTTTATCAAGATTCGATAAAACTGTACAACAGAAAAATGTTCAAGGCATCCAGAAATCCCTTCCATTAGGTCATTTACCCTAGTTCCTGTGTTAGTGATTCTTCCAAGACAGGGTGTAGCAACATGAAAACGGTAGCAAGTGCATCAAGAAGAGTAACAATGGCGAATGTACAACAATATGCCAGAAAAGCTGGAAAGTTGAATAAGATGCTAGTTTGAAAATTCTTTGCAAATATTACAAAACTCTGTCCACTCCAGCAAGGACCACAAAATAAAAATTATTCTGCAATAATAGACATTATCACTCTTTTTTAGAAAGAAGTGTTAGAGTAGAGTAGTTGTTTGCTTTGGTGTTTTTTTTTTAACGTTGTAAAGTCATGTGGACATTGACTTTTTGTGGCTATTACAACAATTATCTTCACTGAAACTGAACTGAAATTAAAGTTCTACTGCTTTGCTGCAGAACTTTGCAATGTGCTTGATTTCTCTGATTTCTAATAAGAAATTTTTAATAAGATCTTGTGTTTCTTCTTATAATATGTAAACTATTTGTTTGTATCTTTTCAGTAAATGTAACATCCTTTTAAAGAGTGCAGTGATTGCAACTGCATTTACCTTACTATGCAACCAAATGTATAGTAGTTGTGGCTCTTGTTGCGACTCCTGAAGAACAGCAGCTATTACAGTTCACATTTCATATCAAATGAAACAAAAATATATTTATTAATTGATATTAAACACAGATAATATTTAACACTCCCTTATCAGTTCATTTCAGCATTAAGTGCCCCTAATATTGTTAAGCAAATGCTTCTATCCATTTTCAGTTCAGTATATCCAGTGCATAATGACACCACTATCAGCATAGGCACCATCACCCACAGACAGTTCTGCATGTCTGTCAACCTTACGAGACAAGCAGCTGACAGTAGGCCAAAAGTCACCTTTGGACATATAGATTTCATTTAAGGTTAGAAAAACAATAAAGTTTCTGGACCATCTATATATATATTATAGACATAGTTCTGATGTTTGAACTATGCCTCTTCATCTACCCTTTTGGCCAAAGAGTGGAAAGAATCCTGAACAGTTCAGTTTGCCTCAGAAATGGAAACAATGCTGGGTGTTAAACACGAGGCTTCACTCACGGAAAAATAATATTCAATCAATGAGTAACATCCTTTATTAAACACAGATGGTAATTTTCCTAGGGGCAATACTAACACTGAGATTAAATCCTTACTCATATACAATCTCTTCCACATGATATCAATTATTGGCCTGGCTTCCTGACGAAGAATATTAAGCTCTTATAAGTAATGCTTCAGTTTAGGCACTTGATGTCTCAGGAAGATATTTTGTTCTCCTGAGAGTGTTTAAACGCAGGAAATTCGAGAAGTTTAAGCAGGAGGTATTATGCCAGTTCTCTGTGATAATTTAAGGGACTAAGCTGATAGGATCCTGCACACAGATGCCTAGCAACAATACCCCCATACGTGCTACTCGTTAAGCTTGTCATGGGCTTAATTGCAACCCCAAAAACAAAACAACTTTTTATTTTAGGCAGCTACACATAATTAACTTGGGTTCATGAGAGTGACTTGTACCATGTAGACACTTTTATTGGTGCAGCTAACAAAGCTGACATTGTGATTGGAGTCTGCTATAGGCCACCCAACCAGGAGGAAGACATAGATCTTTTACTCTTATTATAGATCTATTACTTGAGGATCGCTCAAGTTTGCCAGCCCTTGTTCTCATAGGAGACTTCAACCTCCCAGATATTTGCTGGGAACTCAATACGGCAGAGAGGAGGCAGTCCAGAAGGTTCTTGGAATGTATTGAGGCCTGCTTCCTGTCACAGCTAGTTAGTGAACCTACCAGAGGCAAGGCTGTTCTTGACTTACTGTTCACTAACAGGGAAGGGCTTGTTGAGAATGTGGTGGTTGGAGGCTGCCTGGGATCCAGTGACCATGAAATAATAGAGTTTTCTATAAAAAGTGAAACAAGGAGAGGATTCCACAAAACCTCCATGCTGGACTTCCAGATGGCAGACTTTGGCTTATTTAAAGAGTTAACTAGTAGAGTACCCTGGGAGACTGTCCTTAGTAACAAAAGTTAAGGAAGGCTGGATGTACTTCAAGGCTGAGATCTTGAAGGCACAGGAACAGGCTGTGCCGATGTGCCATAAGAAAAGCCATAGGGGCAGACAGCCAGGCTGGATGGGTAAGGAGCTTTTGAATTAATTAAGGAAAAAGAAGGGGATGTACCACCTTTGGAAAGAAGGAGAGGTGTCCCAGGCAATGTTTAAGGATGTTGTTAGGCCATGTAAAAAAAGAATTAGGGAAGTGAAGGCCCAGTTTGAGCTAAATTTGGCTACCTCTGTTAAGGATAATAAAAAGTGTTTCTATAAATACACTAATGGTAAAAGGAAGGATAAAGACAATCTCCATTCTTTATTAAATAAGGAAGAGAATATAGTAATTGAAGATGAGGAAAAGGCAGAGGTACTCAATACCTTCTTTCCCTCTGTTTTTAATAGTAAAACTGATGGTCTACAGGACAAGTGGTTGCTTAAACTAGTTGATACAGATAGGGAACAGTGTAGCCCCCTACGATCCAGGTGGAAGATGTTAGAGACTTGCTGTCCCACCTGGATCCTCATAAGTCTATGGGACCTGATGGGTTTCATCCTAGGGTGCTGAGAGAGCTGGCAGATGTGCTTGCTAGGCCTCTTTCCATCATCTTTCTACAGTCTTGGCTTACTGGAGAGGTTCCAGATGATTGGAAGTTGGCCAATGCGGCACCTATCTGTAAGAAGGGCAAGAAGGAGAATCCAGGGAATTATAGACCTGTCAGCCTGACCTCGGTACCAGGGAAAATTATGGAGTGAATCATCTTAAGGGAAATTACGCTGCATCTACAGGATAGTAAGGGGATCAGATCTAGTCAGCATGGATTCAGGAGGGGAAGATCCTGCTTAACCAACCTAGTTTCCTTTTATGATCAGGTAACTCATCCGATTGATGAGGGGAAAATTGTGGATGTAGTTTACCTTGATTTTTGCAAAGCCTTTGATACCATCTCCCATAGTAAACTCCTAGTGATACTGGTGGATTCTGGCTTAGACAGGTTTACTCCGTCCTGGGTTAAGAATTGGCTGGATGGCCGAGCTCAGAGAGTGGTGGTGAACTGTGTCACGTCCAGTTGGAGGCCGGTCAACACCAGGGTCCCCCAGGGTTCAGCGTTGGGGCCGGTTTGGTTCATTATCTTTATTGATGATCTGGACGAGGGGATGGAATCCATTGTTAGTAAGTTTGTGGATGACACCAAGTTCGGAATGAGTGTCAATCTGCTAGAGGATAGGAGGGCTCTGCAGAGAGACCTTGACAAGCAGGATAGGTGGGTTGAATCCAATAGTATGAGGTTTAAAAATCTAAGTGCCAGGTTTTACACTTTGGCCACTATAACCCCATGCAGAGTTATAGACTGGGGATGGTGTGGCTGGAGGATGCCCAGGCAGAGAGGGACTTGGGGGTGCTGGTTGATAGGAAACTGAATATGAGCCAGCAGTGTGCCCAGGTGGCCAAGAAGGTCAATGGCATCCTGGCCTGCATCAAGAATAGTGTTGCCAGTAGGACTAAGGAAGTTATTATGTTTTGGATCCCCCTGGAACTGCATGGCTTGTGACTTGTTCTTTCATGTGTGTCCCAGGGGGGTCTGAAACTCCCCAGCTGCCACAATCCTTCATGCCCTTATTGAAAATTGGAACTCTGTTTTTCAGCTTCCAGTTGAGGCTCTAGCGATATTTTTCAACTATAAAATATAATATACAGGTGTTTTGATTAGCATTTCCTCATATTTATGGAATGAATGAATTAATGAATGGATGAATGAGTTAAAGAATATAACTCTTTGGAATGGTCAGATGCTTTATTGTGAATGATGCTGAGCCAAGTAGATGGAAGGATATAACAAAACTCTGCTGAAGTTATAGTGGGATACTGACTTACAACATGTGAACACGATATAATTCATGAGCATGAGTTTGGGATAGCTGTAAAATGGGCAAATGTCTATATTACAGTGGATATATGATCACGTTACACGGTTTTTGTTAAAAGCTGTCACCTTCAGTCTTTTCTCTCAACCTACCCAGTATGTTTCAGAAGGGGCAAACTGCGTCTTCTCAGCATCTACGCACTATTTCAAATAAGGAGGTGGGAACTAGTTGTATTCTCACAGGGAGAGTATTTTCTCATGGATTCAGTAATAGTCTGTCGAGAAAAGGTGGCATTAGGACTATATTGCATATATATGTCTACTAATATTAACTGTCTTCTCTTCAAAGGAAGATGCTCTCTTTTTGAGGAGTTCTGGCAACAAGTCAGCCCCACAACACACTAACAGTGTGTTGGCGGCAAAAGCAGCTGGAACACTCATCTCTAACTTTTCCTGTGAAGAGCCTGTTTGCCAGCAGACATTGTCCCTGAATTGATTCTGAATACTTCTGTATTTCACTCTCACTTAGTGCCAGCTAGAAGGCTGATGCCTGTCCTTCAGAAGAACATCTCAACACAATTTGTAATGGCTCAGGGGGTATTTTCTTGTATCATGCACAGTGGGAGCAGGTGAGGGGGAAGGATGTCTGCTTATATGTTGTTTAGGGGGAAACAGCATGGGTTGGTCATCACCTGGATTTCAGCTGGACTTGCTCTAGTCTGTGTACTGAAATAAGGGCAATTCCTGAAACCACACACTGATAGTTCAGCATCCTCGAACATGCTGTAGCATGTTGTTTGAGATACTTTCTGGGGAGGAAATACTAGGAAATCAAATCTCTGTCTTTCGTATCC
This sequence comes from Serilophus lunatus, assembly GCA_013399895.1. Lineage (NCBI taxonomy): Eukaryota > Metazoa > Chordata > Aves > Passeriformes > Eurylaimidae > Serilophus > Serilophus lunatus. Next base: position 14,751 of record VXBA01001688.1, on the reverse strand, counting down.
TAACTGAATATAAGTCTTTTCCCTCTTTCACTGTGAAATACAGGTTATGAGAGTGAATGAAAAGTGCTCAAAATATGGTTCTCTTTTATTGCCTAAGTATTTGCTGAGCTGTAGAAATTTGTAAAAGTTACAGAGTGACTGAAGTGTCATTTCTTGGTGTGTAAATTCTGTTTATACAGATTGCACCCAGTCAAAGTCTTATGGTTCTCTTGATCTACAAGCGTAGCTTCTTCACTGCCTAAGAGGAAACTGTTCCTTTCCAAGGGGTCTCTCATGACAGGGACATGGACAGTGCTGGTGGAGTGTTTTGTTCTGTTTCCACCTTGATCCAATCAGCAGATCTGAATTAGAAATAAGACTTTCCTCAGGTCTTTGCTAAGATCTGCTAACCTTGCTCAGTTTCAGACACATCATCCTTTTCATAAGAGGAAATGGACTTCTGCCTCTTAGCAACAGGTTGTGGTGACCCTTAATCGGTTCAATTAGAAATCAGTTTGAAATTCTTTCATGCACTTGTATAAATCCATGTGTCCTGAGTGAGGAACACATTTTAGCACCACATTCCTGGAAAAGTCTCCAGAACTAAAAACTCACATGTAAAGTGTGAGAGCTTCTGAAAAGCTTTTAATCTTCTACTAATACATTTTCTATTGCCTCTCTTCCCTTTATCCCACTCTCTTCACACCTGGATGCTAAAATCAGACACACATAAGTGCAGATACGTTTAATGCTGTCTAGACAAGCACCCTATTAAGCTGGGCTGGGGCAGCTGTTGCCATAGTGATGAACAACTATGGTTTTGTTGCTGAAAATGAGGTAGCAAGAGATTCATACTTTCTTCAGAATATAATGGCAATGTCAGAGTGAAATTGCAGTATGAGAAACAGCAACTCTCTGTTAACTATTAGCGGAAGAGTCATAAAAATAGGAGGCGATAGCTGGTTAAGGACTAGACCGTTCTATTCACAAGGAAGGTGAAAAATCACCTCAAAACTGCTCCTGAATGCAAAGAACATCACTAAATTTTTCAGTATTTCACTTTTGTTTAAGCATAGCCTTTTATCATACACCGATTTTACTTTAACATTTGAAGTTTTATCTTAACAGGTGAAAGTTTTTCACTATTAGAGGGGTTCAGAGAGTTTTTCACAACATTTCTTACTGAAACTGCATCGTCAGAGGACTGCCGTGGTAGATTCAAGGAGAAGCCATGAGATTTTTCTTACTGTTAAAAAGTTGAAAGTGAAAAATCTTTCTCTTTTTCACTATATTGTGCAACATAAAAACAAAAGCACCTCTCATTTCATGCAGAAAAAGTTAAGGTACAGCAATTGTAGAGTAACAGAATCATTATGGAATAGGATCCCCAGGGAAATGTTGCAGTCACATGTTGGAACCATTCAAAAATACGAACAGACATGGTACTACACTTCACGATTTGGTGGTTTTAGTGGTATTAGGTCAAAGGACAGATCTTGAAGGTCTTCTCCAACTTTTATGATTCTGTGATTCTATGATCAAGATTGGAAAAGACCCCTAAGATCATCAGGTCCAGCCATTAACCCAGCACTGCCAAGTCCACTAATAAACCATGTCTCTAAGCATGACATCTACAGCTTTTCTGAATGCTTCCAGAGGAGGTTTTCACTTCCAGCCACTTGTCCCCTCCTTGTTAGCCAGGATTGCTAGCAAATGATGGAAAGGGGTTTGGAGAGCCGTCCCACTAGCTCCCTAAGTTCCCTTTGGTGGATGCCATCTGGCCCCGTAGACTTGTGCATGTTTAAGTAGAGCAGAAGGTCGCTGTTTCCTCCAAGAATATGGGGAACCTTGTCTCCCAAGAGAACAAAGGCCAGCAATTGCAAGTCTTCTCCAGCTGCTCATGGAGTGTTTCATCTGCCTTTTCATTCTGGTTGCGTGGTCTACAACAAATTCCCATGAGGATATCTTCCTCCTGATCCTCACCCATAAGCATTTGACTTTAATTGTTACCATCATTAATCTCTAGGCAATCAAAACACTTCCTAACACACAGGGCTACCCCACTGCCTCTTCTTTCTTGGCTACCCCATCTGAAGGGTTTATAGCCATCTGTTGCAGCACTTCAGTCATGCGAGTCATCCAATCATGATTCCGTGGTGCTGACTATATCATAGCTTTTCTGCTGCATAACTGTCATAGTTTCCATTTGTGGACTGCCAAGAGGAAGGAAGAGTGGCCTTAAAGCAGCAGCACACCACGCCAGATCTTGCTTACCAGACACTTCCCAGGTGGTGCCTGGGATGCAATGCTGCCACCTGTTCAAGGCTCACATCCCCTTCTGCTCCACACATGGTGGCATGAGGCCCATTAAAAACCCCTTCTGATAGTAAAGAAAACCAAGAACGATGCTCACATGGCATGTTTCCTATTAAAAAAGGGGAAAACAATTAAACAATTAAAAAATTAAATTATTTTCTTCTGAAATCCCTGAAACATGTTTAATTGAAAAGTATTACAACAGAATTGTGCTCGAAGGGAAGAAAGCAAGGAAGTAGCATTAAATGATATTATGGCATGCTTATGAATTCCTCTTCTCCACATCTTTTTTGCATAATTTTTAAAACAGACTCTTAAACATAGCTAAGCTGTATAGTTTAATGTATATGTTAGTGTACATCCCTCCGAGATGTAATACATGGAGAAAATGTGTTCCTAATGGAACAAGTTGAAACAAATATCAAATTACCACATTTCTTCTCTTAAATTTTGCATCTATAGAGTGTAACTTTTCTCTGTTTTAGAGACAGGTAGATGTGGGCTCACACATTTCTGGGGCAAAACTACATATAGAAGCCCAGATGTCTTCAAGTTGTTACTGAGGTCTGTGTTGGAGCTCAGTGTTGCTTGTTTACTTCACGGGAAGGTGAATAAGCTGACAAATTCCGGAAGGTTCACTTCAAAAGGGGAACCATGGGAGTTATAAATCACCTGAAAATTCCAGAGAACAGAGTGACAAATAAATTGGGCTAGACCATTTATTCATAATTATATTTATTAATATTTTATAGCTAAAAGATTAAAAATTAGTCAAAATAGGGAAGATTTATTAGTAAAAATTGATAACCCCCCAATATTTTCCCAATCACAACTCTAGTTTTATTATTGTTTGTTTGTTGACTGGGATGAATTTCATGTTAGATTAATGGTCTTGATTGATGACCTTAGAGGTCTTTTCCAACCTTAGTAATTCTATGATTCTATAATTCCACTAGAGATGACTTTTTCCACCTATTAGGCAGCTTGTAGGTAAAGTGAGATGTGTAAAGTAGAGTACCTGATGTTAGGAGAGGCAGTATTTTTGTCAGCACAACATAAACCAGGTTTCTAAGGAGTACAACTTGTATCCCTGAAAGAACTTTTGCAAGAGGATAGCTGAGTCTGAAGCCCTTCTGTTGCCACAGCACTGTTTATGAGATATGTGTGTTTTCCTGGGCTCCTTACCAAGGTAATTACCTTTTTAAGACATGCTGTTTTGGCCCACACCTCAAAAACTGGATATGCACAGAGAGAACTGAGACAGCTCAGATACACTGCAGCAGGCTTAGGCAAACTAGGAAATTAAGGACATTTTCTTCAGGATGGTGTAAATAAATTATTGCAAGTGTTCCTACTGAATGCCCATAGTGTATGCGGGCATTCTGCTGTTCCTGAGAACACATCTGTCTACTCTGCAAGAATGAGCTGCCTAAACACTACAGTATCTACCACTATTACTACCAATAAATGCCCTTATTAAAGGATCAGCTCCATAATTGTGAATAGTTAAGACTGGGGGGACTTCTGGATTATATATTTGCAATATACATAGAAACCTTGCTTTCAAGGCCTCATAGACTGATTTTTGAAGCTGTTCACAAGTTGATTTTGTGAAAAATTAGAAACATCATCTATGTAAAGGCTTCAGTTCTCACCTATGCTAAGAATTTTCCAAACTCATAACAATTTCTAGGTTCTTGTGCATGCCCCTGAATTCAGCATTTTACTAAATTCGAACAATACAATTTTAGTTTATACATCCTTGGTTGGTCAATGTATTTATATGTATTTTTTGCAGTGTATGTGCATTTATCAAAGTACTTCTGGTTTGTCAGTGCATTTGACTTACCGTCACTTGAAATTACAGCCTTTTAAATGATCCTTCTTTAGCTTCTAATATTCAGATTCTAATTCATTATAGCCTAAACTGATTTTAATATTTTCTCAGCAGAAGTGGAAATAGAAGCAATACATTTTTTTAGGCTTTCATAAAACAAATACAAAAGTTTCTACATAATTTCTGTGAAGTTCCTACAAAATATTCCTTAAAAAATATTATTGATAAAGGAATCCTTATTTTCCTTAACCTGCACTATTTTGAGGAGGGTTTTGCATTGATTTGGATACCTTATTTTAGAAATCAATTTATCTTGCAGTTCTGTAAAGAACTCTGAGAGGTAAGTAAAATGTAATGATTGCTAACAGTCTGCTCTCAACTTATTGAAGCCAACGAGAATCTGGCCTTCTTAAATGAGTTTCAGGTTAGGTCCAAGGTGAAATGTAAATGATTCACTAACTGAAGAGGTCGACAGTTTTACTGAGCGCCTTTGTATACACAACTGGGGAAGGCACTGCAGCTGCTATGTATTTCTCCATCACCAGCTGGTTTATCCCAACACCAATTCTACTTCCAGAAATGGTATGTAATATAATTTCAAAACAATTTTTTCTCAAATGTTTAATTTAGCACTGATGGGTACTCAGAGAAGAGTAAAACAAACAGGAATTTACTTCGGGGAAACACAAGTATAGTTGTCTCAGTTTGAGAGCAGGGAGAATTATTTAACAACCAGAACAGAAGCTCGTTAAGTGAATACAAGATTTATTATAGAAAAATATAATATGAATAATAATAATGAAAAAATATAAATGTATAAATAACTATGTATCTTAATACCAACCACACACACTCACCACACAACCACAAGAAATCTCACACACCAAGAGAAAATCCCACATGAGGAACCACGTTGTACCACCCTGTACCCCCACTGAGAGAGAATACCCCCAGGAGAAGGGCACGTTCAAACCACCCTGCAGCTCCAATGGGAGAAATCCCACACACTGGGAGAAAAACAGACTGCCCAGAGAGGCTGTGGAGTCTCCTCCTCTAAAGATACTCAAAACCCACATGGATACAATCCTGTGCAATCTGCTCCAGGTAAACCTCTTTTAGGGATGGAGTTGGACTAGGTGATTTCCAGAGATCCTTTCTAACCCCAGCATTTCTGAAATTATGTTATTCCATTATTGGGTCTTGTATTTTGCTGTGACAAGTATCATATCATCTCCCTCAGAAATGTATCAAATTCTGTATTGAATATTGCTGATGCTCTTTGCTCCCATCTCTTCTATGGAAGAGTGTGGGGGTTTGAGAGGGGAGGGGGTTGCAGGTTTCTTAGAGGGAGCGGGGGAAAGGAGATGTTTCCTTTTAAACCCTGGGGTTTTTTTGTTTTTTTTCCTTTCCTTTAATAACCTTCCCTCGCTTCCCCCCCCCGACTCACCGAAACGTGGATTGCCTTTCCATGGGCCCCGACTCAGCTGTGCGGGTGACGGGGGACGCCAGGCGGGCAGTGGCTGGCTGCCGGCGCTGGTCACGACCCCGGGGTGGGGGGGGAAGCCGGCAGGCACGGCGCTGCTGTGGGATCGGGTCCCTCGCAGAGCAAAGCCGGGTGCCAGGCAGCTGCTGTCGCACGCATGCCTTCCCGGCAGGGCGGCTGCAGCCCGCAAGTTCCTCCCAGCACGGAGCGGTCCCAGCACCAGCTGGCTACTGCCCATGGGTGACTTTCGGCAGTGCCCCAGTGCCCGTGGCTGCAGGGCAGTAACACCAGAAGCGCTCCGCCACTGTGGCCAGTGCCTGGCGGTCAGCAGTAGCTCTGCCGGCCCCCACACTGCTACAGAAGTGCCCCGGTGGCCGTGCTGGCCCCGTGCTGCCATGGGGAGCCCAGCGAGGGGGCCCGGTGGTCCCGGCCGCCCCCGGGGG
>VXBA01001687.1:168349-190391 GCA_013399895.1 Serilophus lunatus | reverse complement strand
GGAACCTGAGCACGGCTGCCACTTTTGGACAGCAACGGAGGGCCGGCCCTGGCACCGTGTTGGCGCTGGGGTGTCTCTAAGGTGCTGCAGCCATGAAAACAAAGATGGCGGGTGGGACTGAAACTCGTGATTCTTCGATGGGAAAACACCGGACACAAGGCAGGGCCCGGCTGGCTGGACCAGTGGAAAGACGAGATCCATGCGAGAAGGAGAAGGCTTAAAAGCTGAGGCAAGGGCCCACCCCGCGCTCTTCTTCGTGCTTTGAGAGGAGGCACGTGGCTCTGGTCCCCAGCGCCCGCAGGCCCCCCACGGCGGGATTCCACCCATTTCTCTCAGCACGAGAGAGCCATTTCCAGCTTGGCAAGCGAGTAACCCTCGGGGAGGTGGTGGGAGGGAGTCGTTTTTGCTTCTGTTTGTGTTTTTCAGAGAGCTTGAAGGGCCCAAAGTGCTTCCAGGAGAGAGGGAAGAGCAGTTGCCTCTCTTTTTTTTGTTTTTCCCTTTTGTATGTTTTTTTTTTTCCCTGCGTGTCGGGTGTTCCTCTGTGTAATTCTGGGGTCCCTGTGGGTTATCCCTACTTCCCTAATTAAACCCCTGTAATAAACTGTTCACCTGCTGCAACTCCATTCAGTTTTCCGTCACCTTTATTGAACCTGCCCCCTAGACAATAAAAGTGGTCCTAAACCACCACAAATATGAACCAGCCATTGCTCTGGCCTTAATAAATATTTGACAAGGTGCTTCAGGGTGTCTAATTTAACATAAAGGATGCTGCTCAAAAACAGAAATATATACTTTTTATGAATCCCACAAGTTTTAAAGATACTTGAGGATGGGTCATCTTCAGGGCACACATGGTCATTTCTGAACTGCAGTGTAAGTTGACAACTATATCTAGAAAAAGAGTTTTCACTTCTGTATAATACTTCAGAATTTGCTGTGATGCACCACAATGTATGTCTATTTTTTGAAGAAAACTTAACAGTTGCTCGAGCAACAGATTCTTTGTGAAATTTCTTTAAGAGGAATATTTTAATCACCTTAAAATGGAGCAAGAACAAGTCTGAGAAGGAATTACAGATGGCAGTCACAAATCAAAAAGTGTAATGAACTTGTTCTGACAGGCACTTTAAAAAAGGCTTTTATTTTCATTTTGAATTAAAATTATTTGAACTCAATGATATTAAGTCATAGGCTTTTAGGTATACTGGTGTTAACATCATTGGCAATTAATGTTTCATTAATGGAAAACCAAATATTCATATTTCCTTCTTTCTCAGTCTATTGGAACCTCACTATAACAAAAAACAAGCAAACAGGGAAGCCAGCCATGCAGTGAAAATGATGTTTCTTTCAATATAGAACCACTCCAGGACTCCAGTATCACAACAGGCTTATTCAACTAAATAATCAATTTTCCAGGTCCTGATAAGCATATGGTGCTATTTCTGGAAGATTTTCAGGTAAGTAGAACTAAATAAAAGGTATCTTGTGAATTTACAAAACATAAACTTGAATTTGCTTATAATCAAATGTAGAGTGCAAGTTCAAGCATGAAGTTTAAAAACTGAGTTTTCCTGGATAATGATGTAAATTTTATCAAATAAGATTGATCACCCGGTGTTTAATATGTGCACCTTTTTTGGAATCTGACACTAAATGTTTCATTTCCTACCAAGTACAACAGAAAAAAAAAGCAGGCAGATATTGCAATGAAAGGAATAGGTATCAATTCGGTTTTATTCTTTTCTTCCCATGACCTAGACGATCTTTGTCAACCCACAGGGGACAAGATATCTCTCTGGGTTGTGTTTCTGACTGAGAAAACTTCAAAACAAAACAAAAAAGAAAAGAAAAAGAAAAAAGAAAAAGAGAAAAAGGAAAAGGAAAAAGAAAAAGGAAAAGGAAAAAAAAAAGAAAAGAAAAAAGAAGGGAAGGGAAGGGAAGGGAAGGGAAGGGAAGGGAAGCCATAACCAACCAACCACCAAAAAAAGTTGCAACTGAATACATTTCTAATGGTACATTGTGAAGACTTGGCAGTTCTCCATCTGCTTAGTGGGTCAAAGCTGACCAGGAATCCAGCGTTATAAAAAGCTACTTACAAGAATAGGACTGTAAATGTCAAAATTTTTTTGAAAGGTCTTATGAATATATATGATTGTATCTGAGTCAAATATGTCATCTATTTTTAAAAATATCTGAAATCTAAATAGAAAAAGCAACAGCTGCATCACACTTTAAAATTCCCAAACAAATAAAAAAATGAAACAAATCATAAACCTCAATGTATTGTCTTTATGAACTGCAATAAAGAAAGGATTATTACTTGTATTACCTTCATAAGTTGGAAATAAATAAATCTTCAAATCATTACCTATACATGCTAGCTGTTATTATGCATCTTTTCGCCTTATTGCTAAGGCTAGGACCAGAAGAAACAATGATATAATAGGAAGATAAATTATTTTCAACCTGGATGAAAAAAACATGAAGCTGTGGAAATCTGTCAAGAAAAAAATCTATTCTCATAAAAATTCTAGCCCAGTTCTTCTACCAGGAGATCTGACTATAACTCATCATTGCCATGTTTATTTTATTTGGGTTTGACTGAAAAGATCAATTAGAACTTTTTGTTTCCTCATTTCTATTCCATATGAACAGCAATATTAGTACTATCCTGTTTATAACAAGACAAAGACTCAGTAACTGAAATAAATTTTGAAAAAAAGCCACAAGAAAATTACATCAAGACACCACTAAGTAGTCTGTGAAAGATTCTCAGTGTAGGAATAAATGGAAAAGGTAAGAAAATTGTGGATGTACTGAACTGACCTACTGCATTTACAGGTCAAGTTTTCAGACCTAGCCTGCAAAAATGCATGTATTTGTTGTTTATGCACATAGTCAGGTAGTTGTGTATTCAGATTAGGCTGTCAGATGCAGGTAGCTTGTAGCTGGACAAAAAGTTCACAATATAATCTGCTTCAGGGATCAGTTTGAAAAGATGGTCTAGAATAACTGTGGGATGGGTGGTGAGGAAGGAAACTAGAGAGTTTTGTTGTTTATTTATATGATCTCATTATTAGTAAATATTTCTTTAACTGGAAGAATTTAGCCTCATAGCTTCAGTAAAAGCATTATCGTCTCTAAAGCAATTATTATATCTACAGAGAAGTAAGAGAAGAAAAAAGACCATATAACTTGCCTATTTCCAACATTGGCAGAAGCAGCAGGAACATACCTGAATATCTTGGAAATCCAGTCATCTGCTTTATCAACACTTCATGCTATGCAAGGTGGGCTAAGCATGACTCCAAGTCCTACTCTTTTCTAGCTTCAGGGGTTACAGCAGTCTGAAGGTGTAGCTGCGCCAGGATTCTACCACGCTTTTTCTAGAACAGCGTATGGTCAGGGACTTTGCTTGATCATAGAATTGCAGACTGAGATTGCTGAGATTGGAAGGGACTAGAGTAGGATCATCTGGTCCAACCTTTCTGCTCAAGTAAAGTCATCCTTGAGTACATCCCAGAGTATTTCGATATATGTTTTGAATATATTGATAATTCATCATGCTTAGCCATCTACTCCAAGAAAAGCCAGGCTTATACACAGGCACCTAGAGAGCTGGCTATCACTCAGCATCAACTACTGGAGTACAGAGAGCAGAGACATATTGTAAACATTTACAAATACAGAAATGCATGAAAACACATTGAAAAATCAGACAGTTTGAACTTTATAGAGGTACAATTGCCAGAGAAAGGAAAATACTTTTTTTCTAATCAGCCAAGCCTAAATCTGTCACTCTTTTGATGAAGGATGTTTGATCTGTTCTACCTTTTTCTTGGTCTTGAAGCCATGACTCTTCCTGTTCTCTTCACCTAACCCCTGAGCCATTACTTACTGTTCACTTCTGTTTCTATCCTACTAGAAAGGTATTTTAGATTTAAATATACCTGAAGATGTTGCACAGAAGACCTTCCAATCTTCAGAAAGCAATTTAAAAGCTAATACATCCAGAACACATTGCGTAGCTCCTCAAAAAATGTTTTGTTTTCGGTAAGTCTATTTGTGACTGTACTTAATCGTAGTTTAAAGCATACCTGAGTGAAATTACTACTATCAGGTACTAACCATGAGCTGCCCTTCTCCCAGCAGGTGTGCACAGCTCCAAACAGCACCCTTATCTGTGAGGGCGTAGGAAATGGGAACCCAGTGTTGTCTTTGCCACTGCAAACTTTCCTTAATAGATCAATATGGTAATTCTTCTTCCCTCCACAATCTGTCACTGCTCTTCAATCTCATTTTCAAATGCAAAGTTCAAATGTCTGTTAAGGTTTCCTCTTAAGCAGCAAATCACTTGTTATTTTCAAGCCATTATGACTCTAAAGTATTATTGAAAACTCACATACCAACAACATACTTGTAGGTGGACAGCTGACACAAAACTTCAAGCAGAAGTACCAGTACTTTGGGTTTTTATCATACTCTCTTAAAGGGTGCCCTACCATCTCAGGCAATTTCTGTGCAGTTTTCCTGATATTTGAACTTACAGATGACTGCAGTGAAAGATTTCAGCAAAATATTGGGGGAGTTTCATCTGTAAAAGCTCAGCAAAAAGTGCGTGGAAGCATCTATAACATGCAAGAGGAATGGAAAGAAAAGGTGAAAAGAAGAGGGACAAAATCAAAATATGTTCTTTCAGAAAAGTGTCTTAATTTTATTTATCAGCTGTATCTAAAAATTCATGTTGTGATTTAAGGATCTCAAGAAGAGATTTATATTAATAAGTTCTTAATTTATTCCTTTAACCAACCTTTCTTCATCTAACTATGAAAGACTAGCAAAACTGATTTGCTAGACACAATTTACAAAAAAAAAAATAGCTGGGGAATGTTTTCTCGAATTAAATTAGTGATGGCAATCTCAGAGAGATGTAGCTAATGAAAACATTCATGAGTATACATGTGACCAAAAAAAGCATGTGCTTAAAGCCAAATTTGCTTTTTATTGCTCTTTTGTCACATCAGATGTTTTTATACAGAAACATAGACTGTCCATGTATTCACCACATCTGGTGTCCCAGTTTGAGTTTTTAGTGAAAACATACAAGAATGTGACAAACTTTGATTGATTAGCTAAAGTGAGTGACAGCTTGCTTCCAAGTGCCTAGACCTGATAGCATGCACCAGCGCACAGGAAACCAAAATGTAGGTGTCAGCCAAGTGCAGCAGTGGCTCACGCTAATTTTCATCAGGAGATCCAATCTTCACATCCTGTTCACATAGACACATAGAGCTGAGCTCTGGGTTATTCCAGAAAATTGTCAGAGCCTGACTTTTATTAAAGCTCGCTTTGGCTGACAAAATGCTGACAGTTTCAGAGAAAAATGCCTGTAATGTTATACAGTGTGAAAATGTTAACCAGTAGGCAATGAGTAATCTTTAAAAAATATATACTGTTTGAAAACTAATGTAATCATTATAATATCAGTAAAAAAATAGCATGTAAAATATGTAGAGAGAAAAGCACAACGTCTTTGGTGCTGGGTCCCAAGAGTTACCCTCTCTTTATGAAGAGATTATTCAGTTTAACAAAACTCACTTGGAATAGCTGGACACAAAAACAACATCATATGTATACATCATTTGTACATAAAAACATGAATTATTTTTATATGTCTGTCCATTCTAAAATAGGCCTGCATTCACAGAAAAGTTATGTACGTTTTTCTAAGGAAAAAACAAGGCCAATTTCTTCCCATATTTTCCTAAGTGTTGCTTAAGTTATTGGCAGCATGTTCTCCCTTTCTGGCAGAATTGAGGGTGAAGAATGAAGGTTCACTCCTCAAGAGTGTGAAAGAGATGTTCATATTTTCTGTTAAAAATGAGACCCTTAAAATGAAATTAGAGATGGGCAGAAAAGCTTTTTAAAGACTTTTGTCTTATTTTCCTAGTTTAGAGTGGGTTAAAAGAGTCTGAGAACCAGTGCGCCCAAAATATCATCAGCCTGTTGAGTACTGTCTTTCCACAAAATAACACATCGTGCATCTGCCCTGCCCAATTCAGGAGGATCTTCAATAATCTTCAGATCTAAGCTCTGCACTATTCCCTATATTTATTAATTTGGCATGCATATTCATGTGGAATGCAAGAAAAGTCTCTCTGAAAGTCCAGAAAATTAAATGCAGTCAAGCAGTAGTATTTTTTGAAGAACCATGCTTTCTAAGGGCAAATGTCTCCTGATAATTTTTTTCAGTCTGGTCCAGATTTCTATTGCCACTTTTCTCATTCCCTTCTCATATCCAGATGTTCACTCTTGAGCATTGCAGCCTAAGCACCTGTACTATTAAATTTTGGTCAGAACTGCTTTGGCCCATCAGCTACATACCCCACAGAGAATGCTAATGCAGAGGATAAAAACAGACAGCGCATGGGGCCGCGCAATTTGGGCATCTTCCTGTCAGAGTTGGCCATTCTCTCATCTGCCTTCTGGAAGATTTCAGTTACTAGGATAGATTTAGCCATAAGTACTGTTTTTATTCCTATCTCGAAACGTAACACAATCATAATGAAGGAAATTAGGAGATTGATTTCTAAATGTACAAACTAATTTACCCTCTATAGCCATAAAACTGATAAATTAAAGCAGCTTTATTTACCAACGATTTCTTTAATCTCTATAAACATATAGATTGGCAGAAAATTACTAAAACTCTCCACCAGTAATCCATCGTGGAAGGGCAAGGAAGTGGTGGACACAACAGATTTTTCTTCACTAAACATACTTTCAGCTTGCTGGCTGCATTTAATTGTGAAGTTAAGTATCATTCAATAGGCACCATACAGAAGTTTCACACATATGGGTCAAAAATACAAAATCACAAATATACACAAATCCAAAACACCTTATAGCATTTGCATTAGTACAATTCAGACTGTGAATAAATCTTATTTTCACAAACTTTTTTTTTATTTTAAGCAAGAGAAACATGCTCAAATCTAAGTTAAATACTTTAAAATTCACTGAGGTTTTGAAATCTAGACATACATTCATCTCTACACATTACAGATGTTCATTCTCTATGTTACAGTAATGCAACAGGCCTGGCTGTTGGATGCTTTAGGTACCCACAGTCACATTTTGCACTTCAGCCCAAATTTCAGTCTTCTGTGCATATAGTTTTTGCCTCTCCAATTTTCCTGCAAATGACATATCCCAAGCATCTGGCTATGTAATTGCATAAAACGAGGCATACACCAACTCATCAGCTGGAAGCAACCAGATCTCCTTCTGTTCTTCTTTTGCACTACATGGTCACAGGGTAACTAAGGCACCAATTTAAAGCAGGCATGAAAAATGTCAAATGCAATCCTAAAATATATTCCTGTTAGACCTTAGAAAATACTAATATCACTGCTCCAAAAACTGGTGGTTTTCATCTGGAGTATTTTATGTCATTCTGGTCATGCATTTCAAGACAGATTAATCCAAAATGATACATATGCAGAGAGCAATATATCAGAAAGAAATACTAGAAAAAACCCCTTTTTACAAGAAGCTGCAATTATGTGTTTTGTTAAGCTTAACTGAAAAAGAAACAAACAAACTAAACAAAAATTGCTGGGTGAGGGGGGAGGGAGTGGGAGAAGATTGTACATATGCAGAAGAGAAGAGTAGATGAAGAGAAAGCAAAAAGAAAAAATTAATCTTGTACAAGAATAAAGGAAGAAGAAAAAAAATTGTATTAATTGGTCTGGTCATAAATAAATTCTGGCCAAAAACAAATTTCCAAACCATCACAGCAGCACATTTAGGTACATTTTTAAGAGTATAACAAGAATAGAAAACTTCAAATAAACTTGATGAAAAAGCTACTTCAAAGGCTAGACCTCATCAGGTAGTTCATAAGCACATTTAGCCAGCCCCTGATGAAGGACATGACCAGAGCAGAAGATATAAAGTAAGGTGCCTTGTTCTGTATATGTTTGTCACTTGACCCCTGTGCTTAAAAATTATCCTTTCAAGAGCAACAATCATTAGCTCTCAGTTCTCAAATGTGAACCAAAAATGCCCCTCAGCTTTTGCGCTCCATCTAGAAAAGAGTATGATGACCCTAGATGTGTAAGTGAATAGAAACACTATGTTTAGGTATGTGCAGCATATGTACAGCAGCAAAAGAAAACAAACACAAACTCTAGTACTGATTAGAAAATCAAAATAATATGTGATTGTGTATTTGCAACTGAAGTGCAAGAGAAAAAGCAATCATAGGGCTTGAGCTGATAAACCAAGCTGTTTCAATTTACTCTATTGTCAGTTCTTATGCAGTTAACATCAGTTAAGCAACCAGAAAAGGGAAGGCTGAGGATAGGGAGAGACAACATATATAAAAATCCTTGCAATAAGATTGTTTTATCCTTGCAAACTGGTGTTTTGCTGTTAGCTTTTTGATGTTGTTGGTTTCGTTTTTCAAGTCTTCAGCTAACAGAAAAATTGTAAAGATATTGTGATCATCTCTGAAAGTGTGGAGTAATTCAAAATTCACTTTGACAATTTGTTAGCTGATGCAGTTCAGATAGAATGAAGACATCTCACTCACTGTCTTGCACATTGTGAGTGCAGAATTATGCAAATTAAAGACATATCAGTCTAAGTCAAAATTTCACCATTAAAAGTCTCCTTTTTTTGCCCATGTGTCTTTTAATAGCTTTTTTTACTCTACGTGTTCTTCCTCCTGTTACTGATCTACCACTACAGATTTGATGTATTACATTGTTACAATTTTATGATTTTGTTCTTTTAGCATTTCTTTTTGGGAACTTTTTATTGTTTGGTTCAATAACTCATACCGAAACCCCCACTAAATCCTCACTTTTTGATATTTTTCCTCTGAATGCAAAGCCAATACTAATGTGGTAGTTCAACAAAAAGACATTCCACTATGAATATCTCCCTCACCAGCATCAATAGGGGTTATATATTCATAAATCAAAGCCTGTAGGCCTTCACTTGAGCAAGAAAATGTTGACAACATTTTCCTTTCTGAAACAATTCATGTTCTGTTCTTTCAATTTCAAAATATGAAGCATGTTTCTCATGCATCTTGAATATACAATTCCTCTCCATAGCTTCTCTGCTCCTTAAGATCTTGGAAAAAAATACTGACTGTTACCTATGATTTTAGACAGGAGAGGAACTTTACCTGTCCTGCCAGGATGCAACACATCTGATCCCATTGCTTAATCCTTTGTTCCAACAAATGAGGATAAATGCTTTCTAATATTCTTGATCCAATTACATTAAATGCAGGCTGATACAATAATAATAAATAAAGTTTAAAGCACAGATGATTGTATAAAGATTTAATTGGTTCCTTACTTCTTTTCAGAAGCTATCTTAGTGTACGGACTTGCTTATGTCAAGTGTGAAGCATCCATATGTTGTGATTTGTGCTGCATGCAGAAGCAAGTCTTTGCATAGTTTTTGGATAGGTGCACATTTAGGAAAAAGGTTCTAACTTTGGAAAAATAGGATTTTAAAACAAATGAATAAGCAAACACCCATTAGTGGAATGAGACAAGACAACAACAGAAAATAAGGTGAAAAACTGCAACCATTAGGACAAATAACCCTTCCACCACTGAATGAAATACTCAGGTGAATACGAGGAATTTATTCTTTTAACAGGAAAGCCTAACACCATAGCACTAAATTCCTGCAACACGTAGGATATCTTTGAAGGTGTTTGCTCAGCTATCTAACATGAGACAGCTCTTTAGCAGGATGCCTGCCACAGCAAATACATAAAACTTGCCAGGGCTTTCTGCTTTGTGTGTCAATTAGCCCTGTTACCCCATGGCCTCCTCACACAATGCCCAGAATTTACTGTTCTGTGACAGTATCCTAGATATGCCTTGCAGCCTTCTCTCAGGGGGTGTTTATAAAATTCTTGTGTGGAAAGACTCATGAGTGACACAACCAGGCAGATTTTGGGATGGTTTTCTTGAGATTGGAGCATGGAGGAAATTCTTTTTAGTTAGCAAAGCTTAAGCATAAATCTCAGAGGACTCTAAATCCAGTCTCTCATCTTCTCTTTTAGTGGCCATTATCAGTGTTTTCCTTTTTAACCACTTTTTACCTTGTTGTTTTCTTTTTCTTATTTCAGTTCCTCTCCTCAGTTTACTCCTTATTTAATCTTCCTGGATCTTCTTCAGGACAGTTTTCACAATACATCTCCACTAAAACATTTTGCCAAGGCTACTGGGGTTTTTTTATAGCAGCCGTTGCTACAACACTTTGCTGGGTTGCAGATGGCAGAGGTAACAGGGGTCCCTCTTATGTCAACTAGTGTGCAGGGCACCCATACAAGAACACAAAATCATTCTCAGTAGTGGGGTCAGTAATAGCTACAATAAGAAATCCAGAATATCATTGACAAGAGGTGCCTACACATGTATATGTTATGATTAGTGAGAGATGCCTCCGCCCAAACTAAGGTGCAAACCAGATCATATGTCAAAGTCAATAATACAGATTTTATTTAACAATGAATATGACATGGAGAGATAAAATGAAATTAAAAAAAAAAAAAGAAAAAAAAAAAAAAAGAGGAGATGGAGAGAGACATCAAGCAGAAGATAGTCACCACCCATGGATCCAGCAGGATCTGTTGATCCTTCTTCATCCTGTGGTTGTCAGTATTTGGGATGCCAATGTCATTTAAAAGTTTCATTACTTATATATTTTAGCAAACAAAGGACTTAATGCTCATTGGCTACACAGTTCTCTTCTGCTATTGGTTAAATGATTCCCTGGCCACTAATGCTAATTAATACTATGCTCAGTCTTTCACTTCTTTTGTGTAAGTGGATTTCTTGGGTTGATGGGCCATCTAGTCAGTGTTTATGATCTCCCCCGATGGAGTTACCTTTTGTCTAGTCAGAATTGATATCAGCACAGTTGCTGACTTGGTTTTCCTTGTGACCCATAAATTCTGTATTCTTTGTGTCCATTATCAGTGCTACATTCTTTTCCCCAAGCTTCGTTAAGCATCTACCCCTAGGTCTGAGATAACACACTGACAGTAGTACCACTTTTATCTTGTCTCAAATTCCCACTGTAATGGCTTAATTTATAGTCCAAATTTCAGGTATCCACAGGGGCATATTTGGAGGGGGGAGCTTCAGTGGTTGTTGGCTGTAGATGCCATCTCTTCCATAACTTGAAGTGGTCTTTGACTGGTGATATGCATACAAGCAGTTTTTACTAGGAGTTTCCTTACACAGTTTGTCACAGTGGGGATTTTTGTCTGGATGCATTATTCAGGATATGCTAGCCAGATCTTGCCTCCACAAACGTGGAGTAGCACCATCCTGTCACTCCATCCTGTTTATCTCATGGCAAAATTATTCTGTGGCCTTAGCAGTGTTTGAGACAGGCAACTGTGCTCTTTAAGTCCTTACAGAGTGTAAGTATTAACACAGCCTCCCTGATTCCCTGTATAGTATATTTTTACATGTAGAGGATTAAATAGAGATAGAGACTGAGATTTTATGAAGATCTGATCTAACAGCATGTAAATCCTCATAAGCTCATAAGGCAGGGAGCACCTTCCCTTATGCACCTTACACAGCAGAGACAAACCAGTTTTCCACCAGCAGTGCTCAAAGTCATGGAAATTCCTAAAGCTTTATTCAACAGGGGCATAAGAGAGCTTCTTTCTTGAGACCATACTACGGTGATATTAAAAACTTTACTGATTTTCCCCAGTTTACATAGTGTCTGGTGCATAGTGCCTTTCTGCCCAAAAGGTCCTGTGCAGGAGTTGCAGAGAGCACATATACATGGCTGTGCATGCCTAATCTCCAAGGTGCTGGGAATGAGATCCCATGGTCCTCCTGTACACTTTCTGATTCCTCCCAGGCACTGATTGTTGGCAGGCAAAGAGGTACAAGACCCTCAGCAATCTCCTGGGATTTTATTTACTGCCTGAAATGCTCATTTTGATGAATTAAAGCAGCTAATGGATCCTCCGCTTAAAGTTCATTGCCCATGTCTAAGTCACCTGTCACTGAATCAAGCCAGCTTTATAATTTTTTTGGAAATCAGAGGTGATGTCTTTTGATGGCAGTTTTCTAGATATAAATTTATTGTAATAAAGCTGTGGGTTATTTACAGAAAATATTTCCTTTGAATTGCAACTTAGGGATTTTTGTCCGCATCTCCTACTTTTTACTTTATGAATAGATAGAATTCAACTCTGAATACCAAGCCATACATTTTCCTTTGCAACAAGGCTTAGCAGCAATTATACACTCATTTATAACCATTGTGTAAGCAGTTACTTACCTTATGATTTATGCTGGGACAGGAGAAAAAGAAATGGAATGAGGTGAAAATACAGGAAGAAAATACAGTTGGTGGAGGCAGGGCAGGACAGCGTAAACCAGATTTCAATTTAGAATATATGTTTAGGCAATCACATTCAGAAGTACAGAATAATGCAAAATATTTAGGATACCATGTACAATATAATGAGTGTTTAGTGTTTCTTATGGTTGCCCAGTTTTCCCATGACTAGCTGGAAGGAAAAAGAAAAAGGGAAAAAGGCTATCCTCAGAAACTGAGTCATTCATTGATTTTCCATAGTTCATGGTTCAGTCAATCCCAAGAAGAAGCTAACAAAAAAGCAGTATCATGGAATTTCAAGCACCTGGCTGATTTGACTGAATCCAGCTAAAAAAAATCAAAACACGTACTGTGAAAAGTAGTGATGACATTTTTGCTGACATCCTGATCTTTCTCTCTCTCTATGCATTTATGTTTTGATCATTACTCATAGTCTGGATGATTTTCTTTGCTAACTTCAACGTTTTCACACAAATGGCAAATTTCAATAGACAGTGGATTTTCACTGGAGCTATACAACCACAGAAAGCAAATCGCAAAAGTTTCCAGTTTTACTGGAAATATGCTGCCTTCTGGGAACAAGATACAATCGGTGAATGATACTTGGGGGTTTTTTTGCAAAATATAGAATGACCAAAAGCAGTGGATAATTTAATGTAACAGATGTTGCACAGCTCTGCTTGTTTTCTTGTTTAGACAATCCAGTTGCGCAGATTTTGCGTACAGTCTTAATATTATATATACTTTTAAACTTTGTAATATGCATTATAGAAATTAAAATCAGATCTACATTATGGTATAAAGGGATGCTAAGGAAGTACACTACTTTAACATTTCAGGGGTGAAACATGTTGCATTTTCTTATAAATTAGTATATAAGCAATGACCATAATGTGTTTATAAAATAACTTCATAGTCAGTTAAATAAACCTTTTGCTAACATTACTGCTATAGTTTCTAAGGACATATGGATATACGTATGAGTACCTTTTTTTAAATATTTATGCAACTGTGTATTTAGAAATTAACTGCTCTTTAGCAAATGAGTGTTAGTGAGCCTGTCAAAACACTGTTAGTTCTTTCATGGTTACTTGTATTTAATTTTCTACCTGCTACAATAAAAAGATTTAAATGATATGGCAAACTGCTAGTGATTTCTCTACAGGGTTTATCACATTGCTTTATTAGCATAGCATACAGCTGAGGTTATACTCCAGGAAAAATTACCAAAAATAGCTTTCTTTCTAAATTCCTGCCTGCCCCAAGTACTAAAAGCCAATGATGTGTAGGAACAAAAAGAAAAAAATCCCTCATAACTCCTTGACTGATAAATGATAGGAAAGTTTGACAGATCAGAACGATATGAAGCAGCCTAAAACATTTGGCACAATGTGTGTCTGGCATACAGAGACTGCTTGTCAAATGCCTATGACTCCATACAGCAGCTAGGGACCCTATGGAGCAGCAGATGGACCATTAAGGTAGTATTAATGTAGATGCCATCAGTTTTCAGTTCTGACTGGGACATACTCTTTAGAACTATGAGCAGCTGCTGCCATTTATTGTGACAGCTTCCTGCTAACTTTTGCCAACTGGCACAATCTGACTCTTTGTACCTGAGCTATTAAATGTGTGACTTCCACCGTTTTATTCCTCCAGAGAACTCTTTTAATAATCCTCTGAAGAAGGAATAAGGCATTTATCACCAGAGTGAGTACACATACTGTACAGTTCTATTGTCCTTTCACACTGCTGTGGATTTTACATCAGGAGTAAACTAAGCAAGCTTCCCATGCCTTACACAGTGCCTGAAAGAGGCAAAACTGGTGAGTTCTTGCATAAAAATGAACTTCATTTCAAATGCTGTTTTAGATTGCTGGCTCACTTTTCAGGGGGGAAAAAAAAAAAAAAAAAGGAAAAAATTCACATATCATTGATATAGAGAAAAGGAAAGTCTAACTATGATGCTTTGTGTCAATGAACATAGATCAATACTACAGTAATGAAGGGATTTTGAATATCCATTGGTCTATTTAATCTAAACATTCATTCTGTGGCAAGCAAAACTGTCCATAGCTGTAATGTCTTTACTTCATGGCAGGAATAATGCATTATAAATGATAAGTGATCATGTATTTGTTATCACTTGCACTATAATTTTAGCAAAATATGCAACAATACAACTGGCAGAAAAAAAACCCCACCCTGTTGTACATGTCTTTGATCCAGCTAGACTTCTAGGGTTACATTACATCATTTGATTGTGCCAAACAAGAAAGCTAACAGTACAGCACAGCATAAGGTTTGACATACAATATGAACTGCAGCTAGTCATTATAAAAAAAATGGCTGGCAGACATTCATTATGCTGAGCTAACATCTCTCCTGTTTCAAATCTTCCTGCAATCTGACTAACAATGTGTGCATAGACATCTATTGCAGAACTCCATTGCTTGACGCTACACTACCCATGTGTAATGTCCCTAAAAAATAAATCTATATAAGCCAAAAAACCCTTTTAAAAATAGCTGCTATGCTGCTTTGTGCAATGAGAACCCTGTACACTGCTGAAGATGAAGAGGATTAAAGTGTGGAGCCTGCACATACAAGAAAAAATTATTTATATTAATGTTTAGTTATGTTAATTTATAATTTACAGTAATATGAGACAAAAGCATTTGAAGTGTTTTTAGTTACACTAAAAACTTCTGAAGATGATAAAGCCTGCATATATAGAATTATCTTACTTCCAATATAAATTAACTTTTATACGAATATGTAGTATGCATCATATATTAGAATTCCTTTTGGATATATGTTACAACATTACACATCCTTCAAGTGAAGATTACTCTAAAAATGTCAATCTTTTCATTTGTATCAGAATTGAAGAAATTGTCCAGTGTGAAGAATAATAATTCTAGGAAATCAGGAATATATAGGGTAATCCATGTAGAATAATATCAGTCCTAGAAACTCTAGGGAAATTTAGAAAATCTCAACATTTAGTAGGATTTAGCACTTATACCCTGATTTTAATAGTTTTCTCAACAATAAATAGCTATATATGCTTGAATCTTGGAAGATAATGGCCCAAGGAGTGAAGAACTAGAAAAGCATCTTAGTTCAAGTAAGACCTTTCTCATATATTCAGCATCAAAAGCCTGCTCAAATCCCAATGAAATGAAAATGTTTATTAAAAAAACCAACAAAACAAAACAACCAACCAAAACAAAACAAGCCCTCCTTAAGTAATACTATTCATAATACACTCATTCTCACATGTGCCAAGAAAAAAAATCTGTGTGGCTTTTTTTGTTTCTTTAAGTTATACAAAGAAGTTATATGCATATTTATAAAAACTAATCCATAATCAGAGAATATTTTTCAAGGCCCCGGACTGGAGAATTATCCTTTTGCAATTATGAACATAATCATGCAGAGATGGAGAAAGACTTAGTTAATGTGTGTTCCAAAGGCAACACTGACAGTCATAAGTTACACATTTGAAAGTGATTCTTCCAGCAGTATTGGAACATCCACTAAATAGAATCACGGAATTACAGAATCATTTAGGTAAGAAAGACCTTTAAGGTCATTGAGTCCTTAGCTGATCCATCTTAAATCCTTTCTATGTACCCATCAAGGCAAAGTAATTAGGAACTAATCATTTTCTACAGATTATATGGAGATTACTTTTTCATGATTACTACAGTTTTTACACACTACGTTATATTCTACTACAAACTAAGCACAAAGATAAAAGTGTTACCATGTAAGAATTCAATTCAGGTTTTGAACTAAAGTATTAAATAACTTCCATGTTATATATTGGCTCAAATTGTAGAACACTTTTGTTGCTAGGAGAGATATATAAAAACATTCAATGATATTTTCTTCAGCAAACTCTCAAAACAGTTTCAATATGGGAATATCAGAGACACAAATGTCTCTGTGTTTAATATTCTTCAGTGCAAAGTTCTGTCATGAATTTCTACTATTGTTTTTAATTTGAGAAAAATGTCTCTTCAAGTGTTGTTCTGAAAATGTATTCCATCTTTGGTTTTGCTTTTGCTTTTTTTTTTTTTTTTTGTTAGCTGCTAATTTCATTCACTTCTACTTTGAATACTTAAACAAAATGTGATAGATAAGACTCTATTTAACATGACATTCATGCTTATTATGTCTTGACCACCTCAAGGAGAAGAAGATGAATCCAGGACATAAATGAATAAAAATAAATGTAGAGCTATGCATGGTCTCTGGTACAGACCACACAATCAGCACCAACACAAATACAGCAAAAGGAATTTATGATTACGTGAGAAAGGGACAGGACACTGCCTAAAAAAAGCCCATATGTACAGCAAGTTTTGTTGATCAGCACATGGTGAAGCAGAGTTGCTGCACACTGACTACATGCTGCAAGATTTTCTTCCTAGTTTTCCTGAGTTTGGAGGCTTGTTGGTAGAAGGAACAAGGCATGGATTTACTTGTCAGTGAGGGAAAGCAATCTTCTTTCCAGTGGAAGGTGAAGGTCTCCACCAACACACACGATCTGCTTGCACTGCCATACATAAATTATTAGAATACAATCTTCATAATGCAAGCAAAACAGCAATACACTTTGCGCTCTTTCCACCTCTGGAAACAAAAGAATGTCTTGTCTTTTATTTTCACCTTCCCCAACCCCCAAAGAGAGTTCAAAGACTTACAGGTGCTTTAAAATAAATACCTGCTTTTCATCAATGTGCATATTTTACCAGTTTCAAAAGCATATTAATAACCTTTGGGACTTCAGTTAAAGTAAACAGAAATAATTGGGAAGGTGACAGATAAATTATTAGAAGAGAGTATTTAGGATTTGCAATACAAACTAAGCACACAAACAAAAAGGCAGAAATTCTTCACAGATAAATAATATAAAGGAAAGTAGCATTTTCACCTCAGCAGGATTGGTTTATTTAATATAAGATTACACACACACACACACATACATATATATATATATATATATATATATGCATTTTAAGAACCCCGTGTCTTCATTTTGTCCTGAACCACACATAGAATTCTTACTGTGGTTTAAATTTTAACAGAAAAAATTACAGAGGTTAATACGTGAAACATCAAAATATCTGTCTCTAACCATTATTAATGCAATGATTTCTGTAAGCTATATATTATACTAGGCTGATCATTATCTCTGTATTAATCACTAATTTGATCTAATGATCAAATAAATGTAATTAGTTTAAAGCAAATGTTTCAAACCTACCCCATAAATACTACAAAGCTAAATAAAATCTTAAGACTCTTTAGTTAAAGTGTATTTTTCTCCTTGGAATTCTTTTGCCACTTCCAAAGCCAAGGGATTCTCCTTATTTTTCTGGGAACTAAACCACTTTTGCAATTCATTTTCTTTTAAACAAATTGATGAAGCTAAAAAAAACTGTGTAAAGAACTAGTAAACACATACAATGGATCTTTAATAGATAGTATTGAGTATATCGGTGCCTATATATGAGCATGTATTCAACTCAAAAATATTTGATTCAGAAAATTAACAAAAATAATCTTCCTTGTTATTTTGTTACCTGAAGTTGTGTCCTTTCCCTCAAGCAGGAATCATATTTTATAGAAGACATACCTCTTGACATGTATTATAACGACAGATGGCACAGAAACACCTGGAACTAGTAAATAAAATGCATTCCTCTGCTCGAGGTAAAACATCTTATCTCATAATATGAAAGGCTGCAACATGGATTTGGACACCCTAATGTCACATATTACATATATTATCTCTGCGCTGTCAATTGTGTTTGTTGTCAGAGGCTGTGCTCCAAAAACAAAGACAGTGGGAATGCGCAGAACTGTGTGACACTTTGGAGGAGGAACAGGCGTGTCACATACCTGCAGCTTCAGCTGTGGAAAGCCACCAAGCTGTGCCATGTCACCACTACCTTCTGCAAAATCTCAGTTCAAAGAAAGGTGTGTGACATGTTTGCCTCACACTTCAAAGACACGTATGCCACGTGGCAAAAGCTGCTGCAAACCCCTTCTCATGTTTTGGATCTGCATTTTATACTCGAGGTTTTTATTTCTTCTCCCACATAGTGCTAATAAATGGAGGAAAATTGTTTCCATTTTACACACCTGAAAGCATCAGATTTCAAAAGGTAGTGTCACATCTGTCACCTCGTATGTATATGCATTTTGGACTACTCACATTAAGTCTAGCTTTTGCATCCATTGTGCTGAGCTGGCACTTTTAAGAATGTAGTTTCTTTAAGTAGTATTGAACATACACATCCAGGATTGTGCATCCTGGGTGGATACACAGATTTTATTTTGTGGAAATACATTGTATGTTATCCAAAATACGTGAGGCAATTGTGCAAACTTCTATCAGTAAAATTGGCATTGCTGCACTAAAAGCAATAAAGGAAAATTGATTTACATGAGTTGATCATCTCACATGTTCCTCTGCATAATGCATTTACCAAAATCCTTAATCAACCTATTACTCCAGGATGATCTGGAGTTTTAAATACAAAGTATCTTCTTTCTGAAAGAAAAACCTCCTCATGGACACTTTTGCATCTGAGATGAAAATATAAGTATTCCATTTGGACATTATTTTTGTCATTGAGGATGACTCAAGCACCTTAACATAATATTTTAGGAAATAGATTAAGTGCCACTTTCTTAAATACTCAGATACACACAAATAAACTAGAAAACAGGACATTTTCTATTTTAAAAGACATTGTATACATATGTAAATTTTAAAATTCCTTACTGTTACCCATTTTAACAGTCAAATTTCTGAACCACTGAATATTGTCAAACAACATCTCAGTTTAAAATAAACACTAAAATTCCCTTTGTATTCAAGAAAGTGTGCATTTCTCAACTTGATACTCTTGAGATAGTGTCTACCCACTGCATAAACAGTCACAGAGCACTTCAAATGATAACTCTGACAGCTATCCTGGACAATGTGCAGCTCAAGAAATGACTTTCACAGAGAGGATTCCCTGGGAAATGGAGGTTTCCAGGTTTCAAATTATACTCTTCTGGTAAAGAGAGACAGGGTCATGCAGAAAAACTAGACAATGCAAATGTTCACACAAACAAGTTTCTCTGGGGTACTTTCAGCCTGGAATTATACCAAGAAAACTGTCTGCATGCAAGTTTTTTACCATATCATAACCATACCAATTTTTCTTACCTACTTTCTTAGGTTTATGATCAGGTACTGTTCTAGTTCACTGCAATACTAATCTGCTCCATATTCTTGTAAACTTATTCTTATATCATAGGATCATAATAAGACAGCTGCTGAAATCAAGGCCAATTTGTATTTATCCTACACTTTTTAAAATTTTGCATTTTTTAATAGAATTTCTGAACATTTCTAACAATGTGCTTTATTACAAAAAAAATTGTTTTCCATAGTGACTTTTTTGGGTATAAACCCATGCTCAGGAACATCCTTCTGAATATGAAGAATTTTCCAATGCAGGGAACCCTTACTGGAAATACTCAATTCTATACATTGTGCTTGACCAGGGAGTTTGGACCAAATGAGCTACTGTGATTCTCTCCAACCTCACCCCTTCTGTGATTCTGTGATTTCCAGGCCATATTAAATGAGCAGCACTGGCAACCATGCTTAGGTCATACAAGAGTCCTCATCTAAGAGTGAAAAAAATCAAGCAACACAACTTCTAAGCAGTATTACAGCCATTCTTTTACCCAGGTGAAACCCCTGTTAAGGGTGAAGAAACCTAGTTGATACTCTGACAGTAGCTGTAGTACTTTATGCATTTATCTTGAACTAGATTCTTGATTTCATATGCAGAAAATGCCAAATAACAAACCCAGAATACTTCAAAATGTTAGGTGATATGCTTTCTGTCTGTGTGTGCTATTACATACCTTTCTTCTATAAGAGAGAACTATAAATACAGACATCTATATTTATGTGTCCATACATTTACCTGCTGGAGTCAGTCCAGAGGAGGGCCACAAAAGAGCACTTCTTCTATGGGAACAGGCTGAAGTAGTTGAGGTTGTTCAGCTCAGAGAAGAGGAGGCTCAAGGAAGACGTTAAAGCACCTTCTAGTAAGTAAATGGAGAGGGTGTTTTGAAAGGGACATATAGTGAAAGGAGGAGGGGTCATGACTTCAAACCAACAGAAGTCAGGTTTAGGTCAAATATTAGGAAGAATTTCTTTACTGTGAAGGAAGCGAGCCACTGGAACAGGCTGCCCAGGGAAGTTGTGTGATGCCCCATTCATGGAAGTGCCCAAGGCCAGCTTGGATGGGACTTTGAGCCACCTGATCTAGTGGAAGTTGTCCCTGCCCATGGTAGGTTGGATCTAGGTGATGTCTAAGGTCCCTTCTAACCCAAACCATGCTAAGATTCTGCGGATTTTAACAGAAAAAAAGAGAACCAAAACTTAGACCTCTTGGGAGCTGCAACTACCGACATTTTTTGAAGACTTGTTTTATTTTACATGGGTCAAATCCAACTTCCAAACATGTCAATAAACAAATTCTCACTGAACTCAAGAAGATTCATTATGCTTTTTATATTTATGGAATTCAGTTTGTATAAGCTGGCAAGTTTCAATGGCTTTAGGCTAGTTATTTTTGTGTATATAGATTTAATAACATGAATTAACTGAACAACTTCATTCTTATTGCTTCAGACCCTCCATTATGTCATATTCCTTCTATTATTTCTAATTTGCCAATAGCTCTCTCAAGATAACTGCAATATCTGAAACTTCGGTTGTCATCGCAATGGTTAGTTAATGCATCTATGCATAACATCACCTTTTCTTGAAGAGATTTATTACTTTACTGTTTTCAGGTGAAACTGAGCGGAGATCTCTTAAAATGGAAGATCAAGCATTGTATCTATCACTGTATTGTTCAGATCTCAAAAGATAGAATGAATTCTTGCTCCTAAGTTTCTAGTTCTAATATGTGGCTGTTTGAGGTGGGCTTGGATCTCTGGGGGTGGTAAAGGTGGCTTTGGGTCTTGTAGGGGGTTTCTTGGGCTTTTGTGTGGGGAAGGGAGCGTGGGAGGAGCTCACTCACCTGTCTGTAAAATTCTGCATTCCATGAGGAAGCCGGGGGGCAAAGCAGAGAGAGGCTGAGATCAGGGCAGCCCTCTCCCAGATAAGGCAGGGGGGTTGCGCCCAGCCATCCCCTGCAGCTCTCCCCGAGGCAGCCGGGGACTGGGGTAGCCCTCACTCCAGCCTGTTTTCTCCAGGAGCGCGGGGCAGGCATGGGGACAGTGGCGGGCTGCTCCCCCGCCTCCACCATTCCTGGGCTAGGACTGGGGTAGCCCTCGCTCCTGCCCGCTGTTTCCTGGAAGTGCAGGGCTGGTGGTGGTAGCAGCAGGGACTGGAGCCGGGATGGCCCCCGCTCCTGCCTGCTCCCCCCTCCCCACGCGGTGCACACGGTCCCTGGATCGGAGCGGGTGGGGGGCGGGGCAGCGTGTGGGATGTGCGGTCGTCCCCCGGGCACGGGTGGCAGCCCTGCCGCCAGCCGCACCCGGGAAACTGACTGCAGCAGCGGCTTGTGGACAGCGGCAGGGGTCTGGCCCTGGCACC
>VXBA01001687.1:126412-168323 GCA_013399895.1 Serilophus lunatus | reverse complement strand
GGCTGCTCCCCCGCCTCCACCATTCCTGGGCTAGGACTGGGGTAGCCCTCGCTCCTGCCCGCTGTTTCCTGGAAGTGCAGGGCTGGTGGTGGTAGCAGCAGGGACTGGAGCCGGGATGGCCCCCGCTCCTGCCTGCTCCCCCCTCCCCACGCGGTGCACACGGTCCCTGGATCGGAGCGGGTGGGGGGCGGGGGAGCGTGTGGGAAGTGCGGTCGTCCCNGGGGCAGCGTGTGGGATGTGCGGTCGTCCCCCGGGCACGGGTGGCAGCCCTGCCGCCAGCCGCACCCGGGAAACTGACTGCAGCAGCGGCTTGTGGACAGCGGCAGGGGTCTGGCCCTGGCACCGTGCTAGCGATGGCTGCACAGAGGGGCGGCAGTGACGCCAAGGCCCCTAAGTGCCCGTTGACATGAAAACAGAGATGGCGTCGGGGCCCTGAGTGCATGATTCTTCGGTGGGAAAAAACCGCTGGAAATTAGGCGGGGCTTGGCCCCTCTGGACCAATGGAGAGACAGTTTGGCCCTGAAGAAGGCAGCAAGATCTGCGCGAGAACTACAGGGCTTAAAAAGCCGAGGACAGCAGCCCTCCCACTCTCTTCGGCTTTCGACCCGGGGGCGAAGCCCACAGCTCCTCTCCTTTCCAGTCTGATGCCCCACGGTGTCACTTCACCCATTTCTCTTGGCACAGAAGGAATTCCCAGCTTGAAAAGCAAATAGCCCTTCGGGGAGGTGGTGGGAAAGGGGCGTTTTTCACTTCTTTTTGTGTTTTTCAGAGAACCTGGAAGGGCAAGGGAGTGATACCAGCAGACAGGGAGGGAGAGAGACAGCTTCCCTACCCCTCCCCCTGTTTTCTCAGCGAGTCATCTAGCTGAGAGAGCAGTTCCCTTCCTGTTTTTGTCCTTTTTTTCCATTTGTGTATTTTTGTTTTCTGTATGTCAAGTGTTTGTGTAATTTTGGGGTTCCATGTGGGTTGTCCCTTCTTCCCTATTTTAAACCTCCTGTAATAAACTGTTCACCTGCTGCTAATTCCGTTCAGTTTTCCACCGTCTTTATTGCACACCCTGAGACGATAAAAGTGGTTCAAACCACCACATAATCTTACATAATAAAAATACTCTCTCAGCAGTAGTATTACATCAAGTTCTATTACTTTATTGAGTAATTAGTGAGTCAAAATGATTCAAATTTTCAAGATATGTACACTGGAGCCATACTAGTTTTAAACGGTTTAAACCCGAGAAGATCAAAAGTTGGTAAACTTCTCTTTTTTCACTAACACAACGCATGGGTCAAAAATATAGCTAAACTGAAGACTTCTCATATGCTTATAGAATATATTGATGTAGGAATTATTTATCAAAACATAGTAACATAAAGGCAAGTAAGCAAGTCAGCTAGTCTCAGGAGAAGAACAAAGCACTAAGTTAGGGAAATACAAATACAGCAAATGTACCGGTGTTCTCCAGGAATAAAATCTCCCATAATCTTATGCATTTTTTCCCAAGACCTTCTGGGGCAAAACCAAGAAGTGATAACAAGAAAAACTCTGATCCTCCCACATTTCAACCTGACAGTGGTGACTAAATTTCAGGTAATCTTATATATCCATAAAAAATGGCTCAAAACCTCAAAATCGGTATTAGTCAACTATTTAGTGGGAGGGGGAAGGAGAGGGAAAAACTACAACTTTTAAAAAACAACAACAAAAAACCCTTCATAGAAAAAATATAAAATTACAAGGCCAAGATCTTATTGAAGTTACAAGAATGTGTTAATAAGCTTACAAAATGACACAGGACCATTTTAAGAGAAGAGCTTTTGTTCGTATAAATGTCTTTTCTTCATAACCACAAAATGTGTCTGAAGAGATCATCAAAGATGACCTTTATGTACCTCAATGCACTAAAACCAATTTCATGTCAACAAAAATATTTTTCAGGATTTCTGCAGTACTGAATGCCTAGGGTCAAAATTTCAAACTCATTAACTTAACAAAAGGAGTCTTCATTAAAAACTTTGCAATTTTAGAAAGCCTACTTTATCCAAAAGACACTCACATCTATCCTCTTAATTGTATTCTGTAAGTCACTATGGGCAGCCATAGTGAAGTCTAACGTGTTTTGAAATTTTTCTCTGTTTTTCTTATATGTTTCAGGAAGCTGTTACTGCCATTCTTTGCCACCAGCACTGAGAAAGCTGGGTAATGTCTGTCGGGCTACTCCAAAACATCTCTGAAGGGTCAGTGCGATTAGGGAAGATTTTTTTCTTCCTAAGAGAGGAGGTAGAAGTCAACCCTGTATTCAGCTATGGCAAAAAGGAGAGCAGCCTCGCCTTGTGTCCTGGGAAGGTGAGGGACTATAACCTCCTGTAGGTAATTTCCAAATGTATTCATGATGTGAAGCTGACTAGGATTAGTTGACATCAATTTATAAAGACAAAATCATGATTGAGTAACCTGATAGACTTCTACAAGGAAATTACTGCCTTGGTGGATAGATGGAGAGTAGAGGATGTTGGCTATTTTGGCTTTTGCAAGGCTTTCAACTTGTTTCTTATAGCATCTTCATAGGCAACTGATAAAGGAACTATATACTAGATAAATGGACAGTGAGGTGGACTGAAAGCTGGCAGAGCTGATGAGATGAAATTAGTATTGTAATCAGCACCACAAAATACAAACTGGTGAATTTTAATAAAAGAAAATGTAAAATCCTTTTTTGTGGGAAGGAATAACATCAGGCGTTGGTAGAGCAGCATTGGCTGCTGACCTGTTGGAAAGCAACCTCGCAGAGAAGGAACTGTGTGTTGGTGTGGACAAAAAATTAATCATGAGCCAGCAATGAGCCCTCACAGCAAAGGACAACAACCTTCTGTGCCACACTGGGCAAGGAGTCACCAACAGGTTGAAGGAGGTGAATATTCTCCTTTGTTCAACTATGAAAAACATTTTCCAGTATTGGACAGACATTGATGTATCAGAAAAGGGAGACAAAGATTCATAAGACACTGGAGCATCTTTCATATAGAGAGAGAACTGAGAGAGCTGAAACTGTTCATGCTACACAAGAAAGAGCTCAGGGTGATCTTTCCACAATTTACAAATATCTGGTAGAATACTGAAGATAGAGACAGTGTCAGGGCTGCCCAGCAATAGGACAAGGGGCAGAGGGCACGAACTGAAACAGGAAATTCCATCTGAACAAAAGATACATCTTTTTTAGTCCTGGCGTTGTTCCAAATTTGTCTGTTACCCAGCGAGTTTCTACTGGGTCGCGTCTCTAGGAAGTAGTCAAAATCTAACTGGACACAGTCATCGGAAAGCTGATGTGGTTGACCCTACTTTGAGCAGAAGGGTTAGAGTCAAGGGTCTGCAAGGATCTCTTGCAGCCTCAACCATTTTGTGGCTCGTATGTGTAGGCACTAGATTTTGCTAGATTAGGAGGTGGGCAAGAAGAATAAAGGAATAATATAAAGGTATGTATCCAGGCAAAACATTACAAAATGGAAATCATATATCAGTAAGTGTGGTGTTTGAGCATATTCTACAAAAGCATGAAAACCTCAAAACTATCAAGTTGAAGCCTTTCTGCACAAGATAATTTTTTCATATATATATATATAATTTTATTTTTTTTAAGTATCTGTCATCTTATAGGAATGTATGATTGGAGCTTTGTGTTTATAAGAGCAGAAATAAACAGACACTGCCCTGTGTTAAGATTCTTGTCACAAAAGCATGGATAAAATTGCCTTTTTTCCCTAATAGTTTTGGTTTTTGGGGTTTGAGAATATTAGCTACATACTAAGAATCCTTTCATTCTCCTCAACTGCAAGTATTCATACATTCAGAATTTCATAGAAAGACAGAACAGGATAAAATCAAGAACATGTAAATGACATTATACTCATATATGTTGAACAACATATTTATGTTTTATTGTCATGAGGGAAAAAAAATCAACAGTAGAGAGCATTTTTCTGTGTGTGGAATCCATGCATTTTGCCTTTCTGAGGTGCTATACAGAATATGACAGAAATTATTAGTCACTGCAGTTAATTGGCCCAGCTTCTTATTCTAAGCTCACTTTTACAAATACAGCTGAAACATTTAAATCCACCAAGAGAAATGGACAATGTCTTTTCATACCTTATTTCACACAACACTTAGCTTCCCACTGCAAATCATTAAAGAGCCAATAGATGCATTTTGTTTTCTGCTTACACATGTGCAAGAAATTCTTCTTGAAGGGTAAATGTAACATTAGTTTGTGCTGGTACTACAGTTCATCATTATGTCTTCACTGGAATTCCTGCCTCAAACTAAATATTGATTTATTATTATTATTATTATTATTATTATTATTATTATTATTATTATTATGCAATCACTTATTTTTAACTACACTTGCTAACACCACAATAAGTAGCATTCATCAAAAGATTTTTGGAAATGTGGTTTGAGGTTCACAGTGTGAACAAGACAGTGACAGATTGTTCATAGAAAGTAGCAGCATAAGCTCTACAGGTGATAAGGTGAAGACCCCATGATTATTATCTTCCAGGAAACCACACTAGCCAGCTTTTTCTTTGGATCTGAGACAAACAGCAAAAAAGTTTTCTTTATTCCTCCCCTCTCTCTTTTGTTTCAGCAGTGAAATGCAAAGCAAATATACTTCAGTGTCATGATTTTTTTGTTGGCACCTTTCCATAACCAATTCCATTCATCCAGAAAAGGGATGAAATTCCATCATTCGAGCATGACATCTCAAAATTCAAACTTAATGAGAGCTTTGGCAGCTTCTGTCGAAGGCAGACAGTGATTAACAAAACACTTCAGAGTACAAGGCACAGCAGTGCTCAAAGAAAACAGTGATGATCTCCACTTAATTGTAGAAAAGCCCAAAGCATCTGCCAGAGGAGGAGAGCTCGAGCCATAAGGAGCTATTGCTCAGATAGGCTGTCATCTCCAGAGATCAACAACCATATGCTCAGCTCAAGCACAAACTCCAAAGAAGTTAATTTTCTGACAAAATACAGGGATAAATATGACATTCAAACAAGTGTACTCACTCATCCTGAACACACGTTCATCTGCACGTATCAGACTTATGCATCATTTAAACTGAAGCAAATATAATTTGTTTGGAACACAAACATTACTGTGTGAGCACAGGTATAATTAATCTTTGTCTGCTCCACAGGTTCTTGTGTTCCACCAGTTAATGCTTACAGTAAACTTTTGATAAATGAATATGGTCACCTGTTGCAAACTGTCTCACTGTATAAAATATCCACCGTTGTCTTTTCTGCTAACTAGTGTGCACATAGCTATTGTATCTTCAGCTGCAAAAGATTTTTATGCTAAGTTTTATTACAATAAATGCCAAGGACAGAGACTTTGAATAAACTCAAATGGTAAGCAATTTTATTTTAAGAAAATTATCATCTAAGCATGCAGAGCTAGAGAAAGCTTAATTAGTCTACAAATATATTAACTCTTTCATACTTATTTACTGCCTGATAGTCAACAAATGCAAATACATTATTAAAATGTATATGCCTGGCAGCAAGAAATTAACAGAAGGGGAAAGGTCAATCTAAAAGTGGAATGTCCTAGAAAAACACATGTTGTTGAATGTAAAGTTAAATGTACTTTCAGTTTATCAAAATTCATCCTTTTTTTTTTTTTTTTTAACAATTGTCTCAAATAACCTTCTGCAATAGTACAGAATAGTCTAACTTTGGTGGAAAATAATTTACACAAACACTCATGAAGCATTCAGTGTACTGAGATAGGCTTTCCAGATAGCTGTAGTTAAAGAAATTCACATGGTCAGTTCTTAAATGTCGGCATATTAAATGCATCACATCCTCATGGGTTCGCATTTATCTTTCTTCTGTCCTAACTTAACCAAAAATTGCATTCAAACTCCCCTTGATCAGGTTTGGGACATTCTTTCTACCTCCTGAAGTTGCAACAGTTATAGTAAAGAGGAGTTTGAGGAAAAGGAAGATCAACCAGTCATTTGCTAGCATTAGCATTCAGTGCAAATAATGACAGAATTGTGTATATCTGAAACTATTAAAGAAAATAAATTCTCTTCTCAGCAGCATAGCTTTGTGATTATTTCTTACAAAATTTGTGTCAGATGTAGATTAACAATGCTCTAAATATCAAAATGCGAAAGCAAATTATCATCAATATGTGTCCTTAAATTAGTAGAAATAGAAAATTGGATGCAATTGTTAAGTTTCTCATTTTATCTTTTTTTTCCCTTCTATTTTTTTTGGTATTAATGGTCTCATATGCATCTCGGTAAACTGCTAACATATAGCAGTATCACGAAGCATATGGAAACATCTGAAGGATTCCTCATGCTGCAACAGGTTGAGCTGGAGCAGAGATTTACATAGCAGGAGTGACAAACAACACACAAACTCCAGACTGCTTTGTAGCACAGGAAATGCAGACAGTTTGAGAAAGTCTTCGTTGCATGGAGGATGAGTTTAACAACAGGCCCTTGTAAACTGTGGTCCAAGGGCACACTTCATCCCTTTTATATCAGAGGGGACTGCAAAGCTGTTAAGCTTCCTCAGGAATTCCCTGGGACATGCTACTTTCCATTGACAGAAAATAAAATGTCTTGATTATTTAGAAAACCATAGTCTGTAACTTTTTCTGCAAAAAGAATGCAATGTGAACTTTGTTAGACCTTCAGCTTCAGTGTACTCAGGGCTGAATAATAACAATACCTCACTTTTTGGGGCTGAGTACTTTGTAGAGAAACACCAGTAGAGGAAACAGTACTTTGCAGAGTCAGTACATATCAAACAACTCAGAGCCCAGTAAAAGGCTCTATTGTGGTATTTCACAGCACAGAGAAAAACATGAAAAAGCCTCTGCCAAGTGCACGGAAAATGCAGACAGTGTCATGCCATTGCTCTCACTAGACTGCCTGTTATGGGCAGGGCACCTTATAAGAAACTGAGACAAAAAAAATCAGCCACACCCCTGAGCTTTTTTGTGCAAAAGTAATTAAAAAACCCATTTTTTTAGAATGCAGATATTGCTGCATTGCCATCACCTAGCTATTCCTCCAGTAGATTGTGGGATAAGAGAAATTTAATTTATCTACTTTTAAATTGTAGTGCATGGTAGCTTTATAAACAAAATAGTTTTGGAAAAGGGATACACTGTATTCCTGTTATGGGGTAGGTTTCTGTTTGGGAGGAAATTTTTTCTATTTCCAATGAGTGCTGGCAGGTGCCCTGGAGGGCCGCACTGCTGCCACCCACCCTGCCCCCCAAGCCACATGGAGACCCCATGCAGCACCATTGGTGCTGTTGTGACCACCCCTGGGGAGAGGGCTGGGTGGGCAGAGACTCACTCACCAGTGGTGGGGAAGTGCAGTGGTGGCACTGCACCCTGGATGGCACTTCGCATATGCAGTGGAGGTGCTCTCTGCTGAGACTGCACCAGGACTGCGCTGCCTACGCCTCGGCTGGAAGGTCTGAACTGGCACTGGAGTGCCCTGGCCTGGAAGTAACATGGCCTATGTCATGCCCAGGAGGCCCACAATATTGTGGCAGCATCCCATTCATCCCCATATCCCATTGCTGGATAGCCTGTGTGGAAATGTTGCCTGAGGAAACCAAATGTTTCAAGGAAGAAATTACCAACAGTATAAAAAAATCCTGGTAAAGTATGCTGCGCTCCCTGTGGCACCAGTGGAAACTAGAGACCCCAGAATTGGAACCAGATGCCTCTCAGCAAGAGAAAGTGGGTACCCCTCATGGACTGACCTGTGGTATTTTCTTCGTGACCACAGAGAAGATATGAGGTGAAGGATAGGAAACTAACCCATGTCCTGGCAGCCTGACTGGAAGAACTAAAGGAGAAAATGAAAGGGAAATCAGTGAGAGTGCAGTGCCAATGTCTTGTGGGAAAAAGTCAAGGCATGATAGCCAAAACTATGACCTATCAGATCCACTAGAAGACACCTCTCACTTGCCTTCCCAGAAAAAGAAGTTATGGCTGCCAAGATGAGTGTTAGAGGAGCCCAGCCCCTAGCCAGGTACCAGCAAGAGTCCATTGTGTATTTTACACTGTGTGCATTTGACAGC
Organism: Serilophus lunatus; assembly: GCA_013399895.1. NCBI lineage: Eukaryota > Metazoa > Chordata > Aves > Passeriformes > Eurylaimidae > Serilophus > Serilophus lunatus. Next base: position 160,203 of record VXBA01001687.1, on the reverse strand, counting down.
CTAGCACATCAGAACCACAAGAACACCAGCCTTTAGTGGACACAGGCTCTCAATGCACTCTGATGACATCAGAATATGTGGGACTAGAATCTATTTCCATTTCTGGGGTGACAGGAAGTTCTCAAGAACTGACTGTAGTGGAGGCTGAAGTGAATTTGACTGGGAGAGAATGGCAGGAAGATCACATTGTGACTGACCCACATGCCTCATGTATCCTGCGCATTGACTATCTTAGGAATGGGTATTTCAAAGACCAAAAAAGACACAAAAGGGCGTATGGAATAACTACTGTGGAGACAGATAGAATTAAGCAGTTGAATGCATTGCCTGGCCTCTCAGAGAACCCTTCTGATGTGGGTCTGCTAAAGACCAAGAAACAGCAGATCCCAATTGCCACAAAAACAATGCATTGAAGGCAATACCATACAGAGACACTGCGATCCCCATCCACAAGATGATCCATGAGCTGGAGAGCCAAGGGGTCCTCCGTAAGACTCACTCATCTTTCAGCATCTCTATCTGGCCCGTGCATATGCCTAAATGGAGAATGGAGACTGACAACTGACTATCGTGGCTTGAATGAAGTTACCCCATCTCTGGGTGCTGCTGTGCCAGACATGCTGGAGCTTCAGTAGGAACTGGAGTCCAAGGCAGCAAAGTGGTATTGCCACCATTGACATTGCTAATGCCTTCTTCTCCATTCCCTCAGCAGCACCATTCAGATCACAGTTTGCTTTTACCCAGAGAGGGGTGCAGTGTACCTGGAACTATTTGCCCCAGGGGTGGAAACACAGTCCCACCATTTGCCATGGACTGATCCAGAGAGAAGTGATGCCCCAGAGCACCTGCAGTACATGAATAACATCATTATGTGGTGGAACATAGCAGAAGTCTTTGAGAAAAGAGAAAAAAATCCTACAAATTCTCCTGGAAGGCAGTTTTGCCATCAAAAAATAAAGCATAAAGTCAAGGGGCCTGCTCAAGAGATCCAGTTCTTGAGAGTGAAGTGACAAGATGGATGCCGACAGATCCCAACAGAAGTTGTCAACAAGATTACAGCAATTTCTCCACTGGCAGTAACAAGGAAATACAAGCTTTTCTAGATGCCATAGGCTTCTGGAGGATGCACATTCCAGAATACAGACAAATTGTGAGCCCTCTCTATCTGATAACCCACAAGAAGAATGATTTCCACTGAGGCCCTGAGCAACAACAGGCTTTTGAACAGATCAAATGGAATATTGCTCATGCACTAGTTCTTAGGCCAGTCAGGACAGGACCAGATGTGAAGAACGTGCTCTACACTGCAGCCAGGGATAATGAAGCCTCTGGCAAATCTGCCTGGTGAGATTCGAGGCAGCATGCCAGTATTGGAAAACTTAATCTTCCTAAGATCTCTGAGATAATCACCAATCGGCCTGAAAGTGAGAACTTTGTTCTGGCAGATGAAGATGAGGAAGAGAAAGTGATGCATGCTGTGATACCATACAACCAGCTGTGAGATGATGACAAACGTTATGCTCTCTTCACTGATGGCTTCTGTCGCACTGTGGGACAGACCAAAAATGTAGAGCAGCCATATGTAGCCCCACATGATGAGTTGCAGAAGCCACTGAAAGACGAGGTTGTCTAAGTCAGTTTGCAAAACTCAAAGCTGTGCAACTGGCTCTAGACATTGCTGAGCAAGAGGAGTGGCCAAAGATCTATACTCGCCCGTGGATGGTGGCCAAAGCTCTGTGGGGATGGCTAGAAAGGTGGAAAAAGGCCAAATGGCAAAGCAGAGGGAAACCTATTTGGGCTTCCGAGATACGGTAATTTATCACTGTCAGAGCAGAGAAAATGACCATGAGAATCAAAGGCACACACTTGCCTAAGAGTAAAGGCAATGAAGAATACCATTACAATGACCAAACAAATAAAGCCACCCAAATTAAAGTGTCACAGGTGGATCTAGACTGGCAGCATCAGGAACAGTTGTTCTTAGCCTGGTGGGCTCATGATGCTTGAGGTCATCAGGGTAGGGATGTGCCTATAGATGGGCACGAGACCAAAGGGTGGATTTAACTATGGATATTTCCCAAGTGTCCTGGTTTGGACAAATTTGGGGTCAGTTAATAAAAAGTGGATGAGAGATCACTAGAGAATATACCAACTTTACTGGAAAAATATATACAAATATATAGAGATTATATAAATATATATATGTATTAAAAGATGTAAATTAACTGCATGAAATATATATGAATAATACATATATGATATGATACATGAATTAAACTGGTAACAGCACCAACAACAGGGAGAGGAAACCCCAACCGACAACCAAAACTACTCACAAAACACTGAAACTCCAAATGTCCCTTGGTAGAAGTGGAGAGATGCATGGGTAGACAGACCAAGCTGGACTGGGAAGCCAGCAGCTGGAGCAGAGGCTGATGGCTCTCTCTCTCTGGCTCCAGGTAGAAGTGAAGGCAGCTGGCAGATGGGAGAGATGGTGGGCAGTGATCTCGGGTTAGGCAACCGAAAGCAGCAAACCTTCTTCCAAGCAGAGGTGGAATGAAAGAGACTTCCAGATGTGCCCAGAGTACATAAGGGTCTGTGTATCCCAGGATCTCATGGGAATCCCCTGAAAACTAGTCTTGCTGAGAACTGATGCTCTATTCCGGGTGCGTTCCTTAGTATCTATGACAAAGACAGCAAACTATACTACAACTCCCAGAATGCTTTCCCCGACTCAGATTCCCGAGGGGGGGCCCTGGCCAAGATGGTGGCGGATCTAACCTCGTGGATAATTTTCAGAAGCTGGTAAGGAACGTTCAGGGACAGAACCCTTTTCCTCTAGGTGACTCTTTGGGGCTGGGCAGCAGTGCCCCACAGCTTGGCAAAGGACTCCCTCCTGTTCCCCCTCCCTGTGTGATTCCAGGGTTGGGGATGGGGGGGAACAGGGAGAGGGGGAGAAAAATAAAACAAACAAACAGATAAAAACTTTCCGTTCTTGAACATCCAAAACCTCCTCCCACCCCATGGCACCAAGTTATCCACAAGTGTGAGATATGCATTGCAATTAAGCAGGCTAAGTGGGTGAAGCACCTGTGGTATGATGGGCGGCAGGCGAAATGCAATTATGGAGAGGCCTGGCACATTGATTACATCACAGTGTGACAGACCTGCCAAGGTAAGCCCTATGTGCTCACCATAGCGGAAGCAGCCACTGGATGGCTGCAGACATACCCTATCCCATGCCACTGCCCGAAATACCATCTTGGGCCTTGAAGTGCAAGTTTTATGGCAACATGGAATCCCAGAACGAATTAAGTGAGACAATGGGACTCATTTCAAGAATAGTGTACTCATCACCTGGGCGAGACAGCATGGAATTGAAGGAGTGTTTTACATTTCCTATCGTGTCATGCACCAGCATGGGAAGGCTCAAAGGTGCAATGGGCTGTTAAAAACTGTCTTGAAGGCATTGAGTAGGAGGCATTCCAAGAACTGGGATCAGCTTTTTGGTGAGTCAACACAAGAGTTCTGTCAAATGAACTGGCCCTGCCTAGTCAGAGTCCCTTCACTCCACAGGTGGAGATAAAGTCCCTGTAGTATACCAAAGAGCTATGTTAGGAAAAACAGTCTAGGTCAGTCCTGCTACTGGCAAAGGCAAATGCAGTCCCGGGATTGTTTTTGATCAAGGGCCTGGCTGTACGTGGTAAATACTACAAAAAGATGGGGAAGCACCATGCATATCTCAAAGGAATCTAATCCTTGGGTAAAAACACTCATAAAATTGTATCTGTATCTATATCCATATGTATGTAAGCATGTATAGAGTTGAAATAATGCATGTATGTATACAGTTGGAAGTTTGAGGTTGATAGATCATGTTGGTATGAAAAAAAATTGATTGGATCATGTTATGGAGTAGGTTTCTGTTTGGGAGGAAATTTTTCTGTTTCCAACATACATGCATGCTGCAGGGCCCCGCTGCTGCCACCTGCCGTGGTCCCCAAGCCACATGAAGGCCTGGCAACTGCCCCTAGGGCGGGGGCTCTGGGGCCAGGTTGGTGCTGGGGACAGGTGTGGACTTGCTCACCGGCAGGTGTGGAAGAGCAGCGGCAGTCACATGGCGAGGAAGCAGAGCAGAGCACCTTAGCTGGTAGTACACATGCATGATGGAGCTGCTCCATGCTGAGACTGCACTGGGACTGCACTGCCCATGCCTTGGCTGGCATTTCTAGATTGATGCTGGAGTGCCTCAGCCTGTTATGTTGTGACACCGAGGCAGTCTGGCCCTAGCCCGGTGGCACAGCAGTGAGGGTGAGCTGATGGTTTCATAGGAACTTCCACCACGTGGCAGCTTTAGGGAATCAGAAGCAGAAACTGCCTCGCTCGCATGCGCTCAAACCTCTTTGTCTTTGACTTTTAGTGCAGAAGGCTGCAGGGAGGCTTTCTCTCACTCTTTCTCTTGCTGACGTGCCTTCATATGCAGCTGATCCACTGTCACTGAATGGGAGCCTGAACCCCTTGGGAAGAAGAGAGCCACCGACCACAGAGTCTTTTTGATTCCTTTCCTTTTCAACTTGGAACTTTGGTGAGAACGCATCCGCCTGCAGCCCCTGCCTGGGTTGCAGGGCAAGAGCCACATCTGCCATCTTCGTCATGGCAGGCACAGCCGCTGGACTGGACTAAGACTTTGGACAAAAAGAGAGTTTTCTTTCTTTTGTTTTTACTACCATTTTTCTGTGTTCTATTATCTCACTCTCTCTTTTTCTCTCTCTTTCTCAATATATTTAATAACAGAACTGTTTTCTTTTTCATATATTTTTGTGCCCTTTTGTGTTTTAAGGTTTGAAATGCATCGTCTTCAAACCAAGACAATTCCAAACAAAATAAGCTTTTTCATTATAAAAAAACCTAGTAGAGTATCAAAGAACAATAAGAATTGATGTGACCTGCAAAACAGATGGAGAAACAGTTATGCAGGACCTAATTTAACAAGGAACTTAAACATACACTTTATTTTTAGTCTGTAGATATTCTAATTAAAGTGAATGGGATTCAACACATGGTTAAAATGAAATATATGCAAATTTTTTTCTGAATCAAATCCTTCTTTCAGATTCTGTCACTCATATTTCCAGCAAAATTAACAAAATAAGCAATTAGCACCTCACACTGCAAATAGTGCTCGTCTTTCAACTTACACAAGGTGTCAGAGTCTGGTCCCTTAGGTAGCAAATATAAAGAGCACATATGTGCATGTAATTCTAGCAAAACAGCAGCATATAAATATCAAAAGCAATCATACAAGTAACTTGTGTGTGCAGTTATTTGTTTTATATTTGTAAAAAAATAAGGAAAAGCCCTGTGCATGCTGCAGGTAATATGCTTGCAAATGAATTTGGCTGCACACCCAGACTCATTTTATTTTGGAGTATAAAAATGCCCCTCGCCTTTTTCTAGCAGCTCCATACACCATTTGGAAGAGATACATATGCTTATGAGGCAATTTTTCATTGGTCACTAAGTTCCACATAGACTCTTTTTTAGTATATAATCTTTGAAAGCTTCTAAAGTCAAATAGAATTGCTACTATCAGGTAGCAATGTAGGTAAATAGAAATTGCACATGAATAATTTGTGTTACTCCCTTCTTGCTGCCTGAGTTGAATAGTTTAGAAAAAAAAAAAAAAAGTAATTTGCTTGGTTTTTATCTATATAGCTGATTTCACTTATTTATTTACCTAAAAATATTGCTGAACCTAAGCAGTTTCTACCAATTTCTATCATTTTAAGCATTTTATTGCTAGTAGGAAATGTAGTCTTAAATGACATATGCAGTGAATTAAAAACTTGCTTACTTTACAAAAATATATAATCCACTAAATATCACTGTAACAGCAGCACAGATCTAAGGTATATTTCCTACTGGACATCAGAAGATGTGTCATAAATGTAGTAAGGTAACATTCTCCTTATTGATGATGATGATGATGATCTTTTTTGAGCATCTCAGTTGATTAAAGAATGTTTCTTAATCCCTTCAATTCACACAGCAAAGCACCTTTGTTAACAAACAGAACAAAGTCTCCTCTAATGAAAGTTTAAATCAATACACAAACACCAAGAGAGATTTCTTTGAGAGCTTATGAATATCAGAGCTAATATGGCAATAATAGGGTTTTTTTACTGTACTGATTGCATTTTCACATTTTCTGAAGCGCTAAAAGGGTAAGCTTAATAGAACAACCAGCATGAAGAAGCAGTCATTTAATGGAAAACACCATCATTGTTGGATATAGTAAGTGAACCCTTGTACTTTCTGCTGAATTTCATGCAAAAATATCCTGTGGTATCTTTCTTTTGAATTTTTCAGGCATCATTCTTAAAATGAATGTAAAGCATAAATCAAGGATACCTCTTAATTAAAATGGAACTACAGTTGCCCTTGGCAGTAACATCAAAGATAACTAGCCTTTCAAACTGACTAAAAAATCTATTAATCTGTTGAAACAAGCATATTCTGCATTCTTCATCAGATTTTAACAGCAACACTTCACAGTATTACCACACATAGTATGGCTTAAAAACAAATATTTTCTGTAATGCTGAAGAAAAAATTATGTCAGACCTGTCTGACTATCAGAAAATGAGAAGGTATATGGAGAAAGGGAGAGGACACTGCTGCCTGTGGGATTCTCACGAATTTGTTTCCCCAGAATACAATGGCATTTTGTGTATTTGTGGCTAGGGTTTTTTATACACAAGAAGAGGTTTGACTTTCTGCTGTTACGGAGTTATTATGTTCACCATGGTAAGCAACTGACTTACCGTGAGTAGACCATCAGATGCAAAGGAAAAAGCAAAACCTGGATACGATAACAGTCTTCTCTGGAAAGCTGTTGTATTGCTGCACAGATTAACGTGGAATACATGTGTGCAGGGACCTGGCATAGGATGAATTGGAGGGAAAAAATAAGAGGGAAAAACCATCAAATATGTTTGAAAAGGATTTGCTATTATTATCTCATGTGCTTTTTGAACAAACACAGCTCCCAATGAAGCAATGTGTTTAAAGTAAACAATGCTGTAAAGCATAACCTTCTTTAAGTTATGAGTTACAATAATGTACTACAGAAATTGTTCTTGGTACTTCATGGTAGGAACTGACATCCTTTTTCAGCTTTTTTCAATTTTTTGGTGTTTGTTGTTTGGGTTTTTTTTTTTCTGAAAAAAACCCACATTGACATTACCATCTTCAGGTTTGAAAGACAGAAATTTTAAAGCTGTACTTATAAGTTCATATCAGAAAAGCAAGAAAATGTAACTAATCATTGAAATTCCTTAGCCATTAATACATAAGGTTCTTGATGACTACTAATGCACAGTGAGCGTCAATTTAGGAGCTCAGCTTTCCAAGTGTTTTCCAGCATGGGCAGAACTTCAGTGGTCATTGAACTCACTTATATATGCCAGGAAGTCAGGTGTCTGTGTAGGGTGACAGTGAAACTGAACAAAGATGTTGTAAACTAGATACTAGTGTGACGGTGGGTTTCGCTGCTACATGAAGTCTGCCGAGTGGGCAAAACTGAACGGGTGCTAAAGCAATGGCTTGAAGGTAGGATAGAGTTAAACTTCCAATGATCACATACAAGGACTTGCTCCCTTAAGCATTGAAGTGTTGAGCAGTGCAGGTAAACCTCATCCAGAAGTAATCTTGGAATCTTATGGGTTTTCCTCCTCATAACTACATATTTACATCTCAGCACTGGGGAAAACTCTTCCCCATAAAGTATATCTCTGCCCTATATCAGCTCTATCTGTTCCTTAATGATATGAGTAGCTGGTGCACAGCAGACCTGTACCCAAACTCTTGTGTAAATTCACGTTCTATCCCATAATCCTGCCTAATTCCCTAACTCTCCAACTACAGGGTATAGAGAAAGGCTCTGCAAACAGGAGTCTTTCATTTCCGAACTCTTCTATGTTGTGACTCAAATTCCCTCACACAGGAGCATCTTGATGCTAGCAATGTTACCATTTCCTTCACTTTTGCATAGAGACTCATCTAGAAGGCATATTCTTTGAATGCCTCTCAATGAAAGTTATATAATAGAAAATAGATAGAAAATTACATAATTGAAGATGTTAATCCCTACTAGTGTAAGAAAGGCTCTTAGTGCCTGTCTAGACCTATATATGGGTGCACCTAGGCTTCCTGGGACTTTACTGGGACAAAACTTCATTTATTTCATAGTAAGGTGATTGCTGAGGAAATGTAGACACAATGTAACAGGGTTATTTTAAAACCGTACTTAGACATCCGTTCATTAGATGTGGCCCATCTTTTGGATTATATCTAATATTTTCTAAGGGATAACAGAATGAATGTAAAATGAAAGTGTCAAATTTCAGTTAAGCCATAAAAGGAAATAAATTAATAATTCATAAATTATATAAAAAAGACAGTTGGAAAAATTTCCGTGCAAATGTGTTTCAAATGCTTGTCTATGCCTTAAGATAGTCTTTATAAAATTTAAATTATTTTTAAAAAATAAATATAAAATAAAAAATAATTTCAGCCGATCAGTGGAAAAATGTCATACCAGACAAACTTGTTTGGTGTATATGTGTTACGTTTATAATACAGTAGAATATGTGTTTCTTATTATAAAGATAGTGCTAAATATACCAAAATCAGACAGCCTCTCAAAATAAAAGCAAAGAAAGCAAAACAAGCATTTAGAATTTAACAGTAAGAAAAGTTTGATGTAACACAAGAATAAAGAAAAAATGGTTTCTAGCTTCATTATTTTATTCAAATAATGAGATAAAATTGTGATGGTACAGCAAATCAATCACATTTTCAAATTATATGATGACTATTTAAAAAAAAAAAAAATTCAAATTTTTGTCTGTCTTTCAAAATGTTTTCAGTGATATGATCCTGTCAGTAACTTCATATGACAGTTATGCAAAATCATGACCATGATATATGAAGTAAGTGCAAGTATCCAGCTGTGCTGGAGAATATTTATTACTTTAAAAAAATTAAAAATGGGTTTATTTATTAAAAAGATGAAACATTAATTCTACCAAATATGAATACTGGCATTGATAATTTTGAACAACTTGGTTTTCTGTTCATGGTTTTTAATGCAGTCTTGAGTATATATATATACTAGCATCAACACAATCAGGAGCTTATTTTAAATAGGAAATAATTAAAAAAATTATTTCTTTTTGGAACCGTTAAAATACTGCATTTCATCAATGGTGTTTTACAAATAAAGAAAATTTCAAAAATTAGTTCTGGAATTACAATGAAGGAGTCTGGAAAACACAAGTATCCATCAATTCTAACATATATCAAGACTGTGAAGAATAATTTTGAATAAAAGCAAATGCCATTTACAAATGCACATCTTTGCAAATGCAATTCTGTTAAATCAACAGCTATTTCATAAAAACTGAGATGCAAATTACAGGATTCATATTCCTACAGTGAATAAAAGTAATTTCTTATCCTCAATGCATAGTATGGAATATTATATATAAATTCTTTACAATTTCACTAGTACTACATCCGTATTAATATGTAGTATTTGAAAACAGGCAAGAGAGAATTGTTGCAGAAAATTAACCATTTATTTCAATGTTGTATTTTCTTACCCAGATTTGAGACTCAACACTATGACCAATGTTGCAAAATGGAAAACACGTTGTGATAAACATCAGTTTTTTGAGAAAAATATTTGAAATATTTTGTCACTTTTTCAAATAATCAGTTTCCATCTTTTCTCGAAAAAGACTTATAAATACATAATGGGCCAAATTAAGATCTTTCAAGACTGTCAAAGTACTCACTCTGTTAAGTGGGCACCTTATGTAGTAGCTTAGGCGCTGATGAGTAATGTCTGTTTAAGAACAAAATATAATAAATGAAGTACACATGTGATTTAACGAGGGCTTACAAATTCACATGAGTAACAAGGCTATCAAGAGACAAGGTTACTAGTGTTAACCAGAACATTCAAATGTTATTAAAATCACACTTCTGAGTATAGGCTATCTAATGGTTTTGTTGTGGGGTTTTTTTCTGTATCTTTATAATTTGAGAATTTCTAAATAAATTAGAAATTACTGAAATAATCTCAAAATTGACTCAAAATAGCAAAAAGATTTTCCCATGTGCACCACAGGTTTGGAGCAGGTAGAGCACAGTTTGACATACACTAAACATAACTTTACTAGCATTCTTACACCTAAAGGAGGAAGAGCAAGGGGAAGAGAGGACTTCTATTTCATCAGAAGATTTCTCTCAAACAAGTAGGAGATGACATGACTATACATTTCTTTTCTTCTATCACTAAACTTTCTCTGAGTGTCGCATGTTGATTTTGAAAGAAGCGTTATATAAAACACCCTATGCCTTCCTCTGGCTACCAGCCCTCAAGTGCTCTCTATTTCATATAAGCTTGATCTACATGAAATATTGTGGTTGCATTGACTCTAATAATATATTAATAATGAACTTTTCATACTAATATTTTTGTTGTAATAAAACAGAAGTTCTACATCTATCAGGAAAAAAACTCACAGGTACTGTTTCTATTGTCGATTTTTTTTCAGTTATTTAAGATGGAGAGGAATTTTATCTTTTTCTAAGTTCTCTAGCAAACATTTACATAAAAGATAAATATTTTCATCTTATGCTTGTAGTAACATTAGAGAAGTTTCAGTCACAGTTACTAGAAAACACATGGCACGTATATTAAAAAAAATCCAAACTAAAATAAACTAGTCATAATTTTCTGAAAAATACCTGGTTTTCCAACTGTCTTGACTCCAACTAAATGTAAAATATGCAGACTAAGCTGCAAAAGCTATATATTCACAAAGACCATTAGCTGTTATGAGAGACTAGTCTTGAATAACAGCTACATAATACAAAATACTGGATTACTATTTTGCAGCTTATATGATCACTCACCTTACCTTAAAATCCCTCATCTCAACAGCTGATCAGCCATCAGAGCAAATTTCATAACTAATAAGGCTTAATTTTCAAGAAGGGATAATATACTTATTCACGATACTATCAAATAAAAATAACCAGGTAAGATTGAGAGCAAATCCCTGTTACAAAGCTGCAGTACTTTAGTGGATACCAAAAAATGGCTCGGTGGAGCTGAAAAGATTTGGTATTCAGACGGATTCAGTTCTACCTTTCCTTTAGACATTCCTGTTTCATAGGTTGGAGCATTTGTGATAATCTTTGCATTTCCATATGTCTCAAATACTTGAAAGAGAGCTGTACCTTGTCCACTTATCTTGTTAAAAATGAAAAATAAAAGTACTGGTGTTTTAGACAAACTTTCGATAAACATGACAGAGCACAATTGGAGAGTACTATTTCTGGTAGATGAATAAAATTAATCCTTTCAGCAATTTTTCTACCTTTTTTTTTTTTTTTTTTTTTTCCTTCTTCTTGGAAACCTCTGATGTGTGAAAAGTTACCCTAAGGTATAAGAGGCAAGGATCCAAAGACTCTTCTGGTCAGTACAGTACTTTATCACCAGAAAATATCCTTAGTGACATTTTAAAAAGATCAGGTACAATAATCTGACAGTAGTAAGTAGACATTACCTTTGTTTCAGCTTCAGTTTAAATACTACTTCCAGTAAGCCAGTAAAAAATGCAGTTCTTACATGGAACATCTTGATTCATGTGTACCAATACAAAATTTCATGACCTCCTGTGTTCTGTCTCTAGGATTCTCTTATTACACATGTGTCATGTGCACCTTTTTGCAGTTTAGAACTGCTGTGCATAAACTCTTTCTCCTGTTTGTATAATGAGTGATGAAAAGAGAAACTGAAGGGAATATAATCAAGAACTTGTTTCTTAACCATATTGCATGCTATTGTGTCACTCTAATTGTTAGTTTGCCATTGAAAAAAAAAATAGGTTTTCCGCAAAGAGAAGTATGATTCTCTAATCAATTAAATTGTACAGTTCTAGCAAAAATAATAATAAAAAATAAAAAATCAAAGCCACAAGGAAATGCAATGTTCAAAGCATCTGAGGTATTACATATGAATATTCTTATTTCTTAAATATTATCTACAGACTCACAAAACATCTGGTTTGTCACACAGATGCTGACATTAAAGACAGAATTTCCACAATTGCAAGAGCATTCCACTATCAGAGAGAGAGCAGCTGCAGGAAAGGTGAGAGTTAGATCCTTTTTGGGTATTTGAATAGATGAACAGGACACTAGTCTTTTCATAGACCTGTGATTGTGCATGAGATTCATCAACATTATACCCTGCGTTCACCTGTCTTGTGGATATATCTTCAGAGCTCCCATTTTGGAAATTTCCCCTTAACTAACAACGAGAATAGATTTAACATTAGCATTGCTTCTTAATGTCATCAAACTAACACTGAAGGAGGATTTCTGAACAAATTAATTAGTATTCAGAATATTTACATGACTCACTTTAAATATTTCTTTCCTTTAAACACATGGTTAATCACTTTAATATGATTCAGTGTAATATGACTAACAGAATTCATTAACATTGTATTTAATTATTTGGCTGTGAAATCTTAGTTTTCCCATCTAATTGTAAACGCTCAAAATACAGATTGCAATGACTGCCTGCCGCCCTTCTTACAGGAAAGGCTGGAAAAGGATTGACAGGCAACAAAAGGAGAGAGGTTTTCTTTCCTGAAGAAGAAAGTCTTAGGAAGAGGTCTTTGAGAGCTTATGAAGCTTGACTAGCTTCAGTCCCAAGCAGAGAGGCTGGCAGGAAACAAAACTGAATCGCATCTCCCTTCCACAATATTGTAAGCTATGAAAAATCAGAGATGTAGGGCAGTGGTGCAAAGTTAATATCGATATCACAGAGCCTCTTCTGATTACACTGGGAGTGTAAAAGGTGATGACACAAAGTATTACTCAAGAAGAAAGTGATATAGCAATCTCCAGGGGGCTGACAGTTAAATACAGGTCATACAGTCAAACCAACACGCCACCTTCCCCATTTGTATCATCTATATACTGGTGTACATAAGCATCCCTTAGCTCATGGGATCAGCACCCTGAAGCTACATATACATTTTTCTCTCAAGTGGTGTATTTTATCATTATAGTCCCTGGATTTCTTGTGGTTCTGCTTCCCTTTTAACCATTTACTTCTGTTACAACACCATCAATAGTGGCTGTTTTTGAGTCTTAGCAAGTCTGCTGCAAGTCTGCAGCTAGTCACACTCATGGAGAATAGCTTTGCATGACTAGGAGGGATTTGCATATGCTAATGTGACATCTGGCCATTGTGTGATTTTTTATTTCTGTAACCCTTGAGTAGAAGATCTTCCTAGAATATAAGTTAGTAATAATCACCATTCAAGCTTTCAACTCAAGTCTTTTTTACTGTACATGTCAATCTTAATCAAAAGATCTGCTAAACATAGATCTCAAGGCAGACCAAAGAAAGCTGATTAAAATATGGGTGCTCTGTGTATATACAGAAACAGCTTATTTCCTTTTATGTAGTCAGAACTTTGAAATGAAGAATCGGAATTTCACCAAACTTCAGTGTAGCAAGTTTTAGCTTTCCCAAGGTGAGACTTAATTCAGATGTAAAACAATATATAACACAATCACTCAACCACAAAATATACACCATGGTTAGCAGTGGTATTATAGGGAAAAATGTAATTTATATGAGAGCTTAACAAAGGTCAAAATGTAACCAACAGGGAAATAAAGTACAACTTTTTAGCTAGAGTCAATACTGATCATGTATTTTACAAATGCCTTCTTTTGTCAACTATGTTTAGGCTTTTCTACCCTAATTTCAGTAAAATTTTAGACTTCGGCAAAAGAAAGAATGCTTTAGGCAAAGGGACATCATTAGTTCAAACCTTTGAAGTTCAGAAAGTTTAATCTCAAGGGCAATTAAGCACTGAATTGATCTTCCTTATCCAAGGAGATTATTTCAGTTTGATTCCAGAAATTTCCATGACAGACATTATTTTAATCACAGAATCACAGAATATGCTGAGTTAGAAGGAACTCACAAGGATCATCAAGTCCAACCCTTACCAAGCACAGAGCCATCCCCAAGAGTAACATCATGTGCCTGAAAGTATCAGTCAAATGCTTCTTGAACTCTATCAGACTTGATGCTGTGACATCTTCTCTGGGGAGCCTGTTCCGGTGGCCAACCACCCTCTAGGTGAAGAACCTCATTCTAATATCCAACCTAAACCTCTCCTGACACAACTTCAGGCTATTCCCATGGATCCTGTCAATGGTCACCAGAGAGAATAGACTGATGACTGCCCCTCTTCTTCCACTCACTGGGAATTGTACCTGCAATGAGATCTCTCCTCAATCTCCTCTTCTCCAAGCTAAACAGACCAAGTGAACTCAGATGCTCCTCATACAGCTTCCCCTCAAGGCCCTTAACCATCTTTATTGCCCTCTTTTGGACACTCTCTAGTATCTTGATTCTCTTTGTTGTCCAAAACTGCTATAATATTCAAGGTGAGGCTGCATCTGTGCAGAGCCGCGGAAGACAATCACCTTCCTCACCCATCTGGAGATCCTTTGCCTGATGCCACCAGGACATGGTTGGCTGTCCTGGCTGTCAGGGCATTGCTGACTCATATTCAAATTGCTATCAGTTGCCTCCAGGTCCCTTTCCACGGCACTGCTTTCTGGCCTGTCATTCCCCGGTCTGTCATCCCCTATCATCTGGGGTTGACCCATCCCAGGTGCAGAATCCAGCACTTAATTGATGAACTTTGTATGGTTGAAAGATACTATATGATCATATTTGGCCCCAAAATACCTTTTTAATAGAAATGAGCTTTAAAAATCCTAAAGTCACCAACACATGCATGATTCCTTTTTACTAACAGACCATTTCTCTGAACAAGTATGCATTTTTCTATATAGTTTGTACTCCAAAACAGATCTGCCAACAGCAATAACTATCCTAATGATAATTAGGTGGAAAGAACTGAGGTTAAAATATATCTCTTTATTATCTTCTGAGAGAAGAAACCACTTAATAACAAGTTTTAGTGTGGTTTAGGTCACCTATACAGAAAGATTGAGTTTACCAGGAATTTGAAACACAACATTGAATTTGAGCCACACTCTCTCCAAAGAAAACCAAAGTAGGTGTTGTCTGCAAACAACTTGTATTTCCATTCTGGGCTAAAGAAAAAAAGGCCGCATTGTTTGTGTTTATAATCCTACATGTAGACAGAAGCAACTTGATTGGAACTGCAGGTATGTAGGCCTTCAACAAGCAACAGGACTTAGCCATTCCAATAGTAAGGATCCAGAATCTTGCTATCATCTGGTGATAGGTGTGGAACTGACAATGGGTGTAGGAACAGAAATGCTACATTTCTAGACAGGATTTACTAATAGTTCTTTGAACCTAGATATGAGGACACCTTTTCAAAAACAAGGGCACCTACATTCTACTGAGTTTCTAGTATGGTGCACCTTGCAATCACATCATGTGTCTTGGAGCAGGACTAGCAATTTTACCTTTAAGTATTTTGATTAAAGTCTTTACTGTATGTACTTCCTATTTAGTCTGTGCCAATATCTATGCAGAGTCATGAGTTCCATTGAGAGCAACCCCATAGCTCCAGCACAGCAATCAAGGCATCCAGCTAGACAGTACAGAATTGATATACTTCATCTCATCCTTTGGCTTATATTGTTTTTGAGATGAGAGCATCCAGCACCCTGTCCAATAGCATCTTGAAAACCCCCAGTGATGGAGTCATTACCATGCCTCTGGGAACGTTGTTCCAGTAAGTCGTTATTCTCACCATATGGTGCCTCCCCACTACAACTATCCATTGCCCCTTGTCTTCTGCATATGACTTTTTGTGAAGTGAGAGCCTAAACCTCTCTGCAGTCACCCTTGAACTGCTGGAATTCTGTCTCTTCCTCAGGGTGAAAAGACCTAGTCCCTGCATTCAGATGATCACATCTCAATATCTGCTAGTAATTACCATGTGGATCTAGCCCAGGAATAGATTTGCATTCTATGCTGCAGGCAGCTGTCCTTGTTTTGGTCAAAGACAGGGTTAAATCTTTGCAGTAGTCATGAGAGGGCAGAGAGTTGAACCTTGTGGGTGTGTCTAGGTTGTTACTCTATACCACCCACGTCACCACTGTTGGGGCAGAAGTAAGGGTTTCTGGAGGATGCACATTCCAGATTACAGTCAGATTGTAAACCCTCTATCATGTGACACAGCAGAAGATTAATTTGAAGTGGGGTCCTAAGCAACAACAAACTTTTAAACAAATAAAACAGGAGATAGTTTATGCAGGAGCTCTTGGAGCAGATGACAGGACAGGATGTGAAAAATGTGCTCTACACTGCAGCCAGCAAGAATGGTCCTTTCTGCAGACTCTGGCAAAAATACTGAGGGAGGCTGAAGAACGACCCTGGGGCTTCTGAAGGTGGAGATACCAAGGATCCAAGGCCTGTTACACTCCAACAGAGAAAGAGACACTGGCAGTATATTGAGGGTTTCAAGATGCTTTGGGACCAAAGCACAGCTCCTCCTGTCACTTTCACTTTCAATGCTAGGCTGGATGTCCAAAGGGAAAGTCCCTTCCACACACTGAACTCAAATGGGTAACCTCAGTCATCACCCAGGAATTTTGGAAGTATTTACAGACTGGCCTGAAGGCATAAATTTCAGACCATCATCAGAGGAGGATGGTATGTGTTGAGGAGGCCCCACCAAATAATCAGTTACCAGAGAATGAAAAGTGATATAGTGTCTTCACTGACAGTTTCTGACATATCGTAAGGACAAATCAAAAAAGCTACCATATAGAGCCCTGCATGGCAAGTTACAGAAGCTATTGAGGTATAAGGTGGATCAAATCAAGTTGCAGGGCTGAAAGCCATCCAGCTGGCCTTCGATATCGCTGAATGAGAGAAATGGCCAGTGCTCTGCCTTTATACTATGTCATGGATGATAGCAAATGATTTGTGGGGGTAGCTGAACTGAAAAAAAAAGACCAGTTGGGAGCACAGAGGGATTACCATCTGAGCTGCTGAACTGTGGCAAGACATCACTGCACAGGTAGAGAAGTTGTCTGTAAAAGTACATTATGTAGATGTACCCAAGGGTCAGGCTACCGAAGAACATTGCAACAACGGAAAGGTAGATCAAACTAACAAGTTTAAAGTGCCTCAGGTGGATCGGGACTGGCAACATAGGGTGAATTATTTTTGCCTCAGTGGGCTTACAATGTTTCAGGTCATCAGGGAAGAGATGTAACATACATGATCAAGAAGTTGACTTAACCATGGGCTCTATCTCCCAAGTTCTTCATAACTGTGAAACATGCTGTGATGAAGGAAGCCACACAGGTAAAGTCTCTGTGGTATAGTGGACAAGGTTCAAAGTAGAAATATGGGGAGGCGTGGCAGACTGATGACATCACACTCCTCCAAACCCACAAAGGAAAGCACTATGTGCTTACAATGGTAGAAACAACCACTGGATGGATGGAGATGTACCCTGTGCCTCACATCACTGCCTGGAACACCATCTTGGGCATTGAAATACGAGTCCTGTGTTGACATGGTACCCAAGAAACAATGGAGTCAGACAATGGGACTAATTTCAAAAATAGCCTCATAGACACCTGAGCCAGAGAGTATGGGATTGAGTGGATATATCGTATTCCTTACCATACTCCAGCCTCTGAGAAAATTGAATGATACAATGTACTTTTAAAAACCACATTGAAAACAATGGGACTTTCAAGTATTTAGGAAACATCACCTGGCTAGTTAACACTAGAGGTTCTACCAGTCAAGCTAGCCCTGCCCAATCAAAACTTCCATGTAACAGGTAAAGTCCCCATGATGCATATGAAGAACAAGTTAGGGAAGTCAGTTTCGACTACTCCTGCCTCAGGCAAAGACAAACCCAACCATGGGATCCTTTTTTGCTCAAGAACCTGGGTGCATTTAGTGGGTAATGCAGAAGAATAGGTAAATATGATGTGTACCTCAATGGGATTTGAGTTTTCTGTGAGAAGAGTCTGTAATGTTGAACTCTATAGTATTGGTTGTTGAATGACACTGCCACTGTATGCCATAAGCACCAGGGAAAATGATGATGGACTACTCCTGATACACCAGTCTTGAGCTCCTGATGCAGCTTGCAACCATCTGATAGCACAGGAGCCCTCCTGCCTTTGAAGACATCAAAGATAGAATTCACAGTCATGGAATAAATGAATGTGAAAGACACCTTGGAGGGACAGCCATTGATTATGCAAATGATGCTTGTGCTTGTGTATATTTTATATATGTGTATTTATGTATATAGTGGGAAGGTGTAGAATCTGGGCCTTAGTTAGATAATATGGAATAAGGAGTGGATAATGTCTTGGTTTTGTCCAAGAAAGGGGTTAATTTTTTGCGGTAGCTGTGAGGTGACTGAGCCGGAAACTGTGTGGCCATGTCTACGTTATTGTTCTATACCCACATCATCACTGTGGGGCAGAGGTAAGAGATTCTCACTTCCAAGAAGGGGCATGGCTCCAGGTGGCATAAAAGCATGAGCAGACAGTCCATACACCATTTTATTCATTGTCTCAGAGTTGCACCAGATTGGGTTGGTCAGTGAAGCAATTTGCATGTTAAAAGCTCTCTTTTTCATACACTGTTGTTAATAGTATTGTTGATGTTACTGTTCATTTTCGTATCTCATTGCTGTTTCCAGTAAATTGTTCTTATCTCAGCCTATATTCTCTGCCTTTTTCCTTTCTCACCAGAGGGGGTGGGGGAAAGGAAGCAGCAGGGCAGTTTCTAAACCACAACAGCAGTGCCCTGCTGGCTCATATTTATCTTATCCACCAAAACATCCAGATTCCACTAAGCAAGTCTTCTCCCCAGACATGGACCCAAGACTCTGTTGGACTCTTTTATTATGTTTTCCAAACGGCAAGAATAAGAATAATTTTAATAGAAACAATTGCAAAGACTATTTTTACACAGAATTTTAAAAAGTGTAAATTTTTGTGATTTCCACTAAAAGTACTTTGTTATTAATGACAATAAGATTGAAATAATTTTCAAATTAAAAAAAGTTTGGTTTTGGTTGTTTGTTTTTTTAAAGTTAGGTGACACTTTTGAGAATAAAATGCCTTTTTCTTACAAAAAAAAAAAAAAAGAACAAAGGAATTTTTTGACAAAATAGTGAGTGAACTAGATAAAAGAGTTTTTAAAGACAAAACAGTATTGGGATTTGCTGGTTTAGACACACAGTTGTCCATAACCTTCAGTTTTTATTCCAACTCAAGGAACCAATACAGGAAGCAGAAGCGAGTACCCCAGAAAAGAAAAGTTGGAATGGCTGTAATTCATTGTAGTTTCTGAAAATGCAGAAATAGTTTTCCATTAGATTATGTCAAATTTTTGTAGTCCAGTTACAAAGCCATAATTAGACTGTATGCGTAGACCAGCTTCTAAATCTTTTCAGATGCAATTCTCTGTTGCTCTCAGTATAACTTATCTTTGCATTATACATGTATCTCTTGATACATATAATATTGCTAACCAAAATATACTGTGGTTGTAAAAGACAAAACATTAAATATATTTCCAAAATAAAGTAAATCTAAAGTACAAATGATGCACTTATCAATTGTAATACATTATGTTTTCTGTCTCATTTCAGAAGGTATTATGGTAATAATTTTGGATTTTAGCCAAGTGCTCAGCAGAGGATTTTAAACATCCTCTGAATAGACACATTTAATAGCTTTTAGCCATACAGAGCACTGCTCTTATCAGTGAGTAGCAGGAAAATGATTAATACACTTTGGGTAAACTTACACTTGGTCTTCTTTAGGTGCAGAAGGAAGCATCCCTAAGAGCAAAAATCTCAATTATATAAGAGGATATAAAAGACAGCAACTCACAGACATCAGATGCATATTCTGTAGGTCTA
Source organism: Serilophus lunatus (assembly GCA_013399895.1). Taxonomy (NCBI): domain Eukaryota; kingdom Metazoa; phylum Chordata; class Aves; order Passeriformes; family Eurylaimidae; genus Serilophus; species Serilophus lunatus. Next base: position 140,176 of record VXBA01001687.1, on the reverse strand, counting down.
CACAACAGATGGTAGTGTCTGGCAGTGTCTTTTCTTTTAAACAGAAAAATATTGTTATAAAAATACTCCGAATACATTTTTAGTTACCAAATGTGTGGGTGAATTACCGGGAAATGAAAGCTACGATGTAGTGCAGGCAGGAGCAAAAATTTTCTATGAAATCTCATTATTTAGGACTCTTCCACTCTTTTGCTGATTTCAGCTTTAAGACACAGTAGTGTGTTCATGTCCTATATATTTAAATATGTCCAAAATTCATACATTTTTTGATGCATTTAATTTGTACTGTAGTGTATTGGGATATCCTGAATACCATGTTTTTACCTCTTTCCAATCCATTTCTGCTAGAAAGAATCACTATTATCAGCCACAAAGGGAATTCTCTGTTGCAATCAAAGTCCTCTGAAGGGAGAATTCACTGCAGACCTACACTTTGAGTGACAAGTTCTTACATGTGTCTCATTATGAGTGGGTTAAATTAACATATATGCTGCCAAGTTGAAGAAAATGGAAGTGGCTAATAGGAAATAGTCTGTAAATCTGACTGTGATGAATTTCATCAAAGTGATCCAATGCTTCAGGAGGTCAGGTGAAAATATTACAGTGATGTTCAAATTTAAGTAAATCCAACATATCTGGAGTGTTTTGGTTTTTTGGGGTTTTTTGGGTTTGTTTTGTTTTGTTTTGTTTTGTTTTGTTTTGTTGAAACAAGCATTTCAGCTCCTCTCCAAAGAGATCAGCTCTTTCCCCTGCACTGGTAACACAAGGAATTAGAGTGAGTTAGGATGCAAGTGGTCACACTGGCTCCTGAGACATAAATACAGAGCTCTAAATGTAGTCAGGCACCCTAAAACGGCAGGTAAACTTAATTGAATGAACATTTTCTGCTGAAAGGCTTTTCTCAATACAAAAATTCTTTCTTTTTGCCACACTGAATGTGACTACCTAATCTGATTCCTAAATATTATCTAAAGGAAGATGTCACCCATACCTTGAGAAGGACATTATAGGAGAAGAAGTGGAAATTACAGATTTACTCTAGTCTTTTTAGTTCTTTGCACACATGCTCCTACAATTGGGAAATCTTCAGGAGAAAAGATGCTGGACAGAATGTTCTTAGCCTACCCAATTCTTATTTTTTCTATAATGTCTTGCTGGGGAAAATTAAAACTTAATTAAAATCACAGGTGAGACAGTCACTGTTTTTCAACAGGCAATGATACAATCAAAAATATAATTCATTGAGCAAGATATAAAATTTGGAAAACACTGGCTGTCTGTGATACCGCCAGTTAAACAGTGGCATCTTGTGAAGAACCTTTCATATATTGAGATAGGAAGAGACCTCAATACGTTAGTGTCTTTATTTCAAAGACTCAAAATTGCAAGATGAATACACACAACAATAATGATTCTGAGATTATGTCATCAAATCTTGTAAAACTTTTGGTGCAGAGGTTTGAAATCACCCACTACAAAAAAATTTGAGGCTCAGTACTAAGAAGTGTTACAGAAAAACACCATAACCAAATATCCTCTTTGTTTCATACATATATGCCACTAGAAGTATAATATATAGACACTGTATACCATATAATCTAAAAAAGAGCTGTACACCATATTGCTTCAGATGAAACCCAGGGAACAGTTTCCAAATGTGCTTCCATATCAGGAATTTCCTTACATGCAGTTTGCTATCCTATAAAGAAAAAGGGCTTTCTGTGTAGCAAGGCTTCTGCTCACAGCTGTTGTAATGTTATAAAGTACGAGACATTGTCTTGGGCAGAAAGGTCTTGAGCTATTTGAGCACTTATAAATTGATACCAAGAGACATCCTGGGCAGAAAAAAGCCCATGCGGAACTATCTTACCAAAGAAGTATCCATTAAAAAGTACTATCTGCTGAAAAAATTAAATATAAACCAAACCCAGTGCTAAGATTTTTTTGCACAATTTTTCCTTGGGTTTGGTTGTGGGTTTTTTGTTTGGGTTTTTTTGGTTTTTTTGTTTGTTTGGCTTTGGGGAGAGGGATTTCTGGGTGTTTGTTTGTTTTTTTTTTGTGAACAAGCTATACATAGACTTTTTGTAATTTTTTTTTTAAATCAATCCTGCAAAAATAAATAATAACATAGAAAGTAGAATTTGTAACCTCAATAAAACCAGTGTGCATTCCCTGTACTGAAGTTTGACAAGTGGTCTATTCCTTGTATTTTTCACCAACACAGAAGAACCAAAGAATTTTATAAAAACAGTTTACTTAGTTTGCAATTCACAAGCCTTAGATCAGAGTTAGTTCAAGCTAAATACATTAATGTTCCTAAAAATGAATCTTTTCTCCTAATGCACTTGATCAAATGTGCAGAGCTTTGATCAGAGAACACCTTAAAGGTGCCTTCATATTTCAGCTGGTTACTTTTATATCCAAGGAATGGGTACTGACACTTCAGAATAAAACCTTGAAAGCCTTTGCAATGTTTTAATTTTAAAAAATAGTTCAAAAGGGGGAAAAAAACAATACTTTTGCATCTCATAACAACAAAGACAGTATATGATAGTTCAATATCTCTTTCAGGTCAGAGGTGTATTGAGAAAAATATCAGGGATGATTCTGTCTAGATTTATAAGTAAGCTAAACGACACATGCTGCACTTTAATCTTCTTTTGATGCATATAGAGTTGACAGGAGCTACAAAGGTACAATATAAAGCTTTTGAGTACTTCCCTATATATTTTGTACAAGATGGAGGAACACATCTTCTTCCATAAAATATAAATACTTACATTTGTGCATTATGTATGTGAGGTTATACAAGTGAATAAGTTTCCTAAAATATACTAGAGCTGAAACTCAAAGAGGATATACCGCTTGTAGGAAGAAAATCAATTAACATGGTACACTAATGATACCAAATGAAATCTTTTCTCACTAGAGTTGCTTCTAACTTAGCATTCATTTGTCCTGATGTAAATCCATAAATTTAATTTAAGGCTTTGAAAATATGTTGTTGAAACTACCATATTCTGATATATTTTGATTTATATTAATATGTTTTTGATATTAGCTGGTTTATTTACTTTGCTTTATTATGGTATTTCAGGCAGTTAAGGAAAAACTGCTTAGAAAGCTATGCAGGTTTACATAAATAAGAAAGCAATTCATGCAAAAATATATAATACATCTACATTCATATATAAATTACATTCATTTAGACAGAATTGGACTACCGCAATGTCTTTATATAGCAAGAAATAAGACGTCCTAAATTTTTCATGGAAACAATTTCAAAGAAATCATATTGCAGATGTCCCAAGCATTTTTATTTCTATTTTTATTTTTATTACTTTTATTTTTATTTTTTTAATTGTAACAGGCCAGCTACAGGTAAGCTACTGTCTCACAAGTTAAGAGCAAAAGGGTAATAGTGAACATGATTACACCAGGCTGGTGACTGGTTACTGGTGGGGCTCCACAGGGCTCCATCTTAGACCCAGGGATTTTCAGCATCTTCGCAAATGACTTGCATACAGGACTTGAAAGGATACTAAGTTTGCAAAAAACCGGAAGGCCCTACAGAGAGACATCAATAACTTAGAGGTCTGACAAATCACCAACTGTATGAAGTTTAACAAAGACGTGATGGATCTGCGCCTGGACAGGACAACCCTTTATGTATAGATGGACTGAGGAATATAATGCTAGAGAGCAACAATGTGGAAAGGGACCTGGTCAATGGCAAGTTGAATATGAGTCAGCAGTGCCTTGGCAGCCAGGAGAGCCAAACGTGTCTGGGGGTGCATCAGGCACAGTACTGCCAGCCAGTTGAAGGAGGGGATTGTTCCCCTCTGCTGTGCACTGGTGTGGCCTCACCTTTAATATTGTGACAGTTTTAGGCACCACAGTATAAGGAAAATATTAAGCTATAGAGCATCCAAAGCAGGGCAATGAAAGTAGTGAAGAGCCTTGAGGGGAAGCTTATGTGGAGCATCTGAGGTCACTTGGTCTGTTCACCCTGGAGAAGAGGAGAATGAAGGGAGATCTCATTGCAGTCTAAAACTTCCTTATGAGGGGCAGCAGAGGGACAGGAACTGATCTCTTCTCTGTGGTAACCAGTGACAGAACATGAAGAAATGGTATGAAGCCGAGTCAGGAGAGGTTTTGATTAAATATTAGGAAAAAGTTCTTCACCCAGAGGATAGTTGGGCACTGGAACACGCTCCCCAGGTCATAGTACCAAGCCTGTCTTGAGTTCAAGAAGTGTTTGGACAATTCTCTCAGGCATGTGATGTGACTCTTGTGGCTGTCCTGCACAGGGCCAGGAGTTAAAATTTGATGAGCCCTGTTGGTCTCTTCCAACTCAGGATATTTCTGATTCTAGGATAACAATGTTTTCAAAATAAGTATGCCTTTTTCTTTTCTTTCTTTCTTTCTTTCTTTCTTTCTTTCTTTCTTTCTTTCTTTCTTTCTTTCTTTCTTTCTTTCTTTCTTTCTTTTTTTTTTTTTGAAACTCTTTTTTATGTTATTTTTTATCCAGGAAATTACAGGACTGCCTTTAGTTGTTGGAAATTAATTATGAGCACATAGAATTGCACTGAAGTTGCTAAAACCAAATCCACATCATCTTATCAAAGGGAATTAATTTTAGAGTGATTTTTCTGTACAGAGTCATGCTGTACAAGTACATGAAAATGAACTTCAGTGAGATCAACTGTATCTATCTTTTGATTAGATCAATTCCATAATTACAAATTTGAAACCTTCTGCAGGAAAAGTTGCACATATTCATCTTCAGTATCTGGATCAATACATCTCAGAATAGAATCAAATAGTGAATTTATTTAGTGTTTTGAAAAAGAAAGGTTCAGAGAAAAATATGGAAGTTATTAACGCTCTATAAAGCTGTCACAGAGTATGGCTTTTGTGAATGTAGTGAGGAAGGCAAGTAGTGGTGGTGGGGGTCTTGGGAGAAAAGTGACAAATAATGTAAAGGACAACGTGGCGACAAACCTCCACAAACAGCTAATAAAATAAACCATGATTTTTGTGAAAATAATATAGTGAAATATTTTCTCAATTTTGAGGATATTTCCTTAAGAATAAAAGAAATTTAATCTGTATGAAGAACCAATTTGACAAATTTGACCATTCTTAGATTTACACTAGATCTACATTAGAACTTCATCCATTAGAACTATGTTAGTATTTCTAATGAATGAATACTGTGCATGGCTATGTTATTTCAATACAAGTCTATCATATTCAATGAAAAAGTTAGAAGAAATAAGAAATAGAGAGGGTTTGGGTTATTGCTTTCTGGGTTTTGTTGGGTTTGGGATTTGGGTTTTTTTGGTTTTGTTTTTTTAATGCTCATATTTTGCTTTCTATTTGAAGGGGAAAAGCTATTTTGCCATGTGTTTTGGTAGCTGACAAGATAAAAAACATTATGACATTATTGTGTCAACTCTCCAACAATAATGAAAAATGAAGAAAAATCTCTAATATACTTGAATCTCCATATACAAAATTTTTACGTACAAAATATGTAAAAATTAGAATATTTAGATCTCCTTACCCCACACAAAACCCCTAATTAACTTAAAATCGGAGCTAAAAGAAAACTGAAGAGGCGTCTAATCAACTTTCTGTATTTCAAGGTTTACAGCATGCATGCTACACACTTATTAAAATAATAATAATTGCCTAGCAAGCCAAATATGTTTTTCCAAATGAAGCAGAATGTCAAACATTCATCCAATATTCATTTATGTTTCAGCCAAATATAATGCAGTAGCTACAAGGGTAGTAGTGTATACTATGGCACCTTCTGTAAGCATCAGGTCAACTGTAATTTATATAGACAGTGGTCTTTTAAAACCATTACAAAACTGAATTTCAGAACAGCTACACTAATACTCAAAACATATTTCTCATCTTTTCATACTCTAACCATTGTTCCTATTTTCTGATACTCCTTCAGGATTTCTTGCTTTATAAAATGGTATCATGAAGGATTGAAGGATCCTTTTCCTCCCACTTGTATACTGTCAAGGGACGCTTTTTGAAGACCTCACTTTCACCATCAAGAGCTAGGGAGGCAAACCTGATGGCCTTGTGGGATTTAATTAGAGTTCACCAAGTTAGAATCCCCAAGATCTCAAAGCTCTCATTTAAATATAAGTTCACTCTCTGTTCAACTGCTCCTTAGGTCCTTATTAAAATTTCAAGTTAGTAAAGAGAATATTCAAAGGGGCTTTTTTGGTCGTGAGGGTTGTTTGTTGGGGGGGGGGTTGCCTTTTTTTTTTTTTTTCAACAGATATAAACTAAACTAGAAATGTGCCACACTCAAACAGCCCTCCTGTGTTAAAACTCTTTCCAATTGCTTGTGACAAAACCAACCTCAAAAATCAAAACACATGAAAACACATTTACGGTATTAAGTGTCGAACTAGAGGGAGGTGGAGAGACACTGGCATAACCAAGCTAAAGGCGAAGCTGGATCACAGGCATATTTCAAAGGCTCCAGTTTTTTGGGTAGCTGACACCATTTGCTCTTCTGATAATAATTATTGATCACGCTTGGTGTGATTGGTGATGCCATTCGAAAAGCCTGTTGATGCCATGTCAGATCCATTTACAGCAAACCTTCTTGTCAATTAAAGCTTTACAACATGTGTCTCTGTGGAAAGAACTATATATATATATAAAACAATATTTGTGAGTGACAATATAGCTACACAGCAATTTATAAAAAGTACATATCATTCTTAATTTTTTTAAATTGAAATGCCGGCAGTAACATTCACAAACCAAAACCCACTGATTCTCCAGAGAAGTCATGTTAAAAAATATCAGGGTACAAAGTGAGAAGAGAGAGAGCTGCAGCCACGCTGAAGCTGGACAAGGTAAGGAGAAATGAGAAGACATCATACACAGAACAAACAGACAAATTAATTGGCTGCAGAAATCATTTGTGGGGAAACTGCAGGGACACCATCTCTCAGCACTGTCTCCATTTTATTCTGCCTGTAATTCAAAATAGGTGTAGTGATTCCTAAAATAATACTTAAGGTCACAAACGTTCCTATTCTGTTTTGGGGTTTCCATGTTCTTGATTCTAGCTTTGTATGGGTTACAGTGATGTCAGAAACAGACAAGAGATGAAGCAGCTTAGTCTTGATCAGATATACCTCTTTTTTACCTGATTTACTTTGATCCTGTAGTAGTCCATCTCACAGATCCTATATATCAACTTTTAAGTAGCTGGATTTAGGATTAAATTAAAATTAGCTGGAAGAGTATAAATAGTCCAATGAGAATTCTAGATACTTTTAGGACATTTTCTGTAGATTCTGTATTTAAAACAAAACAAACCAACAAAAAACCCAAAACCAAAAAAAATCCACAAAAAAAAAATCAGCCATAAATTTAACGTTTACATTCTGAGAGGATTAATCAATTATTCCCAGAACTTTATATTAATTTTTAAATTGGAAGTGTAAAGGGAAGGGCTTCTGGACTTTTTCAGGACAGATTTAATTAAGGGTACTCTGAAATGTCCACATTTAACTTTTCTCTTAGAAATTAATCCAATTTTGTTAAAAGTTTGAAATTCCCTACTTTCAAGATCTTTTGAGACGGTCTTAGGACAGAAGGATGTATCCAGGATTTAGGTTTGTCTTGACTTTCAAACTACGTGCAAAAACCAAGTTACATGTTAAACCCATTCACTGCTTGCACCACATGAAATTTATACTATTTTCGATGATGGTAGAGGTGTTTGTGAAATTTAAACTGAAAGACATGGATAACATTTTTTTGCTTGGTATTACAGAAACAAAAAAAAGCTCTTGCCTCTGAAGTTAAAACATGAAAATTTATAGTAATGAAACAAGCAGTCTACAAGAGTATTTTTTTTCTTGAGTGTTAGCAAAAAAAAATAAAGCAACAAAATCCTTTGTATTAATATCTTCTTGTCAAGACACCTATTTCTTCATTCCTCAAGATCTCCACTGTTCTAGTTATACCTTTTCTAAATCTATCCTGTCTACATAGCGTCACCAATGATGAAATATATGAGGTAAAATTAAAGAACAGTTCTAATGAAGACAGTAGGATGCAAAAAGTAGACTGATATAAGAATATTATTATTTTATTTAATAATCTGGATCTCAAGTAAGAGAAATATTTAGATACAGATGCTGTTCAGAAATACTCTGCAGAAAAAGAAACAAAATTAATATACTAAAAATTACCTTCTTTGTATCCATTTGTAGGTTTTATTATTAGGTCCATAGAAAAATATTTAAAAAATCAACTAACTTCTTTCTGAAGACATTTCTGTGGCAATGTTGAGGTTCCAGAGAATTCTTGGTACTTTGGTTATTTATTTCTTTTCTTTATCAAGTGGAATAGTGAGTGAAGTCCATGACCCACACTGATTTCTAGGGTGAGCTGGGTATGCCTTGACCAGCAGCTGGTGTTGAATGGACACATGAGTTTGTTCCCTGCAACATCTAAAACTACATGACAAAAGGGGCTTCCTGTGACTATTGCTTATGAGTGAATTGATGGAAATTTGGATGAGACAGTAGCTGACGTCACTTTGTCATTTACGGAGTTTGTTTCCTTACATGGCACAATTTTCTTGAAACTCTATGTGAATTATTAATCCACAATGTTCATTTTGTTTAAGTTTATACTACTATCATGAATGAAGTAGGAAATATTTTTCCACTCCTAAGAAAACTCAACTTTTCAAAAATATCCCATGATAGAGTGATTTTTTTTTTTTCCCTAGAAGAACTAACATGCTAGTTTTTGTCAAGATTCAGGTGTTCTTTTATAAAAAACAATAAGCTGAATATGGTAGTAAGTGGAATATTTAGAAGAAACTCCTAGAATTTAATTTCAAAAAAACTTTGAGAAGGTCTTACAATTTCCCTATTGAATGTTTTATTTGAATAGATCCTGATGGATATATGCCTTGATCGAATTTCTCCAAGTGACTGTCATTGAGGAAGGATACTGCAGATGATGTCTGTTGGGGTGTGATAGCTGTAAAAATGTGGAAAGAACAGCCCTATGAGGACATACAAGAAGATTAAGGATGGGGGGAGGGGGTGTGTGGTGTGAACATGGACAGCTTACCATGTACAGGTCCTGTTCCCATATCAAAATCAATGCTAAACCAAAGCTGCAATGTTCCATGAGAACACTCATTCTGGATCACATAAAGGATTCACTGAAAGAATTCTTTTCTGTCTGGCAGTTCCCAACTAACTTCTAAAGAGTAGAAAAAAAAAAGTAAAAGTACAGCAAACATCTCAAACACTGCCACAGTCTTCAGTGGTGTGTGGATTAGGAACAACACAAGTCAGTGCCAATACTTTTTCAAAGGTTTTTTTCCTTTTACATGAACTTTAAAAGCATATGAAAAAATTTATCTGACTTAATTTTGCAAATACTGGTACTGAGTCACCGTGTCTCACACTTTCTACCATTTCACTGCTATTTCAGCTGCAACGGTTCTCAACCCTTTCACATGCTTATCTGCCTGGACCTAGAAGCATTTGTCCTTCACAGTAGTCCAGGGTTTTTTTGGGAAAGCCCTCCTGCAATACCACATAATCATTAACAGTGTCATGGAGTCTGCCAGAAGTCTGGTTGTTATACCAAACTAATTCTGCTCTGTGTCACACATATGTGATACTTCATTATTTCTAAGAGTTTCCCAAACTATATTTTTACAGGTAGCAACTGGCAAAATATTTTTATGTAGCTGTGAATTGGTCATAGGTAGATGTACATAGCAGACAGTCTACATTTTTAAAGGTAATTCAGCCATTTTCTACTTGCCAAAAGCAGGAGGAAATTTTTCATCAATTTGTCATGTAATATTTGTTATGCTTTTAGAAGTATTCTTTAACACATATGAGCTTTTTCCTTCTGTAACAGATGACTGGCATTAGTGAAATGGATATTGCTAAAGTATGCAGCAGAACATAAAAAAATTGAAACATTATCCTAGTCCCAGCAGCCGTCACTGTCCAGAGCTTTTCTCCTGATTATCTACGCTAAATTCTCCTCAGTTTCATTAAATTTCTCCTACTCAATCCCCTCTGTATGGTCAATTAAATATTCTCTATTCTCAATGAATATTCCCTTCAAATATTAACAGTTATTATGAACCCTCCAGTTGTCTTTAACCGAGCTATAAACATATATTCAGTGCTTTTATATATATATATATATTTATACTTATATATGTATATATATATACTTTAATTCCTCCAATCTCTTAATATTGGTGAGGGTTCTTATCTTTGGTAAGGAAGTGCTTATAAACTTACAGTAATATCACATATCACAGTTATATAGAGGAGAAATAAAACTACTATGTATTATAATGTTACTCCTCCAAAAATACCACTAAGTATCAGATCAGTTTTTTAGCTATGTTGCATGTAAACACCTACCAGACCTGTTACTTACGGAGTGCAGGTATTTACATTTACATTCCTTTTCTGTTATAATCTACTTATAATTATTTATATAATCTATTTTCCAAATTATTCCCTGCTTATGGTGTAATCTTCCAAGAGGATGAGCCTGAATCTTAAATCATTCATTTTTGCTTGTAGAGATGTTGTGCCCTTTGACCTTGAAAGAGAGCCATGTACTTACGGGCATTTCAAAATAGTTTTATTTCTGATAAATAGTGACTCTTATTCAAAATATAGTCCCATAATTGTTTAGATTATTTGTTTAGATTTCTTAGTAAAGCTCTTCTGACTAAAATATGTGTTAATATGATTTGGATAATAACTAAGTAGCAATGCATTAAAAATTGAAAACCCCATTCCAGATTTAGCTGGTTGAAAGTGGTATTTTCACTAAGATTTCCCTAACTATTATTTCAAAACATAAAAAAACATGTAATTTTGTGGTTTGGTTTGGGGTATTTTAGGTAACATTATTTCAGTTTGTGATGGTGCTATCATGTCTTTCCCTATTAAGGAAGAAATTAAGTTCCAGTGAGTTAATTGAATGAAAGTGTCTGTAGAGGAAATGTATTTCCAACTCTAATTCAAATTCTTCTAAGAAAAATTAACAGAAATTATATTGTGCAAGTTTATAAACTGGAAACATAAATACAAAATACCTAAAAACGACACACACCTTTATTGCAGTAACAAAAGTGATTATATTGGTATAGCTAACCACCCGCAGCAGTCTCTTTAGGTTGGTTTTGTTTGGTACCAAAATCAGCATACTTTTCCAAATTTAGGACCAGTTAATTTCAATCCACTGAAGAGAGGGTATTTATTGTGATCTCATCATGGATATCACTGTAACTAGGGTAAAATCCTTTGAAAAGGATTTCTTGCATGATTTTGGACCATAGGTGTAGAAAGACTTTTAGTATGTAATATTTGAGTCAATGAGGAACTATACTTGTACTTGATTAATTTTCTGTTGAATCTTTCAAGATTTTTTTCTCAAATGTTGTCTATGATGGTTAAAATACAGTTGTCAGGTCTGTGTCCATCACTGTCTCTGAACAGAGAATGGTTCCACAGTTGCATAACTCTCAATGCAGCCAAGCAAATGGGATTTTAGGTTAGGGAAGTTCTCTTTATTTTTTTCTCTCTCTCCAAGTCTAGAAAATGAAATTTAATCACTAAAAAAACTGTGATCTTTTGCCAGTAGTGATATTATCATACACTCTAATGGATTATTTCTCCTCTGCTTGGCAGAGGACCTTTCTTTCTATGTGCAACAACATAGCATATGGAAAGTTATATTCAATGAGTTGACACTAGATGCCCATTTTACATTTCTGCAGTTCATCCTTTGAAATTCACAGTCTTTGTTCTTTACATAATATTCCTGTGCTGCTGACCTTCCAAATGTTTCTTTAATTTCTGTTCCCTGCTGCCCTGTGAGAGTTTTATGAGAGTGAACATAGAATTAGTAGTCTATTTCCATTAGTAAAAAATCTGCTTTTGCCCTTGCAGGGGAACCTTTGCTTCAGAGTTTGTATTTTTGCACAAATAATGAATTCATGCAAGAGGCTACCCTGACAAAAGCAAACCAGCATTTAAAGTCTAACCTGGTACATCACTGCCTCAAGGCTAAGTTCTGAGCCCATTTAAGCAGGAGATGTGGGCCACAAAAATGAAAACACTCCCAGCAGCTTCCAAGTCTGCTCAAATCATCAAATCACATGTGGAGGCTCGTGATTCTTTAACTGTGCTGTAAGTGTTCAGTTTTCAAAAGAACAAAAAGTCTGTTTAATCTGTGTTTTCTCTCTTTTCTCAGTTGGTTTCATCCACATAATTTTATATAGTTTTAACTTTCAAAATTATTTATCTATTATATTTATATATAATTCATATATTTTTACAATTAATTTGCTATTGAATTCTGCTTTCATTTCAACAGAGCTTGAGAAAATTCTACATCTATTGTAAAGTTTATATTCAGTATACAGTGTCAAGATTAAAGGAATTTTTCCTGCTGTTTTTAAATGGAAAAACAAAATAGAGTAATTACCTTGAGGTTCCAAGGTAACATGAAAAAACTAGCTTTAAATTTTGTGGCACATCCTTCATTTAAGACAGAAAGTACAAGACAAGGCTTGAATATATAAATAGCATACCCGCAAGTATAATAAAGCTGATGAAAAGACAAAAAGAACCCAAACATGTACATATGTTTCATGGTATCTTTTTGAACTTTGGATACATTTTTAATTGGTATGGCCAGCTCCAAAAATAACCCTTCAATTTAAAAAGAAAAATTCTTTTGAGTAAGAATAGTTTCTGTATTATATAAAAAATATAAGAAAAACGTATCCTACAACTAAAGTGCAGTATTTTTTGTTCTGTATTTAAACATATGTCTAATAACCCACTGGTTACCCACTTATAAATCAGCTTTTGTATATGTGTTGCTTTAAGCTTGAATACCGGTCTACAGAATTGTAGCCATTTGAAAAGGGCTTTGGAGGGAGAAGAATGCAAGAAACCCCATTTACCTGTTTAGTAAAATTCCGTTTCCCTTAAAAGAAGCCAGGACAGGGGAAGGAAGCTGAGATCGGGCCTAGAACCAGGCCGAGGCCGGGGCGGCGGCGGCTCCTCACCCCCCCGGAACGCAGGCCAGCAGTATGCATGGCCCCAGGGCTGTCTCATGCTGTGCATGGTCCCTCAGTCCCAGCTCAGGTGGCACAGGTGGCAGCCCCGCCGCCAGCCCAGAGCCAAGACGGCCTTCGTTCCTGCCTCCTTCCCCCTGCCGTGTGGCTTCTCGTTTCCCTCGGGATTGCGGGGGAGCGGCCTGGGGACACGGCCGTGGGGAAACCCGTGTGCCCATGGGCGGCGGCTGGGGCAAGGTTGTGGATGCGGCAGCCCCGGGGCGGCCCCGGCCGGGAGCCTGAGCACGGCTGCCGCTTCTGGACAGCGACAGGGAGCCAACACTGGCACCATACTAGCTGTAGGGGCGGCAGTGGCGCCGGGATGTTCCCCGACGTGCTGCAGCCATGAAAGCAAAGATGGCGCCGGGTACCAAAACTCGTGATCTCTTCAACGAGAAAACACTGCAACCAAGGCGGGGCCTGGCCGCGCTGGACCAATGGAGAGAGAGCTTGGCCAGGAAGAGGGCAGAAAGATCCATGCAAGAAGGAGAAGGCTTAAAAGCCGAGGCAACGGCCCCGCCAGGGCTCTTCTTCAGCTGCTCCAAGGGGGAACTCAGCTCCTAACTTTTGTGCTC
>VXBA01001687.1:71804-126306 GCA_013399895.1 Serilophus lunatus | reverse complement strand
GTGAGAGGGAGTCGTTTTTACTTTTTTGTGTTTTTCAGAGAGCTTGAAGGGTCAGAGAGCGATTCCAGCAGACAAGGAGAGAAAGAGAGGCTTCTCTACCCCTCCCCCTGGTATTCTCAGTGAGCCATCTAGCTGAAAAGAACAGTTCCCTTTCATTTTTTTTTTCCCTTATGTGTTTTTTTTCCCCCGCGTGTCGAGTGTCCCTCTCTGTGACTTTGGGGTCCCTCTGGGTTATCCCTACTTCCCTAATTTAAACCCCCTGTAATAAACTGTTCACCTGTTGCAAACTCTATTCAGTTTTCCGTCACCTTTATTGAAGCTGCCCCCTAGAGGATAAAAGTGGTCCTAAACCACCACAAGAAATGTAGAAAAGGAAGGAAAGCAAGATAATTTGCTTCACTAAGCAGCTCACGAGAGTGATGGAATAGCATTAGAACAACTTTCCTAAGCAAAAGTTTATCTTATTAGTCACTTCCCATTTCAATACAAGAGTAAACAGAGTGACCTGTTTTGAAGACCAACTGCTTTGTATAGATTAGCTTTTCATCTGAATTTGGCTGCTTAACAGTTAATATGAAGAAGCTTTCAATACTGATCTGCTTATGAGTGAAACAATGAGGATTACAGGGTGTTATGGAGGTTGGATGTAGCCTAAGGATATAATCTCTGCTGAGGTCAAGTCTGGATGGCTTGGGGAAAAAGAGATATGTAAGCACTGCAAAGATCCATTTTTCCATCTCAATAAAACAGGTCAGGATATGGGGTTTTGTTCACTTTTTTAAGGTGAAGTGTATGGAAAAAAAGGCTACACATTCTCCTCCTGCATTTAAATTTCAAAATAAGTCGAAATATAACTCCTGGGTTTTTTGTATTTAGTCAGATCTGTAAACTGTTAAGCATGGACAATAAAAGTGACATATAATGAAACTTTTATGAATATGTCTCTGTAAGTGTTCTCTTTCAGCTCTCTAAGCATTGGACTTTGCACAGAGGCAATTGGGGAAACACAGAGAAAAGAAGAAAATTTTGAACACATAACAAAAATTCATATATCATTTTTTTGTATATAAAACAAATGACCCTGCCATTCTGATTGACTAAGTAAGGCTCCTAGGCTTTACCTCAGAACTTTGTTTTGTTCTGCCATAAAACAAGGTTAGCTGTAACCTAGCTTGTAACAGCTTGTAACATAGCTTGTTTTCTGGAGGAAGGAGATAGCATCACAGAATCAGCATTTCAGCAGTGTCCAGCTGTCAGAAATGGTGTCCATTGCAGAATGGTCACAGCTGCTTTAAGTGGTAATCTTTATGCCCATTTAAATCTGAATTTCTTGCTTTTAAAAGCAGATAGATAAATTGTGCTTTAGCAGAATTGCATAGTCAGGGATACTAAAGTTTCACAACCTAGATGTGTCTAAAAATCAGAATAAGATTTTTTTTCCCCCCATAAAAGCCAGCTTTCTGAATAACAGGGAGCAACTGAGGGTTGAAGAATGTCTTTTGCAGCATAAGCAGGCAAAGCAAAGCTTTTCAACTTATGAAAATGTCCCATTTTCCACATCTCATGTCAGAGTGATACTCACTTAAATGTGAAAGCTTTAAATCGTGAAAGGGTAATAAAATGGCACAACTTTAGAACTATATTTTATTTGAAATGTTTTGAACATTTGAAACTCTTGACATATGAAAACAATTGTGCTTTAATACTGTCCTTCTTTTAAAAGAAGTACCCTTCTTGTAATAACCAATCATACTCTGTTATAATCAATCATGCCCTGTTCATATTGTTATTCTAATATCTACAGCTGGCAGCTGCCAGAGGAGGTGAGTGTTTGTTGCCAGCTTGTGCAGCAATTCTTTCTTTTTCAAGTGTTTTTATCATGCATTCTAAGTTATTCTTGCAAATTGAGAGCTCCATTAAGAGGTTAGGTGAAGTCACTTGCTGTTTGCATTAATGACTTGCAATATCTGTTTAGTACTAAGATATATTTTGAACATCTAGATATATATCAGTGTAGAGCTTCTCTGTGGGATAAATTGAAAGCACCATACTCCACACTTTTAAGAAATCCTATAAATATTACATAAATACTTTAGAAATAATTCAACTATAATTAATTGGGCTGATAATGAGATCAAGTTTTCTAGACCTTTTCCCTGCACTGTAGGGAACTGTGGGACTGTAGGATTGTAATACAAAACTACAGATACAGCTGCATTTCCTGGGACAAAAGCTACAGTCTCCATGTGATTTAAATCAGTGTCTTTATTTTTGGCAAGAAAATTACAAAGTAGTATGCAGACAAAATTTTCACCTCACTGCACCTTTCTTACAGAAATCAGCAAGACCAATTGTATAACAATCTGTTGTGTTGCTCATGTCCTTAAATTAAATGTGTATTTAGATGTTTTGCTGAGGGAGGCTTATGCCAATATACAATGCAAATAAGAGGGTAGAAGCAAACCCTTAGGGCCTCCATCAAAATTAATAAGAGTCTTGCCATTGATTTCCACAGGCTTTGTATCAGGATCTTAGGTTTTAGCAAGTGGATCCTCAGGACCTGAGGGGGAAAAGGAATGTAACACAATTCACCAGGGAGGTTTCTCTTCTTCTAGTACATATCCAAGATAAGGATATGAGTCAGTTACAGGTTTCAGCAATCAGGTCTGTCAAATTCAAGTCATATGCATTTGGTTGTTCTCTTCTGACATTTCTCCTGCTTGGCCCCTATGGGTTAAAGTGACGATTGCCCTATAAATAAAGCCAGATGTGATAGTTAATCCTAGTAATTACTGCGCATCTTCAAACGAATCATAGTACTAAATGTCTTAGTTAAATGGTAAGATTTTCCTTCTCAGTAGCATGGTTTTGAATAAGAAAAATGACATTTGCATTATTTTTAAAAAATAAGCAGATCCTTGGAGAGTTTTACTTTTCCATCGTCTCTAGAAACAGAGTGCCCTCTCACATTTGAAGATGGCTCTTCAGTAAGAAAGTTCATTAGCTTAAAGACCATTTCCTGAAGCTAAATCATCCCAAGCAACAACAACAAGAAAAAACAACCAAGAAAAAACCAACCAAACAAACAAAAAAAAAAGGTCTTATTTAATCTGTTAAAAATGCTTGAGTAAAATTTCATGGAATTTTCTGAAGCAAATCTCTTAGCACTGCCATAGATAAGAATGGACAAAACAACTAATTGTAAACTCTTCCAAGCTTTATTTTCTTGTAAGCAGCATTATTTAATTTCTGGAAGTGACACACTTTTATTAAAAATAAAAATTAAGATCTTGTTTTCAAGGATAATCTAATTTATTATTAGTGATTTGAATAATTCAAGGGGTCAGAGGCATCTGTTACATCAGTTTGCAAAACCAAATTAATGTTTTGAAGGAGATGTAAAAGTCAACTTGCTTGGGAGTACATTAAATTATATGCTAGTTAATGCTGTTAGAGAGATAGTTTAAAAATAAATGGACCATAATACCATTCAGTAAAGGAGCTACATGCATTTTTGTTCCCTGCTAAAAGCAGATGCCTATTTGGCACTGTTTTGAATCCCATTTGCCATGTATACTTTGAGTAATACTATGCTGAGTAATGTGCACATTATTGCCTAGGTTCAGTAACCTCACTGTAAAATAATGAGTCTTCAGAATAAAAAATACATTAACTATGAAGTTGCATATTTGAGGGGCTCTGAACATATTCAAAAACCCAAACCAAACCAAACAAAAAGTATAAAAATGCAGCTTTCACCCAGTAAATTTGCTCAAAACAAAACTTGCATATCTCAGTTTGTATTTTGCTTTCTATCTGAGCTCTGAAAACTGGACAAGACATTGACTCTTTGCAGATGTTTTCTATAAATACCTTTTCTTTGTGTCTGCTGCCACAGGACCCTGCTGTCTTAAGGCAGCTTATGGCAACTGGGATGCAGCCAATAGCAGTGAGTTCACTTGCTAAGTAGTATCTTCAGAAAAAGGTCCAGCACTCATATTTTATGAAATATGTAACATGATTTACCCAAGGTTGTCAAAAGAGATGAATTTCAGCCAAATGCAAGGTAATAAATAGTAATATGTGCTGCATATAGTTGACTTATAACCCTTGGCATTTTGAAAGAAAATTCTTTTGAAGAATTCATTTTATACATCATAAACTTTCCTATTGTTTTTCCTGTTTTGACTGTCTTTGTCATCAAATTTCTTATGGAAAGTTACGTCTGAAAACTGTAAATGAAGCAATATTTTCAAGAATACTTATATAGGTCTCTATTTCCATGATGTTCTAAGAATAAGAAAGTTAGTAATGTAGAAAAATGGTCTGTTTCATCAAATCAGAACCTAGAGGGGAAGAGAAGCAATAAGGTAACATATAGGTGAGCTTTTTTATTATTATTTGTTTAATGATTACAGAAAAATCTTTTCCAATGTTGAAAGTTATTTGTTTTCATGAGATATGTTCTTTTGATGAACAAAGTAGTTTAGGTGTTGTGTTATTATTGTTGTTGCTGTCATTGTTATTATTACCAATATTATTATTAATCAATTCTGTGCTATAATATAATGGTAATTTATTCAATCATTTATCCTTAAAGTAAACATGAAAACATATTTTGTATTGCCAACTATCCACTTTAAATCAGCTGGTTTAAACTATATGTATGCAGTTATGAATCCTCAAATAGGAGTGAAAAGCATGTCCTTTGCTGCCACCCCACGCATGACAATTTAGCCTTCTAAAGCAATACCTGTCATCTGTTAAAATGACAACCAGCTAGGCTGGCAGGTTGGTTGGTTATTGGAAGAGTGTGCTGCATGCTGGTGAACCTTAAAATGGATTTTGGACATCCAGACATGGTCATGATTTGATACATATTCCAATTCTTCAAAAATCTTCCAGAAACCTTTCCAGCGTAGTCTGCTGAAGCACTTCACTGACCACAGTGGTAGCCAGCAGTGGATCTTACAAAGAGACTCTAAGGCCCATAAGCATGGTTTCCACAAAACACTGCCCCAGCCTCTACGGCATGTTTTAACAAGTCTATTAACTAGGACAGGTATCTGAGATTAGTGCTATGTACATGTACATATGTCCTCACTCATATATAAATATCATGGAACCATGGAATCACTTAGGTTGAAAAAGACACTGAGTCCAACTGTTAACCCGGCACTGCCAAGTCCACGACTAACTTATGTCCTCAAGACATCTACATGTCTTTAAATCTCTTCAGGTATGGTGACACCACCACTTACCCAGGCAGCCTGTTCTAATGCCTTTCAGCCTTTTTGGTGGAAGAAATATTTTCTAATACTCAACATAAAGCTGTCTTGGAAAAGCATTATGCCATTTCCTCTTGTCCCATTGTTTCTTACTTGGGGAAGAGGTCAACCCCCTACATTGCTACAACCTCCTTTTAGGTAGCTGTAGAGAGCGATAAGGTCCCCCTCAGCCTCCTTTTCTCTGGCTCTAAACACTCCCATGATCCTCTGGTGCTCCAAACTCTTTGCCAGCTCCATTGCCCTTCTCTGAACATGCTAGTGCTTCAATGTCTTTGTTGTAGAGGAGACGTGTAGGGAAGGATGAGTCATTCTTGGTTTTGAGGGGTTCAAAACTGAACCCAGGATTCAAATGTGGCCTCAACAGTGCTAGAGAGTGGCCACACTATTTCAGATACAAAATATATGCTATATAACAAATATATGGTATATAAGCGTATACATGTGTCCTCAGGTATGAGAAATATGAATGGATATACAAAAGCAGGATCTATGGAAAAATGTCAGTGGTTTTTTACCCGTTAAATTAACGAGCAGTAAGAGAGCTGATGGCAGTGCAATGATCCACTTTTCTAGACAGATACTTTCCCAAGTCTTTTCATGATGATCTCAAAGACTTGTCTGTCTCGGTGTGTCGAGGCAGGAACTCTAAACAGGAACACTTTGGGCAAGTAATCCATTACCTCCATTTAGTTAAAAAATCTTCAAATGTTATTGAATGTAATACAAAATGATGAGTATTTGTAGATGTCTTTGTATAGAGTGGCCTCAGTAATATTTGAAGCCAGTGCTCAGATAATATCTAGGCAGGTTTAACCTGATCTTTTCATACTGAGCTTTATTGCAGTCAAGAAATCAAATAAGCACTAGATGGAGAGTCATCTGAACTATTTATAATACGTAGACTGACATTACAATAATCAAACAATGCTTTGATTATAATAATCAAACAATGCTGCCATGAGCCATAAGATAAGAAGACCTACTCAGATGCAGAAGTTTGCATTTCTTCCATGATGTCAACATAGAAAGAAAAATATTGATCCATCTAGACCCTTTAATTTCCTTGTTGTAATAGAGGCAACTATAATAAGTTGTTTCAAAGAAGTCAGATTTTTTAAGCACAAACTTAAAAAGCAGGAAAAATACCTGGTATTGAAATTGTAGGTAATGAAAGGGTTTGGAAAAAATCTATAGGTACTCATGCAGTTAAAAAAGCACACATATGCAAAGCAGTCTTTAGATATGTTGATAATCCTAAACCCAAGGTTCTCAGTGGTTACCATTTTTGCATAAATGTATGTCGGAAAAAATAGAACAGGCACTACTTAAATAAAACAGTACAAGATTCAGATGCAGGAGGCACAACCATTTTCTTAAAATATTGCATGCATTAAGCATATAGACAAAGTGAAAGGAAACAGAAACCTTAAGAGCAGAGGTGGTGGTTCATATAATTTAACCTATCACTCTGGCACTAAAAAGGATATATGACTTCATCCAACAACTACAGAAAAAGGACTTTAACTTCTGAGTCAGGTTGCATAAGCTGATGAGAACTCCAGAAAATATAAGAAATTTCTGGAAAAAAGTTTTTATCAGTTTAAATACTTCATGAGAAATTCAGATATTATGAAGTACTTTGTAGAAGACTTCCGAGAAAGGATGTAAATGCTCTCACTTCAGGTGGGGAGGGTATCTCAAGTTTGAATATAAGCATGGGAAACTAGGAACTGAGATTTATGATGGAATGTACTGACAGATTTAAAGAATTTTTTCCTTTTTTTTTTAATTTCAAATAAAAAATTATTTTCAACAAAATATTTTATTTTATTGCAAATAATTAATATGAGGGAACAAGACTTTAAAATATAACAAGAAGAGAACAGAGACAGAAGTTCTGGGATTTTCTTCTCTGCTGCACAGCTGGAAAAGGACATCACTTTCCTTGATTGGTATTCAGTTTGTAAGTTGGGATGCATTTGACATCTTTCACTCAATTGGTGAGGGCACCTGCAGCTCTCATCTGATCCTCTGAGACATCTAAGCTAGCAATGCCCAGGCAGAGCACGGAGGTTTCTTCTGAATATCAGGGGAATGTGCATAACTGTTTCTTTTATGGAAAGGGAAAATGTGGCTAGGGTGTGGTGGCTCCCAAAAGTCATTTGGGCCTTACAAAGTTTAATCTCTACCAAAAAGCCTCTGCAGAGAGTTATTTCAGAACTGACTGACACCGTAAGTATAGTCATATAATTTTTTCCTCCAGTGAGAGCATATTTCTTTTGTAAAGCTGTTACTGATTTTGTAAGCTATTGCGAGATTTTCTATAACAGAGAATTTGAAAAAATTCACCTGATTTTATTTCCATATGATTTATTTTTCCTCATCAAAAGCTAAATATGTTTTCAAAACTGTTCTTTCTAGCAATTCTAATAATTAAATTATGTTAGCAAATTTGACAGAATACAAATTTCTGTTCAAATAGAAAATTTCATATTAGGAAAGTTCTTAAAAATCATCAAAGGTAACATAAAAAGGATTATGATTTTTTCTAATGTTTCAACCACAAACTCTGTACTGGTCTCTGTGATGTATAAGACAGAAAAACAAATTTTAAAACTCCTAGATTATGTCAGGTTTGTAATGTTCATGAGAGGAATACATGCAATAAGTATTTATTTATATAAAAATGCATAAATATATAGAGATATATATTGAATGTGTACAAATATAACATGGATTTGAAACTCTAGATATGTTTTATGTGGATATGTTGTATAACAAACAGAGGGATTTAAATACACAAATGTGTTTGCACACCAATATATACACAGATATCTAACCTGAATCCTGTATAAAGGGTGGAAACCACTAACCTGAACTTAGGTCATATCAGGTAGATATTATAATAATTTTTTCTAAAATGATCTGCTGGAAGCACATGATCTGATATGCAAAAGATAGTAAATTATGAGAAACATTCCTTGTCTGATGGAGAAAAGCCTCTGCTCTAAAGTCAAATACATATGAAAAGTCAGGCTACGTAGCTTTTTTTAAAATTGAAACATCCCAATGATAATTCTTTAAAACAAAGCCTTAGCAGTGGCTCCATTTACCTAAATTAAGTACCAGTTCCCTTTTGTGAAACTCTTAAAATAGGAAATTTACAAGGACAAGATAAGAGGACTGGCAGATGTTCTTTGATTCATTCATTTGAAAGGAAGGACATTTGGAAATGGCATTGTTACAGAATGACATTTGGAATAATGGCTCAAGATTCTGTTGGCACTTTTAGTGTTAAGCAAGTGATCTGCAAGGTAAAGTGGATTCACAGTTAGAGTCAGCAGCAGTGCACAGGTCGCCTGTAAAAATAGAAGATTCCATTATTCTTCAGGCTCCCCAGAGGGAGCAAGGTCTCCAGCATCATTACCAGGACTAAATCTGACTTTTCTACCTCCCCTAATTTCCTCCTAGTAATTATAGGTCAAGCACTCTTTTGTAAAATATAAAACCTTTGTTCTTATCAAAAATGAATAGCTGTGAAAAAAATTATAGAGTCCTATGAAAAAAATTTCAATTAGAAAACCAAGCTAATTTGGTATGACCAAAGACTGTCAGGCATACTGACAGTGTTCTATTATGCAGTCATTTGGGCTCTTTCAAATTAGTTATGTTAATGTCCTGTGAGTGAATGTAACACTTGGATGGGACAAGATTTCTGCAATTAATCTCTGCAGTCAGTGGAGAGACAAGCAAATTTATTTTCCCCCTCTCTGGGAGTTGGTGGTGGAGGGTGTGAGGTAGAGAAAGTGCATTTAGGAACAGAATACAAGCTAAACACAAGCCCTAAATAAAGCAGAAACAATAGGAGCCAATGCCTCCTCATTCATTCAATTGACAATGTTTTGCAGCTTAAACCTGTTTTATTAATTATGTTTGACATTTCCTTAATTAGTTTCATTTACACCAAATCAATCCCTACTGCTGTATGGCATCATTTATCATTTTGAAAAATTTGCATACTGAGTGCTGACTTTTTCTACTTAATTATACATTAAAAGTGTCAAGCATGCTTGCTGCCTGGCATTATCTGCTCCAGAAAGGTTTGTGGCTGGACTGCGAAGTTATTAATCATTAAGAGCCCCCAAGTGCTGCTGGGTAATATCTGGGGAGAAGAGTGGCTCTCATTTTAACGCTAGAGAGCAGAAGTGCTACTGTAAAATGACCCAGAGCAAAAACAAAATAAATGACCTAAAACATTCGGTCTACTGTAATGCTTTGCTCTTTCAGTGGAAACATGCTCTGAGAAAAAAAAAACAACAACAACAAAAAAAACCCCCTCACTGTTACCTGCTAGCCCCCTGTATTTTGAAAGTGCAGAGACAGACAGTGCAGAGACAGACACCTTCAGGACAGGTGATGTTTTGTCTGAAAGGGAAATGTTTAAGTTGAATGTATGTTGACATCTTATTTGTAGACCAACCAAAGCATATATATCAGCTTGTACTGATTTTTACTTTTTGGGCTTTCCTATTTTTTTTTCCTTGTAAAATAAAAATACTGTAAAGTATTGAAGTTAAACACAAACAAGAATTTACATCTCACTTCATAAAATCCAAAGTTCATATGAAATCTCTTAAGAAATTATCAACCATTTCTTAGATAAGAGGTTATGTTACATTCTCCAGGTTTTAGGAAAGAATATGACTCCAGCCACAAGTCATTCCCAAATAGAGAAGTAAAAGGATGGAGTGTGTGCAGCATGGCACTGCTAATTTGTCTGTAATTTCTTATAATCCAGTGCAAGTATTTCAGCAGCAAATTATCTCAGTCTGGCAGTTCATAGGTGCACTTCCACATTCAACAGCTCCTTTTGACCAGCTTTAACTTCTTATCAACAGTAGCTTTCAGAAATGCTCTTTTTCTCTCAACAGTTGTACACATCACTTGACTCCTTCTGAGACGATGTGAAGATCCTTAACCAGACTGACAATTGACTTACAGAAAAATTGAATCCATTACATTGTATCAGATCTCTCTTCTTCCATATACCTAGTTAGGACCTGGGATGAAATTATCTTATTTGGCCAGCTGATTTTTTTCAATGGTCTGTTTAGTTCCTGCCTTTGACAACCAGTTGCAAGAATGGTTTGTTGATGCCTTATCAAAGCAAATGCAGCTAAGAGCTGTAGTAACTACTAATATTTCCAAAGCCAAGTTAGATATCCTGTTTTACAAGATTCTTAGCTGTGTTGGAGATTTTAGCAGTATTATGTAAACCAAAATGATTTACAAAATTACCTAAGAACACTTTGCTATCTGGCTCCTCTGCAGGATCAAAAAATAGAATTTTTGCTGAGAAACTTCAGAAAGTCACAAGTATATCTTTTATCAGCTAGCAGGAACAGATTCAGAGTCACCGTATACTGTCCGTCACAGGATTCATTTTTCCTTTCTGCTCTCTTTGCATTCTCATCATCCCTGAACAGAATCAACCTAAACTGAAGAGTCATAACTTGATATTACCAAGAGGGTAACCCTCAGCCAGAGACATCACCACAGAGCAAGCCTGCTTAGGACTTCTGACCATTCTCAGTTTTCCATCACTGTAGTTAAAAAGGTTCTTTGCAGGGACTGTGATACCCATGAAGAGACTGCCATTACTCTGTTCAGCAGTAAACAATATACTGTGTATGTCTATTACCTAATAGCAGAAATAAGCAGAATTTTGCTTCTAAGTTGTCTCTGCTTTTTTTTATTCTCTCCAGAACATACATATGCATATATGTCAGTAACAGCATTTTTAGACACTCCTGGGCACATCTGCTTTCTCCATGCTTGCCATTCCTGGATATGAAGGGTATGAAAGATCATGAAAAAGACATCTAATTTTAAACAGAATACATCTGTTTCAAATGTGAAGAGAACGACGTAAGGGAAAGACTCATTCATGAACTGACAATGTAAGGAAAAAACAACTTTATGCAGAGGACCCCAGAAGTTACCTGTCTTTCATAGTCCAGTGTCCATTCAGTGAATTAGGAAGGAGCCAAGTCAGAGATGTTTAGAGGACTACAAGGTTATGCATATAGTTGCCATGATCTCACACAGCCACAAGATTAATTCTTGTATTTGCCTCTTCTTCTCGTAGGCTTGGGGAAGGATGAAGAGGCATGTGATGTTCCGTGTATGATTTTGTCTGTATGTGATTTTGTCCTCTGCAGGAGGATATCAAAGTGTCATGTTAAAGTAACACATCACTTTTGTGCTCTGTACACTGTGATTTCTGAAAACACATGAATGGACATACCCTGTGGTGCTCACAGTCATGGAGTAATTTCATTTGCAAGGGGTCTGTGGAAGTCATCTAATCTAATCCCCTGTTCAAACCAGGCCCAAATACAAAGACACATGGGCTTGCGCAAGATTCCATGCCATCTAGCTTTGAATACCTCCAAAAATGTGGAGCATAGTGCAGTGTGACTTCTCAGGGCAACCACTCATCCCTTGAGGAGGATATGAGTCCTATGGATTTCCTGCAATTCTCATCACTTTAGACTGAAGATAAATAAAACAACTAAGCATGTGTGTTCCCCTATTCACCATTCAGAAACTATGTAAAAACTGACCAAAAGCTGATGACATCTCTGACATACTGGTGGTGGGACTATATAATATGTTTGTTAGTTCTTCACATCTCAGTTATGATTATAGCTGTGATAGATGTCTCCACCATAAACCCGGCAATCACCAGTGAGCCATATACAACTCATTTGGCCAATTTCCAGATAGTAGTGCTACCTATTTCCATGTGCTTCTTGAAGGATGCTCAGGGCTGCTGCAAAGGCAGCAACATCTCATCTCCTAGGATTGTTAGCAGTTGCTCTTGAGCTTATTTTACGTAACAGCACAACACAACTGACTTAGAAATGCAGTGCATGGACACAGAAAAAGCTTTGAGATTTGGTTTGACTAAGACTACACTTTAATAGCAAGACAAATGGTCATCTGATATTTCACTTGTAATTATGGGTGTTTTGACACAGACGATATCTTATTCCACAGGATTAAGGCTTAAAAAAGTATCTACTTTGTATACTATACACCAATCAGACCTGCATTCATGTCAGAACCCAAACTTACTGTGTTTAATAGTCAAGTTCATTTTCAGATTCTTGGCCATTAACATAATATATGCCATTTTGCAAGCCTGGTCAGAGAGATCTGTAACTAAATAATTTTCAACTTTCCTTCATCTCCTATGCATTATATGCAGTGTGAAATTATTTCACCACTCTTTTCTTCATAGAAGAGCAATATACATGGTATACATGATTTTGTTGTAAAATGTATTACAGACTTCAAAATTACTATATGTCTATGCACAATCATAATAATTAATCCTAAATTACCATTTATTTGTCTACTTTAAGTTATACTTGCTATATTGTTGCTGGGTAAGCATTCAAAACTTGCAAGACAAAAAACGTAGGAAAGTTAAAATAACTTCTCTTTCTTCCTTCTGTTACTGCAGTATAAGTGTTCATAGTCCACATCCTCTTGTGAATGTACTTACTGTTTGTCAAAATTGTAAGAAGCATAAACATAAAAGAAGCTAGGAATTTAGGCCATGTCTAATTCATAAGTATTTTTTGTTTACGAAAAAATTTCTACTAAAAATTTAATTCTAAAATCAAAGATGGAGAGGCTGAGAAATTTGTGCAACAAAACTGCGTCACCCAATCATGTATGTGGTGGATTAGAAACTGTAAACTCAGATGGATTTCTCCAACTGTTTAGCAGGCTCACAGAACCCTTTTCAGCATGTCTAGCCACTGCTTCAAGCAGACATGCCTGTGTACAAAGACTGAGCAAAAAATCTTTGTTTCACCAAATTAGCTTTGAGATCTCAGGAATTTCTAAACTAAAAAGTGAAGGTAGATAACTGGTGATGCTATGGCATGCAAGCACATAAAATAAATCAATCTCACACTCTAAATATAAGTCTGTAGTCTGTAAAGTTATACCTAGACTAAAATGTCTCTAGACTGTAAAGTTTATACCAATACTGATTTTCAGCTTCTGTTGAACTTTTGAGATAACAGAATTTCACATATGAAAAATATAAATTTTAAATTTCTGAATGTCCCACTTTCAAAAATGTTTAAGCATATTTGTTCTAAGTATATTTGTTCATATATACTTATATCAATCCATCACATTTTTTTAGTTTGGGGAGTTTTTTTGGTAATAAGATGCAATTGAAGTCAACACACCACTGCAATCCTAGAATAAATATAAAGGCAGGTATTTTTGATTACACTGGGACAACCACAGCAGCCTAACACTGATTGTATGTTGTTTCAGCTATGCACTTTACTGAGCTCAGCCACAGCATATAGCAAAATATAATGAAATTCTAATCATAATAATATGGACACACAGCAATTTTTAAATTAAAATATACTCCCAGAACCAGATCCTGCTGCATACTTGAGCTTTAGATTAATTTAAAGAACTTCAGTAATTCCATTGTACTGTTACTCAAGTCATTAAACAAAAAAGCATGTTGTATGATTTACTAATACTCGTGATTCACATGTATGAGTAGAACCACTCACAATGGTAGGCCTTCACAAGATCAGTCTCTAAATTTGTTTAAATATATTAAACCATTTGTTCCCACTGAGCATTAAATCTGTCAGTTGAGTATTTTTTAATGAACATACTTTTGAGTTTTGTCATTATTTGAATGACTCAATTAACAGAAAGACCTCCCCCACTTTTACATACCAGTTTATTCCAAAGTTTTCCAGAGAAATAATCTTGCAAGGTGTTTCTACAAAGCCCTCCACACTGCAATAGGCACAAGAATTTTGACAGAAGTTTCTTTTCTTCAGAAATATTTAAGTGCATGCACTTCCTAATTTTCCACAAATAGCCATCACAAAAAGAAGTCAGTTCTGACTGTAAATATATGTCAGTTAGTCATACAATATTTTGGTGATTTTTGGTGGGGTTTTTTTGGAAAACTTTTGTCTCTAAAAATCACTGCAATACGAAATAAATATCAGTTGATATATGTTTTGAAACACATTTAGCAAGCATGTCTCACAGTTCTCCTCTGTACCTTTCCTATACTATTTAAGTAACTGAGTTATTTCCAGTTTCTCCTAAAAATTAAATTACAAGAAATACAAGTTCATACTTTTCAATATAAATTTGAAATGTTCTGTGCCTATGAGTCTTTTTCCTTTTAGTAGTTTTCCTACAACTTTATTCAGAAGTGAACTGTCTCACAAATTCCTCCTAGTTTACTTTATAGCAGTATTTATTCATCTCTAGATGCATACTTTCTCCAGCTTTAAGTCCTACAGATATTTCTCACTTGCTGCAATCAAATGATATATGGGAACAGCTTTTTAGATTCTTTATAGAACCTCTGCAGTCATACCATGGTAAGCATCACTGTGCATTTCATTAACAAAACTTCAAATATTTACCCTGATCTCTGCTGATGTCCATCAACATAGCAACAAACTCAGAGATACCCTGTACAAAAAATATTTTGTAAAAGTGTTGAAAGGACAGTTGTAGCAGAAACAGGAATTCTGAAAATCCAATGCAGGCATATCTCTTTCCTTCCATGTTTATAAATCCCCTGCAAAGTATATGTCCCTCACTAGTCCTTGAAGCACCCTGGAGAAGTCAAACATTCCCTGTGACTGTCTGTGACTGTTCTCGACAGCAGAGTGTCATGAGAGCGGGAGATTGAGGTACTGAGTAGGCAGACAGTTCAGGAGACATCTTTGCAGAAGATGTAAGCTAGACATGCTTAAGGCTGTCAAGGATGTCTTTTAAGCACCACAATGAAATATCATAACTTTTAGATAAAACAAGCTAAACTACAATTCAGGTAAAGAAAATTATTGAAGGACAAAGCCATCAAAATACAATAGTTGTTTACAGAGTTTTAAGGATAATGCTGAGAATTCCTAGGTCTGTAAGACACAGACAGTCATGCTTTCTAAAAGTATGTATCTCCAAAGCAAGACTGACCTGAGGCTGGCTGCTACCAGTTGCCCTGCTTTAGGAGGATGATCCTTTATCTGGCTTTCATGCAGCTGTCCTGTCAAATAATAATAATAAAAAAACCCAGTAGCAATATGAAATGCAAACCCCAACCATTTTACTAAAGTTATTTTTGCCTAACATTTTGGTTTAAAATAAACATATAAAGATAATACAAAGAGTATAAATAGCCTATTGAATAAGGTTTTTCTTTATTTTGGGTAGGGGAGAAATGAAAGGAAATTTAAGGAGTGTTTAAGAAATAAAACTTCACAAAAATAAAAGAGCCAAATCCTGTTTGCTTTGCTGAAAAGAGTTCTCCCACTGACAATGGAACTATTTATAGATTAATTTTTTTTTTTACTGTGCAAAATAGAGACATAAAGTTTAAGAATTAAATATGCTCCTCTTTAGTCTTCAAAACAAGGGCAAGTGAAACTTCATGTAAGGGTAGAATTCAGCCTTGAAAAACCCTTCATAACCTTTGGAGGATTAAGATCCATGAAAGAAGGGGATAAAACTGGAAATATGCAAGGAAAAATGAAACAATAACCCACAAAACAAAACAAAAAAAATCAAAGTAATTCCTTAAAATAATTTTAGTTTAGGTTCCTACCATTAAAGTTTTCACAACTAATAAGCTGCAGCTTCTCCCCTCCCTCCCCTCCCCTCAGCTCCCCTCCCCTATCTCCCCTCCTCTCTCCTCTTCTTCTTATCTCTTGCTAGTTTTCTTTTCTTTTTTTCCCCCTTTTCGGTTTCTATTTACATTTAAGATTTAATTTATAGAGCTGCACCTCATCCTTGGGGATTTTTACATTTAAAATTTTCTGCTTTCTCTTTCAGCAACTAAATATATATTCACAAATATATTAATATGATACATAAAGAACACATGTGTACTATAATTTCATATTATATAGAAAGAAGTGGACTTGTACTTTGCCAGTGCAACAAAAGAAGGCTCCAAGTACAGCAGGCACACTTTTTCTAGCTATACTTAGGAACTCAATAGGAGTGATGTTGAGGTAATACAGACTTCAGAATGGATAAGCAATGCAAAAACACATCTGAAGCCTGCAGTAGTCTCATCCAGACCATGATAAAATATGTGCTACCACATTTTCCGCTGCTGTTAATTAATATTAACAGAACATGGCTGTGTCTACTTGCAATGAATCCTGCTTATGGGTGTACATGAACAGACAACTGAGGCAGTTGAAATTATCAGGGAAGACTTACTAAAGTTTAGCATATTTGCTGTCTACTATTAAAAATAACAGTATGAAGAACAGAATATGAAGATTATGAAAAAATACATTATCCAATATTTAATATTAAATATTGAACTTAATTTAATTTCTTCAATTTTTTATTTCATGATACTTCCTAGATTTTACTCACTTTCTCCAAAGACGTGCTGAGCCCTACTGTCAGACAACACTCAGCTTAGACAAGCAGACACAGTTTCATTTCATTCATTTGTAGCATATTTTCATGTAATAACAATATTTAATTTGCTTCAGCATTTTTAGCTCCATTCTGAGACACTTGTCAAACTCATATTCCTAAAAGAAATTAGGGCCTGCAAGCACATTTTAACTGAGGCCAAAAGAATTTTGTTCTCAGGAATCCCTGTTAACTAAAACTGCTGTATTTCAGAGAACTCTGAAATTAGCACAAACCATGTTCAGACACCCTTTTTGAATGTCTTCTGCAGATAATTCAGCTAAACTGTCATATTTTTTAAAAGTATTTCAGAGTTAGTACAGAATGAGATCATTGTTAGAAACCTCTCTAATATATATGTGCATTCATATGCATTTTTCCCCAAGGTGGTTCACACAGCTGGCTGTGGAATACATTTAGTAGACTATTATACATAGGGCTGTCTTTCTGTCATAATCTTTCTTTACATAGGACAATTTGTGGGACTCCATGATATGCAGCTAGCAGTGCCTGTACTCAAATGAAGTGATACTGAATTTCTATTATGCATGTTCCTTGGAAACCTAGCAGCTCGCCATAAAGATTTTATTCACACAGCAGATTTGTTGTTACTTAGATAGTTTCAGACAATTTTAGATTTGAATGGACATGGCAGGATGTGACAGCATAAAAAGAAATACCAAGAGAAAGAAACATGTAGAACCAAATGATATATGATGCAACCTAGAGAGCAATAAAGAAAGCAGGATGTTAAGGTACTCTTGTAAACAACTCTCTTTCAAGGAATTCAGGTTTCTTTTTCATAACACTTTTAAAATATTCAGTATGCATTACATAGGGAATAGATAGATGCATAGATAGATACATACACACACGCGCGCTTTTGTACACAGATGCCACACTTGTCAAAATCCTTTCTTGTCTTGTAATTTTTCTGGGATCACTTCTAAAAAATTCTGTCTAAGCTGCAAACACAGAATATGCAAATCTATGTATCAACCAAAAGTGAGTACACAATTTACACTGCTCACAAAGTTTCCTTTCTTGCAACTGTATGTACAGTTTTGTACACACAATCCAGGAGGAAATAGTATGCTATTTTCGATGCAGACATAGACAATTTATTTCTCACCTCATTTAATTTTTCATTTTCCAGTATGAAGGGAGTAAATGTTTTTATATATATGAAGCTGAAATCCTGCTCATTGATGCAAATGATAAGAAAGAGAGGAGAGTATGTCAAAGAAGCCTTCTCCTTCTGTGAAAAGTAAAGAGACAGAACAGCAGTGGCTGAAAAATTACTGCATATGAGAAGGGGGGGGGGGGAAAGGAGGGGCTTTTTTCGGGGAAACTGTACTTCCTTGAATTTATGGATGGAATAATCAGTGTTAGGATTATCCCATACAACCAATCTTTCATCTTGGATAAAAGAGGAAAAAGGGCAGGATGTAATTAATATACATGGGTTAATCAAATCAATTTTATTAATTCAGATCATCTGAGAAAAATCCATAAGTAATAAGTATATAACTTTTTATTTATTCCCATGTAATTTTCTACCTTAGGTTTCACAGCTCTTCCTACCTTCAGAACTCACATCATCCCTCCTTGATCAGTCAGTGCTGAGGAAAAAGCACTTGTCTCCTCACTTGCACTGGGCAGCAGAACCTCCAGCTCCTTGTCTTCTCCTCACTCCATGACATAACATCTTAACTTTTTTGTCAACTCCGCTTTAGCAAGAAATTGCGAAATTTATACATTAAACCAACTAATTTTATGTGGGAATCAGTAATTAGATTTTTTTATACTCTCCCTCACACTCATTTTCACTAGCATGAGAAGCTAACAAGAGACCACACAGGAGATGATGTTGTTCCATTTTTCCACCCAGGAGCACTTACTGGTTTTGTGTGTGGGGAGAGAAAAACAAGAATCTCAGACACCATGGAAAAGAAAACCTTTGTGTGCAATATGATGCAGATATGGTCTAAATAAAACATCAGACTTTTATATGACAATAAGTAACTATAATAAGAAACTAAATCCTTCTGAAAAATTAGATGTGTGGAAGACCAAAAGAAACAGAAAGAAAATGAAACCAAAAGATAAACAGGAAATGGAGAAAAACACCTTTTTTTTGATTCCACTGCCCCCTCTCCAGAGCTGCTCAGGAAATTAACTGGTCTACATGAGCTCATACTTCTCTGTGAGGGAATACAGCATCAAAAACAACTGGACCATTCCCTACATTTTCTTGCAAATCTGAAGAAAAACACCATTCCCTGCAGATCTTTCTCCTAAATATTTTAGAAGAGAGTGAGTCAAATTACAGTACACAAAAATTAATACAGATATATAAGAGTTTGATTAAAGTGATGATCTTATGATACAGTTACCTGCAGTATCAGGGTAGTGGAAATGATAAATTAAAATATCCTTTCTAGTGTTTTCTTCATCTGCTTGGATATGGTTTGATGATTTGGATAAAATTAAGTGCAGTGAAGAAATGTTTTCACATATCTCTTTGCTTGACTAGATGTAAAAATATGTTATATAATTCATGGTCAACCATGAACATAAGGGCAAGGTAGAAGCTTTATGCATGCATCTAGGACATTTCCTTAAAACAAATTTAATTAGCCTTTATTTGTATTTGTCACAGACCATACTGTAACTGGATTTTTGAGTGAGTAACCTCAAGTATCTTTTTATAAGTCATGCAGTAGAATGCCAAGCTATATCTATAAAAACCTTATGCAGTCTTCTTTCTGATTTACATATAGGATCAAGACTGCAGAGCAGGCCCTTTGGTAGGAGTTTTTAAGATATCTATACCTATGAAATCCATGTTCTTCCTATTTTGCCTTCTCTCACCAGGTTTGTAATCTATCTCTGAAGTGAGCAAGAATATTCTTTGGTATTTCATTGTCTGGAAAAATGTTTGAACTTGATTGCAGGAGTACTATTGCATTGAAGAAATCTGGGGAATACTTTGACAGCAGGTAATCTAAATCATTCTCCAGTAGTATCATCCTGATTATTAAAGGGAATCCAGCCTCCAAAGTCAGGCCTCCAAGCCCTTGCTCCTTTAGTTGTGTATCTGGGAAGAAATTATGGTAATCTTAAAATCCTATTGATGCTGAAAGGCATTTCATCAACTGCAAAAATTAAGAGTGAGATGCATAGGATGTTTTTCTATTTAGTGGAGTCCCTACTTATATGAATAGGCTTCATGTGGTGACTCTTTTGAAGCTGAGGACTTCAAAGCAGATCACTGACTTCCAGTGGGATAATCACTTAATGCAAGAGTGGGTAGATGGAATTATTACTATGCAGTCAAGGTAGATTTATCCCTTCTCCCCTGAAAAAAAAAAAAAAAACAAAAAAAAAAAAACACCCAAGAAATGAAGCTTTTGGATTCCGTGTCCCCATAGTTCAAAACTGATGATGATAGGATAGTGATGCTGCATCATGCATCAGCTGAAAAACAGAGTGGGCAAACAAACAGAAAAAAAAATCTGAGATTTGCAACAATTTTTGATTTTCACTACAAATACTGCTAATCATTTTTGTAAATAAGATCAGATCAGAGTTTCAATATGCTTTCCTAATCAAAAAATAAAATGCCTTTTTGAATGTTTTTGTACAGATATTTGTGTATGTAGATGGACTCTTGGCCAAGAAACTTGCTGGTTAGGTAACAAGCTTCCTTAGCTCTTAGAAAGTTGAAGTAATTCATTAAGAAGTCTAATTTTCTACATCTTTATGAAGAATTGGTTTCTAGTAGCTTCTAGCCCTGCTGGCTTGAGTTTGTACCAACATCATCTTTGTCTCTCAACTCCTATAAGAAAAGTACACAAGTTAATTATGAGGATTTGGGATCCTTAGTTTTATATGAGTGAGTTTATTCACATTAGAGATCAGGTTGTTGCTAAGCTTGTTAACATGTAGTACATCTGTATTTGTGAAGAAATATTTCTAATNAATTTTGTTTTTGAAAAAAAATTTTTATAATAAAAAAAAAAAAAAAAAAAAAAAAGTCAATTTTCATATTATTTTCGTATTTTTTCTTTTAAGAAAAGGAAGGGAGCCGAAAAGCCCAGCGACCTATCTCACCTCACTATGAGATTTCATTGAATAATACAACTGAAATTAACCATGCATCTGATGTCATGTGTCTAACTGTTAAAACTGTAATGTGTGCTTGACAGATCTTGGGTGAGATGCATCAAGAATACTAAAAGTGTGTATGTGTGTGTGTGCATGTATGTGTGGCTGCACTGACAACAGGACTCCAATCCAAATGGCGCCAACACATATAAATATATGTACACACTTCCTTACAAGTTAAGAATGTCAAGGGCAAGGTTTCCAAGAAAAAACACGGTTTATAGACTAAAGGGGTATATTACAAATCCATCACATACATAGGTAAAATTCTACATCCCTCTCACTCAAGGAGTGGCTCACAAAGTACATTGCTACACAGATAGGCAAACTTCTTTTTGAAGTTGCTGAGAATAGGGAGGAAAATCAGCCACTTCACTGTGTTTTCAGATAGTTGTAAGCTACTATTCTTCTTTATCTTAGTGGTGTATTTTTTGCTGGTAAAACACCCAAAACTGGGATTTAATGCAGGTTCAGTAATTCAGAAAATTTGCCACATTCTAGCTGCTGTAGTATGGATTTAAGGAGCATAAATCTTTTGAAAATTTGTGATTAAGAGCCCAGAATCTCTAGCTGTTTCTTTCTTAATGTTCTCCATACTGGCAAATAGGAATCAAATTATATAAACTATTAATACCTTTTTATTTAATACCTTCTCAACTTTCTTAACCAGCTGTATAACATCCAAAAGATTTTAAAACATTGCTTCACAAATTATCCTTCCCACAAACTAACATTCCCATGTTCTTCTATGCTGCAAATGACACAATATGTTACAAACTATATTCCCTATCCTATTTTCATGCTGGTTTTTCCCACCAAAACATGTTTTAAATGCCTTTTTCTAGTGACTGCATCCAACATGCACACAAGTCCTTTCCTACTAATCATTCTTTGCTGTGGTTTAAACCCAGATGGAAATTAAGAAGCCACTTCTTTCCCCCTACCTCCTCTGGTGAGAGGGAGAGAAAAAGCAGAGGTTCTAAGTTGAAATAAGGACAGTTTACTGAAAAACACCAACAGGAAAATAAAACACAGTAACAGCAACAATACTAAAAATAACAGTGTATGAAAGAGGGTGATTACATACAAAAAAAATGCTCGAAGTCTGACCCTACCTGACACAGTCATAGCAGGAGCCACCCTACTGCTCTGTCTGCCACTTGCTCCCCTGGGGAAAGAACAAAAATGGCTACGACCCCTCCACACTACTACTTTTTTTTCCACCCAAAGCCATGCCCCCTCCTTCATGGAAGTGGCAATCCTTTCCCTCCTCCCATCAGTGATGACGTAGGTGGTATAGAATAACAGCTATTATAAAAAATCCTGGCCAAAACCAGGACATATATTCTCTTTTCAGGTAAAAGGGTTTGCTCTCCCATGACAAAGCCTAGGAAGTATTCTTGACCTTTGCAGTTGCTGTATTTCAGATAGTACAAACTTGTGGTTACATATTTTCAAATTAAAAGTAGTTAATATTTTGCTCTACTGAGTACTGCAGGGTTGAGTCTGTTTTGTTTTTGTGTTTATTAAGATAGCTTCTCTTGCATTTAGCATCCTGCAAGTTATAAAGGAAAAACACAAGGTGTCTTCTCTAAGCAGCATTGTGAGTAAAAATAATTGCATAGCAGAAAATACTGGAGAATACATATAGCAGTATCATTCATGGCTAATGAGTAAAAAGGATATCACAGTGCATTTATAAATCATTACACAGTGTTGCAAAGTTTATTTAAATTCATTGTGCCTCATTATAATTGAGCTATGCACCTTTAGGTCTGAGTTGATTAGGAATGCTATAGCTCAGAATAGCTTTTAATTCAGCGAAACATGATCTGACCTTTACCATAATCCTGTGTGAAACACACTATAGTTTAGACATTAATAATGATACTACCTCTTTCTTGTACTGGTAAGATGCCACTTTAAAAAATTGTAGTATTAGTTAACAGGCTCAGGACAATTTATCAAAACTAAATTATCCTTCTGTGTATAACTGCAGTACTTAATTCCAAGTTCCTTACTCTTATAACTATTACCTACCCTTTAAAAATGCTAAAAACTAAAACATAACAGTGTCATGTCAGAGTAATAAGTCACATACACATGCATACTGACTCCCCATGGATTTACGCCAATCCCAGCTTAGGGATCTGAGCAACATGATGTACATTGTACAAGTTATGCTATCTCTTTTGTTTGACCTTTTTCTTCATATTTAAGTGTAACATTTCCTTAAACCACTTTCTGGTAATTCTGCAGTTTCCACTAGCAGCACTTTTCTACTTTTTTGTCACTATTGCTCAATTTCCAGCTAATATTCCAAGGACGATGAAAAAAAGATGTGTACAGCCTGAACCCAGCAATCAGTCCCATAGGAGAAGGAGGACCATGTTAGTCTGAGAAAGTTTAAATTTCACCCAGCAAGCTTATCTTGCCATCCATGACCCCAAGGATCAGAATGACATCTTGGTGCCCCCAGTTCTCCTCAATTCCTAAGTGCATTTCCTGGAAAAAAGTTGTTCCTTGAGTTACATTTGAACGATTTACAGTTTCCACCCTTCAACATCTTAGTGACAGTACCAAAAACAAACTCATTTTAGGAAGAAAATTCATGCAAGCTGCAACTGTGTTCAGTTTTGGACCCCTCACTCCAGGTGTGTCCAGAGAAGGGCAACAAAGCTGGGGAAAGGTCCAAATCACAAGTCTGATGCGGGAGCTGAGTGTGTTAACTTGGAGAAAAGATGGCTTTAGGGAGACCTTATCACTCCCTCTGAATACCTAGAAGGAGGTTGTAGCTAGACAGGGACTGGTCTTTTCTTCCAGGTAACAAGTTTTAGGAAAAGGGGAAAACACAAGAAGTTTTACCAAGGGAGGTTTAGATTGAATATTAGGAAATATTTGTTCACTGAAAGGTTGTCAAACAC
Source organism: Serilophus lunatus (assembly GCA_013399895.1). Lineage (NCBI taxonomy): Eukaryota > Metazoa > Chordata > Aves > Passeriformes > Eurylaimidae > Serilophus > Serilophus lunatus. Next base: position 102,410 of record VXBA01001687.1, on the reverse strand, counting down.
TGAAACAGGCTGCCCAGGACAGTGGTTGTCTCCATGTCTAGAGAAATTTAAAAGACCTACAGATGTGGCACTCCAGGACACAATTTAGTGGTGGATTCGGCATTTCTAGGTTTAGGGTTGGACTTGATATGTTAGAGGTCTTTTCCAACTTAAATGATTCTACAATGCTATGTATGACCTATGATTATGATTCTATTTGTAATAGCTGTCAAGGCTCCACTAACATTCTTATTACAGCTACATAAGATTCATAAAGATTAATTCTGATGAAAAAGGTATGGCTTTGCATCTGCTACACAAGTGTGTTTCTGATCCTGAGGTCAGTGAGAATATTCTCTAACCAAACATGAAATTCACAATAAAAGGCATCATGAATTGATTTCAGTATTTCTAAATAAAACTAATCAAGATTATATGTCCTCAAACTACTCCAACTTTCTTATGAAAAAAAAAGATCTAAAAGAACTTTGTTTGATCACATTTTATTTATATAAGAGGAAATCAAGATCAAATTGACATTAGTTAGCATATTAAGTAATCTAATCCTTTCCCCTAGCAGACTGAGTTCAACACAACTGGGTCAATTTCAACTCCCTAAGCTGAGCTGTGGGAAACAGCTGGTGTCAAAACAAAGAAATACCTTTCTTTAAGTTGAGATTTAGTAATTGCTGACATAGTCTCAATGTTCTTGTTTATAATATTTCTCTTCTCAAGGGATTAGTGCTTACTGAATATTTAATAGAAAACAAACAAAAATATTTTTCCATTTCCAAAATTAATGAAGAAAATTTCCATTGTTCTTCATGGCTTGTGATGAGTGCTGCTTGGTTGTGAGGAAGAGGACAGCATTAGTGGTGATGTGAGACAGGAAAGCAAAATCAGTTTAGTATGCTGCTTAGTTCTGAAAGATGTATGCAATAGTAAACTGCATTTCCAATGTGAGTATCTGACTACAGATCCTTTCTATCATCCAACATGTCTGTCTTATCACTGAGCATCCAAGGAAGGAAAACAAGTATAGTGCCAGCTCTGAAGCACAGACAGAACAAAGAGAAGAAAATTACAAAGAAGTTTGACCTGGTAATTATCCACATAGAGTTAAATAACAAATACCTATTATACCAGTTTCCAAAGGCCTGGAGCTTTCAGAAGAAAATATAAAGGCATTTCTCCCTGGAAAACATTAACTTTCATCTTTGCATTCTTTAGAAAACCAGGTCTTTTCAAGTTTTCTGGCTAAGATGTTACTGTGTGATGTATCATGTGTTATATCTAAATGCATCTGTCATGAAGCTTTGAGTTGACACATGTTCCTATTTATACCTGTTCACTCAAGCAGTATTCACTTCCACACAAGATGGTTAATACAGTATGAATTTCTGGTGCAGATATTCTGAGTCTGTATTATAACAGCTATATTCAAGACAAAGCTTGCCAGGTGTGAATACAGGTCACAAAAATATGTCAGATTGGGCCATACTATGTATTGCAAATAATGCATGCTATATATATTAAAATTCTGCTATAATTCTGCTATATATATTAAAATTCTGATATAAATGAAATCATTATTTTCCAATTGAATATTCATTTTTAACACTCTGGAAAATTAAGCCTGCAGAAAAAAATAAGCAAAGATATCTTTATTGTCCCTGAACATTTATAACTAATAAATAAAGATTTGATACAGAACTTTTTTCCCATATGACTTATATTTTGCACGGCATAAAAACTGTGTGAAATATTGTCTGTAGTGTTGTAGGCACTGATGGAAGAACACAGCACTTCTTATTCTTGCTAATGGTAAGGTTGATTTACATTTGCTTGCTAAAATGCCAGAAAACACAGAGAAGGGTCTACAGAAAGGAACAATTTGGGTGCCTCATAGTGTTGTCCTGACATTCATCTGTGGTTGATGGGGATTTAGATACCTCCAAGCTAGTGCATGGCTCAGAAGGATCTGGAGGAATACTGACAGGCTGCAAATCGAGAACAGCCATGTGTACCAAGAGATGACACACAGATCTGGTGAAGTACAAGGCGTTATGGAAAAATCCTTTTGAAACCTGCATTGTCTTGCATCTTTCTCTTATTGTGTTATGACACCTTACACAACCTTAGGTTACCAGAAGTAAGCCTGATCCTATTTCACTTTGTCCAAGTGAGCTAAACAGGACAGCCCTAGATGACAGAAGAAAAGAAAGTGCAACTCTGGAAAACAGTGTGGGATCAAGTGGGTGAGGAGAAAACCCCACATAATTATAAACTCCCTCCTTGCTGAACCACAATGTCCTCTTATTATTAAAAATTAAATGAACTAGATAACACATTTTTCATGCTTGAGTCAAATAAAGACATAGGAAAAAAATTAGTAATGTAATATATCCATAAACATTTTAATTAACCTATGAGAAGTGTTAAACCAAGTTTTTATGATACCAAATCTCAAAAGTCAAAAGTTACAGAAGAGAAAGCTGAACTTGATAATCAATTGTATTTTCTATGAAACCACCTGCAGTCAAACTTCAAGCCACAAGGGTTTTCCAGGAAAATTCTATTCAATGGGGAAAGTCAGATGAAATAAATCAATTGTGTTATGCAAGTACAAAGTCTAATGTCTTTAAACAGACTTGCATTTAATGTAACACTTTACAATAGAGATCTTGGGAAGTTATTCCTAGAACTAAGAAAATCCATTAATACGTATTTATTTCCCTTTTTTCTCCCTTTGCTGTGAAATTTATAATTCTAAAACATTTATCAACTTCCAAAAACTATGTGTGGTGGTTTAGGACCACTTTTATCGTGTAGGGAGCAGGTTCAACAAAGGTGACGGAAAACTGAATAGAGTTTGCAACAGGTGAACAGTTTATTACAGGGGGTTTAAATTAGGGAAGTAGGGATAACCCACAGGGACCCCAGAACTACACAGAGGAACACCTGACACGCAGGGAAAAACAAACACAAAAGGGAAAAAAGGTCAAAGGGAAGTGCGCTTTCACCTAGATGTCTAGCTGAAAAAGCAGTGGGGAAGGGTAGGAGAAGCAGTCTCTCTCCCTTCCCTCTGTCCTGGAAGCACTTCCCAACCCTTCAGGGTCTCTGAAAAACAAAAAAAAAATGAAAACAACTCCCTCCCACCACCCCCGAGGGTTACTTGCTTTTTGAGAGAAATGGGTGGAAACCACGCCGTGGGGGCCTGCGAGCACAAAAGAAGGAGCTGTGTGGTTCCCCTCGGAGCAGCCAAAGAGCCCCAGGCGTGGCCGTTGCCTCGGCTTTTAAGCCTCCTCCGTCTCGTGTGGATCTCGTTGCCCTCTTCCTGGCCAAGCTCTCTCTCCATTGGTCCAGCAGGCCAGGCCCCGCCTTGGTAGCAGTGTTTTCCCGTCGAGAAAATCACAAGTTTTCAGTCCTGCTCGCCATCTTTGTTTTCACAGTCATGGCATGTTGGGAAACGCCCCAGTGCCACTGCTGCCCCTATCGCTAGTATGGTGCCAGCGTTGGCCCCCTGTCGCTGTCCAGGAGCGGCAGCCGTGCTCAGGTTCCCGGCCAGGGCTGGCCCGGGGCTGCCACGCTGCGGCACTGCGCTAGCCACCGGCCATGGGCACGCTGGGGCTTCCCCGCAGCTGTGCCCCCAGGCCGCTGTCTGCCCCGGGAGGCCACCATGCCCCACATGGGGAGGGACGGTCCCGGGCCACGCACTTCCCAGGGAGGGGGGACAGCAAGCAGGAACGGGGGCCGTCCCGGCTTTGGGCTGGTGGCAGGGCTGCCACCTGTGCCACCTGAGCTGGGACTGAGGGACCACGCACAGCACGAGACAGCCCTGGGGCCATGCGTGCAACTGGCCCATGCTCGGGGGGGGGCGAGGAGCCACCGCCGCCACCCCCACCCCGCTCGGGGATTGCCACCAGCCGCAGCCCTGCTCCCGAGACAGCGGGGGATGGGGCAGCCAGCACTGAGAACAACCTGCCCTAGCTCCAGGGAGGCAGGCTGCAGCAGGGCCACTCCAATCCCCATCCCGAGAATGGCAGGGCACAGGTAGAGCAGCCCCCTCCTCCCTGGTCCCTGAGGGGAAACGAGAAACCGCCAGCCCTGGCACTGGCCCGGCCCGTGCCCCGATCTCAGTTTCCCCCTCCCCCAGCTTTCTAAGGAAAATGGAATTTTACTAAACAGGTAAGTGGTGTTTCTTACATTCTTCCCCCTCCAAAGCCCTTTTCAAACGGCTACGCTATGTTTGAACATTTCTTTGGCATTTTAAACATATTTAGCTCTTAGGAAGTGCTGAGAATTGGCACTCCTGAAGAGCACATAATTCTGATGTTCACCCAAACAAAAAGGGAGAACAAAGCCAGTAGCGCTTCTCTCTTTCACATGTGTATTTGAAGGGATCTCCTGCAGGAAAATAAGTACTATCTTCCATGGGAATATAAGACTTTTCTGTTACTTGTGCAGAAACCACCAATAAAACCAAAAATCAGTAGTTACTGTAACTCTTGGCATTGTGAAATACACCAATTGCCTCAATTAATTCACATGGCTTTAAAAACAGCTTTGATCCTTTATATAGTTCTATAATAGTAATGTACAGCATGGTGGAATTAATGAGAGTTGAAAAATTTGTCACTGTGCTACTTGTCAAAGATCTCTATAGGGGTTATACATATTTAAACATAAAAGGCTCCTGAAATAAATATTTTACCAAACCTCTTGGGAAGCTGATTTATTTTTCTCAGCTTTTATGTTTAACAAAATAAGTAGAAATGTGTCATACTATTACAAGCCTAGTTTTTAAGCTCAGTTTTATCTCATGATAGTATAAACATTGCCAAAATCACTTCTCTTCTGTCAGTATTTCAGAGGCAATTTCAAAAATGTACAACATTGCTTGGTCCTACTAAAACCAGTACAAACCATGTAGTGAAAGAGAAAGGAGGCTTTATTGGGATAGTTTTCAGTTACTGTAGGCAAAAAGTAGGTCTGATGTTCTCAAGGAATTGTTAGAAACTGGGAAGGAGGAAGAGGAGTACTCAGGCACCACAATGTAGTAGCTTGTGGCTGGAGAAAGAAGGACCAACTGCAATTCTAGCATAGTGATGTCATACATGAGGCTACCCTGATAGACATCCTGGCTAAGACAATTAAAATGATGGGAGAAGCACCCATAACAACATCATGGACAACATTTAGCTTTATTCACCAAAGAAATTTTCTTGTGAGCAAACAGGTATTGCAACAGGTATGTTTTGAGGAAAATTTCCTAACATACTCTTGAATGGGCAAGGCCACCTACAACCTCAGCACTAATAGATGGGCAATATAGTTGAAGCAAAACTTCTCAGATAAGAAAAAAAGGTGTTTATGAAACTCAGCACAGGTCTTCATAAATTCTTCTTAAACATTCTCTCCAAGTGTCAGGGCAAAAGAGAAAATCTCTTCATATGCACTTCATTTTATAAAAAAACCCTGTCAAATAACAGAAAAAAAAGTGGAAGATGGAAGAGAGATGGTGTGTTTATAGGCTATTTAATTAAAACGTAGGAAGGAGTGAAATTCTCAAAAGTAAATTGCAACACCCTTACAAAGGCTCAGGAAAGTCACAGACAATGCCATTCGTGAAAGGCTACAATGCTTTTCCAGTATAATTCTATATTTAATGAGCACACATGGGTGCTTGTGTTCTTATTCATTTAGATTTACTTACTATGTATCTTTGCTGGTGTCTTAGTAAAACTCTTGGACATAGGACTCACTGAAATGAACAGAAATATATTTCAGTTCTATTCTTAAGTCAGTGACATCATCTGCAGACTTTGCAGACTAAAAGTAATATTGTTCTTATTTCCATTATTTACTACTCACTCCAAGCTTTCATTTATAGTTTCCAAATTGTACAGTAAAGCTAATTCAGTGAAAGTGTATGTTTCTTCTTATCCTGCATATGTTGTTTTCAGTCTATCATTATGCTGAGGAGAGGTACAGTAAAGATAAGAGGTCTGCCTAAAGTAGGAATAGAGAAATACGTTAACACTTGAACTTCAAGTGTTAGGAGTTCAAAGAACGCCTTACTCTCAGAAAGGAGCAGACATCTCAGAAAAATCACATCTTTGAATGTAACTGAGTCACATGGTTACAAAGAAAAGTTAGTCAAGACTAAGTCTGCTAAGAAGAGAAATTGAAATAACTACAAGAGTCATACTAAACATAGCAATGCTTGCCTTCTGCACAACACTGGGATGCACAGCTGTGATAATATGTTCGTTTCTGGCTCCTCAGTACAGGAGAGACATGGGTATGTTGGACAGAGTCCAGCAAAGGGCCGTGAGGATTATTAGGTCATTGGAGCATCTGACATACTAGGAAAGCCAGAGAGAACTAGGATTGTTCATCCTGACAAAAAGGAGGTCCAGAAGGATCTTCCCTATTTGTACAAATACCTGACAGGGAAGTAAAGAAGACAGGTCCAGACTCTTCCCAGTGGAGACCAGAAAAAGGATGAGAGGCAATGGGCACAATATAGAAAACTTCATTCAAACAAAAGAAAAAGATATCAGAATACCCATTTATGTTCAACTTGTACTCTTCTAAATTATTATGGAGGCTGTTATCTGATTTCATTTCAACCCTCAAGGTAATTCATAAGTAAATACACTGACTTTTGAGCAGTATGAAGAACAAAGAGATCTAGGTGAGTTTCTGCTGTGGCAAAATAAAAGCAGGAGAACATGACAAGAATTTCTGAACTGCATGGAAAGCAGCAGTTTTTATCCCACAGCTAAACAAGCAGTAATACAAATACTACACAAGATTTAAAAAAAAAAAAAAAAAAAAAGAAAAAAAGAAAAAACCCAAACCAAACCGCCACCACCAAAACTCCAAAGCTGAAGGGAATTTACCATTAAGTATACATATGCATCTCAATAAGTTTGTGGCCATACTTAATATGTTTGCCTTAGTAAATATAGACAAAGTGCAACATTTTGTTAAGCTAATAATTTATGTCTAGATTATGTTTATTCTAGCCACTTGTACTGGTTGTGACCCTGGGAGTATGAGCACTTCCAAAAGCTGTGAGATGCAAATCTTAGTAATGAGGGAAAATGGGAGGCATTAAAGATGCCCAAGTATGAGGCACAGTGATAGTACACATTTAACCAGATTTCCATGGATGACTCACAAGGAAGGTATAGAGTCCAATTTTCTCATATGAATCTGTTAGTCTGTGTGTCACAAAATGTAAAAAAAGATAGTTTTTAAGCCATTTTAAAATAAAAGAGGCTTGAGCTACAGCTCAAAGGAGTAACGTTTTCGCCATTAGTTATTGCACATCTATGTTAGATTAAAATGAATACAAGTTACAGGTTTATATAGAATATTTACTTTTAAGATATAAAATTTGAGCAGGAATGGCTCATGCTAGGCATATACTCTCAAATGTTGATCGAATAATGAAAAGGGATGGTCTTTGAAATGCAGGAAGAATTAACTTCTCATGAAGTAGACAATAACTATTATATCATAAGAGATAGATCTTAGAAGATTTTCTTAAGTATGTGGATCTAAATACCATAGGATGAATGTAAAGTTAAACCGAGAACTGTGCTTGAAGAGTTATTGCTATTTCGTTCTCAAGAAGAAAGGAAGGTACAGGTGTACTATGTGATACTGGGAATATCTACATAATGAAATCAAAGGTATATATAATAAATTTGTAGATTGCACTAGAGTAGTGACGGTTACTAGCACCCTTCAAGATGATATTACCATTTAAAAAGATTCTGACAAACTAGACACATATTCTGAAAAGGTATGTTCAGTTTCAATAGGAGCATATGCAAGATGTTATAGCCAGACGGGGGGGGGAAAAAAAAAAACAACAGCAAAAAAGCAGATAAAGAAGTCAGCTATATAACCTGGGAAGCAGTTGGTAGACAAAATATTCAACAGGAAAAGATTAGAGGGTTTTTTTGTGAATAATAATGAATCTTAAAAAACCAATGTTTTCCATTTGCAAAAAAAAAAAAAATATGGTAATGTTGACTTGTGCTTTATAAACAGTAAGACCTAGAGTATCTGAAATAATCTTCTTTTTTTTTAGACTTCTGCCAGGCAAGGTCTTAGGTCAATTAAAGTATATTTCTACAAGGAATTTACTTATGTAAAGTGCAGAAAGCCTCAATGAAAAAGCAGGGTGTACAAAATATAGCCCATGAAGAAATATATAATGAATAGAAACTACTTTTAAAGATAAGAAACTTAAGGACCACACAACAACCATTTTCAAATTTATTAACAACTTCTATGGAGGGAAAACTAAGGTTGTATTTCACATAATATAGGATAAAAAGGATAAAAATTCAAAGGTTTTTACTTCAGGCAGAGTACATTAATAATGATAAACATCAGATTAAATTGGGACACCTTACAGAAAGTTTAGACAAGCCTGTACAACAAATTACAATGGCAGCTGACTCGCTTTCAAGACCTGAGCTGTTTGGATGATTTCACAGGGTCTAACGAATTAAAAAAAAAAAAAAAAAAAAAAAAAAAAAAAAAAAAAAAAAAAAGAGGTAATTGATTATTACTTTGACTTTCATATGGCAGCTTCACTAGAAGATTCTATAGCTAATGATGACATCAAGCTTTTCTTAATCACAGTTTATCTAATAATGGTCTGCATTATGCAGTCTGCAGTGTCTGCTAGTTGAATCATGTTACTTTCCACAATCCCATGGAAACCATAAACCAATGGCTCAGTTGAAAATGGCCTATATAAGGGTACAAACTCGAACTTCAGCCTATAATTAGTATTATGAAAATCCAAGAACACATCAATGAAACACGGGTCACCATCTGCTGACATTTTGGCAAAAAAGGGAAGAGAGGAAACTGAATGCCTGCCTAATTAGAAACTGATGTTAGTCACAAACATTTGCAGCTAAATGCAGGGATATGAAAGGTAAAATAAAATCTCATACTATGCTGAGTTCACAGAAACTGATATATTTATATTAGGAAATGAGTGTTTTAAATATACAATACTTAAATCCTAGAAGATCATTATGTCAGTCTTGTTCAAACCATAATATAAGTTTGATTGTTCTTGATTGCACTGTCCAGAGACAGGTTTTGAGCATGCTAATATTTGAAAACTAAAATATTATTTCAAAATTTATGTTACAAATACTTTATATCCCCTGTTATGCAAGCACATAGCTCTCTGTTTTACTGAAGTAAACTACAACTAAAATGTATTATGAAAATCGAAATCTTTCCCCATAATTATCAGTCTCAAGAACGCTTTTTCCTATAATATTCCGAGAATCTAAAAACTGATAGATTAAAAGCATGTACCCTTATCTCCATGATCTGAGTATTCCTGTAAGCACTTAGCAAAGATGATAACCGTAATGTTCAAGTGTAGAACAGGAACGGTAGTTAGATAACAAAATATCTCCAGGTGGACACCGCTTCAGCATCTGGGCACTTATCCATCCCCAAACTACCAAGATTTCCCAAGCAGGAGCTGGCTGTGCTCCTACTTCTCTCCAGAAGACTCCAAGTTCTTGCTTGTTATTAATGAAACTTCCTTGACTGACCATCCAGGAGCCATTCTGGCAATCACACTCTCATCATCTGAATCAGGATTGAGACCCTTTCACAATTACAGACACCACACTCACACAAAGTTTTCTTGCTGCCTCAACCCTAAATTTCCCACAGCAGTATATCAGAGGTCTGGATCCTTAAGGTAGTTTAATCTTGGCACATTAATAAAATAGCAGTTCAAGCTGTGTGCCTTTGAGGATGGACCGTGGGTTTTATACCCTCACAGTCAAAGTGGGCAGAAGTCTGGAGTAATCAGCTTCTGCTGTCTCTGAGCATCCAGTCCCCTGGCTGGTGCCACAGGTGCCCCTTGTTGCATAGAGATACTGTGCCAGGTCATGGCCTCTTGTCTTGGGCTCCTGTCATTTCCCTCACCCAGAGCTCAATCTGCAGTTGCATACTCAGCTGTATCCACTAAATATATCCCTCAACGTGGCAACCAATCTCTTAACACTGTCCTGTAGACTGGATATGAAGTTGACTTTGACTAAATTACGTCCTGAAAAAATGTAAATGCTTTGGTTTGCAAACAGTCCTTTTAATGCCGGTTTAAAATGCCTTATGCAATCTCCTCCAAGTCTATACTTTTTAATATATAATAAAAATACTAAATACTACATTTACATGTCAGAGGACCCCATCAGAACTTATTAAAGCAGAAGATGGATTCAGAAGGTTTGCTGCCCACATTATGTACTGAAGTTACTAGAGTTTCAGTCATTATTCAGCCAAAAGAGAGCCACAATAATTGCTGGGGAAAACTTAAGTGTGTATTTTTTTAGACTGTCAACTGCAAGAAATAAAATCCAGGTCAGCTACATCAGATGTTAAGCAAATAATGCAAATGGACATCTATATTTTTAATTGTTGTATTGTCATAGTGTTATTATTTTTTACCAAAATAAATTTTGTTTAAATTATTATAAATATTGCATAAATACCTGCACACAACAATTTTAACTAAAAACAAAGTAAAACTGTTTATAATTTTATTTGACTACATACTCATAGCACACCACTCAAAAGTGGTGAAATATAGTAAAGAATGCATTCTCAACTTTAAAAAATGGCTAAAAGCTAAAAAAAATTATTACACTACACCATTTGTATCGTAGGAGCATTTGCTAAACAATGTTATCATTCTCAGTAGAAATTTAAGTTTAAAACAAGAAATAAAATCATGGGAGGGGGGAGAAAGTAGCAAATTGCAAATAGAACCAGAAGATCTATTTCAGAGGCTGTTGATGATCACTTTTGTATTTTATGTGTCAGGTTTAAATTTCCCTGTGGCAGCAATTTAAATCTTTTCTTCTTTCCTGAGGCTGCTTAAAAATTTAATTTAGCTCAGGCATGGTGTCTACATTTTATAACAGGAATATAGAAAACTCTTGTAATTTGGGGGATGACCCTTTTAACAGATTAGTGAAATTTAAACATAATTAATCAGCTTTATTCATAGAGTTACATGGGCTTTCCACAATTTACTCATGTAAATTTCTTTGCTTGAGTTACAATAGACTACATTAGGGAAGGGTATTTGGAGGCAGACATTCACAAGTCACACATTTGTGTAATGCATATACTGTGAAGGAATCATTTGCATGCACGTCTTCACACACATTGATACACATCCATAAATCCAATAAATCTACATCACATAATCACAGAATCACAGAATCACTAGGTTGGAAGAGACCTCCAAGATCATCTAGTCCAACCCTTACCCTAGAACCTCAACTAGACTAGACTATGTCACCAAGTGCCACGTCCAGCCTTTTTTTAAACACATCCAGGGATGGTGACTCCACCACTTCCCTGGGCAGTCCATTCCACAACTTCATTACTCTTTCTGTAAAAAACTTCTTCCTAATATCTAACCTATACCTCCCTTGACGCAGCTTGAGACTGTGTCCTCTCGTTCTGTCAGTTGCTGCCCGGTGAAAGAGACCAACCCCCACCTGACTACAACCTCCTTTCAGGAAGTTGTAGAGAGCGATAAGGTCACCTCTGAGCCTCCTTTTCTCCAGGCTAAACAGTTCCAACTCCCTGAATCGTTCCTCATAGGGCTTGTGCTCCATACCCTCCACCAGCCTCGTTGCTCTCCTCTGGACACGCTCAATCATCTCCACGTCCTTCCTAAACTGAGGGGCCCAGAACTGGACACAGTACTCAAGGTACGGTCTCACCAGTGCCGAGTACAGAGGTAGAATAGCCTCCCCGCTCCTGCTGGCCACACCATTCCTAATGCAGGCCAGGATGCCATTGGCCTTCTTGGCCACCAGGGCACACTGCTGGCTCATGTTGAGCTGGCTGTCTATTAGCACCCCCAGGTCCCTTTCTACCTGGGCACTGTCCAGCCACTCTGCCCCCCCAGCTTATAACGTTGCAGGGGGTTTTTGCAGCCAAAATGCAGGACTCGGCACTTAGACTTATACATCTCTTCAGAAGTTTCAACAATTGTTCTCAACTCACATTAACTTCTTCACATTCAAGTTCCTGTGTTTTTTTAATGTATTTTTAGTTAAGGGTTTGGCTAAGGATCAGAAATTGCTGGGTAGTACAGTCCTTTTATCCTTCTCTACAGGGTTAGAATAAGACAGCTCTCAATATGAAATGGTTCTAAACTCAGCACAGTTGTTTCTTAGGGTTGAGGAGTGTTAAAGGTAGATACTAAATTTTAAAATAATAAAATCACTGCAAAATCCTTAATTATAGGATTTTCTTTTTCTTTCTAGGTTATAGCTGAAGAAAATTCTAAATGGCTTTAACTGGTTTTGTTAAGGATAGAATTTAGCACAGAAGACTTAAAGACTGAATCCTCAGAACCTGTATTTTACCAGGAGATGAATTTTTAAAAGGATAATAGGTGCCCCTTGATCCACTTCTGGCATATCCACAAATCTCTTGATGATTTTTGAATGGTTTTGGTAATCTGGAGAGGTTTCAGACTTGCAGCTGGTGAATATTGTCCCAGTTTTCAAAAACAGCAAGAAGGAAGACCCCAGAAACTACAGGCCTGTTAGTCTCATGGTGCCTGTTAGGATTATGGAGAAAGATATTCTGGGATGTATTGAAAAACACCTGAAGGACAATGCAGTCATCAGTCACAACCAGCACGGCTCCACAGGGGAAAGGTCCTTTTTATCAAACCTCATTTCCTTTTATGACAAGGTAACCCAGCTGGCTGATCAAGGAAAGCCAGTTGATGTAATATTTTTGGATTTCAATAAAGCTTTTGATAACATCTCTCATGGATTGCTGCTGGACAAAATAGTCAGCACACAGCTGGATAAACACATCATGTGCCGGGCACAAAGGATTACAGAGAACAGAGTTACATCAGGCTGGTGACCTGTTACTAGTACGTTTCCACAGGGCTCCATCTTAGGCCCTGTGCTCTTCAACACCGTAAAAGACTTGGACGCAGGACTTGAAGGGACACTAGGTGTGTTTGCAGACAATGCTAAACTCAGAGGAGTTGTTGATTCCCTAGAAGGCAGAGAGGCCCTGTGGAGAGTTCTCAACAAATTAGAGATGGTCAACCACCTGCTGTGTGAAATAACAAAGACAAATGCTGGATTCTGTGCCTGGGACAGGACAACCCTGGATGTACATCAATGCAGGACAATAAGATGCTGGAAAGCAGTGCTGTAGAAAGTGACCAGGACATCCTGATTGAGGCCAAGTTGAAGATGAGTCAGCAGTGCTCTGGCAGACAGGAGGGCCAACATTGTCTCAGGGGACAGCCAGCTGCTTGAGGGATGTGATTGTTCTGCTCTGCTCTGCACTGGTGAGGCCTCACCTGAGTTCTGTGAGCAGTTTTGGGCACCACAATATTAGAAAGATATTAAGCTATTAGAGAATTTCTAAAGGAGGGTACAAAGATGACGAAGAGCCTTGAAAGGAAGCCATATTAGTATCTGAGATCACTCGGTTTGTTCATTCTGGAGAAGAGGAAAATGAGGGGAGGTACAATCATCTCAGTATACAACTTCCTTGAAAGGGGAAGTGGAGGAGCAGACACTGCTTTCTTCTCTCCAGTGACCAGTGATAAGACTAGAGGTAATAGTATGAAGCTGAATCAGAGGAAGTTTAGGTAATAGGAAAAGGTTCTTCATGCAGAGGGAACAGGCTCCCCAGGGAAGTGATCACAGCACCAGGTTGTACACAGTTCAAGAAGCACTTAGACAGCACTATCAGGCACATGGTGTCATTCTTGGGACTGTCCTGTGCAGGGCCAGAAGTTGGACTTCAAAGGTCCTTATGGGTCCCTTCCGACTCAGAATATTATGTGATTCTGTGTTATAATGCACACAGATGTTGTTACATAAAAAGGGGAGAAGGGGAGGAAAAAGGGGGTTTTGCCCAAACTTTCGAGAAGAGAGATTTTTTTCCACCTTTATTAATTTATTTTTATGTTGGGCTCTCCATGAAACCAAAATTCTTTAGTGCTCAATCAGTCTGTCAGGATCCCATCAGAGGGGAAAACGTTCATCAGAGTCAGAACATCAAGAGGGTAATTTGGTCTCCCTTTTTGGTGCACCAACAGAGGAGAGAGGGATACTCCTCAGCAATGTGTTATTCATTGCTGGCAACTGTTAGTACGTCATTAGGAATAACTCTAACAGTGTACAAAATAACAACTTTTATTAATCAAATTGTGACAAGTGAACAAAGGTTCGTGGTAGTCAGTGTTAAGGTCTGTCTGCAAAAACACATTTAATACCATATAGTAACAATATGGGCAAAGCATAAGCACAAGTTCTAAAGCAAAACAGTCTACTAAAAATATTATAATGCAAAAGCAAGTTGTAATCTCTAAAGCAAGCAGTTAATGCACACATAGGTTACTGCTTACCTATAGAGACATCCCTATATGAGGACCAGTTCAGCCTGTCAACTGTCCCAGGAACGTTGTGAAAAAAACTCTCCTGATTTCTCCCCACTTCCAATTGTTTTTATATTATTTCTTGAGGTTTAGGTGGAGTTTGACTGACTTTAGTCAGAGATGCTACATTTTGTCTGTAGTGTGACAGACATTTGTTCTCTCTTGATGGATAATTAACACTGGTCAAAAGGATCAGCATATTCCCTTCCTTCACAAGGTTTGCGAAGGAAGGCCATGGCATCTTCACACCGCTACAGTTTATTCAGTTATGATAGGTGCTTCTCAGAGCTCTGAGAACTTAATGAGACCTTCATGTGGTCCAGTAAAATGTCAGCTGGATTCTCTTCCCCATGAAGTGGCAGCTGGCCTTTCCTCTGCAAATCTTATTTGATTTTAACTTTTGACTTTATCTCTCAAATGGATTATGATTAATCCTTTCATTTTGGGATTATAAAACTCTAAAATACTCAGGAGAAATTTTCTCCTCCTGGATAGAAAATATTGGGGTTATATACTTTTTTACACTTTCTATGATATGCATTGGTTATTTCCAATATTATACAATGACTTCAAGAATCTGAAACAAAAGAAAAAAATTTGCCATAATATTTATAAATAATATTATACCATTATAATATTTGTGTTTAAAATAATATTTATTTATCTCCCTACTGTTCTGCAATTTTCTTCTTAGTATTTGAGTTGGACCAAGTTTTCCAAAGTTAACCAACTACTGGTAGTCTTTTAATTAAAGATTTAAGAGTTCAAGATATTTGAGAGCTCACAGATTTTAGTCTTTTAATTCAGTTGTCATGAATGCAATGGTCAACATGCTAAAAGTCATGACCGGTGTCAGAATATTTCAGACCATAACCAAGAAGAGACTCAAAAATATATTTAATATTAGGTTAGCATCAGGATGCCTAAATTTCAATACATGCCATGAAGATATATGCACAAGTGCCAAAAAAGCTCTTGGAAACCTAAAATAAAAGTTAAAACCAGATTGCAATATGCAAATACTTATTATTCTTAAAGTTTTTAAGTACAAGCATTTTACTAGAATATATAAGCTAGGTAAATGTCTTATTGTTTTAAAAATTGGAAAGTGGTTCTTTTTTACACTGAGGCTAATTCCTGATGCTTTAGCAATATGAAACCTTTCAATTTGAAAACAGATACATCCATACGTGCTTTCTCTAACAAAGGAGCTAATAATTAGAAAAGTGTTAAATTGTATTGATGTGTATGAGGACAAAACCTGATGAGCCCTGATTTATACTACCTGATGCTAAAAGATGTCTTTTCAGTGTTTTATCATGATACCTGTAAGATCTTAATTAAAGAATGGAAACCTAACTGCCTAAAAGATGAAAACACACTGAAGGAAGTTCTTGGAACTGCAGAACAAACTGAGATACTGAAAATATTTCAAGTGAACAAGTTTCTTCCTGTTAGAGAAAGTAATATATTCTACACCATAACCCCACTGCAGCCACACTAACTGGATGGTACATTGAGCAGATATCCAGAAGATGTGCAAGTCTAACAGCATTTAATTCAGCCATGCCAGCTCCTGCCTGTAAAAGAACAGACCTTGTGAAGCACATTGCCAAATCAGTCTCTATATTGTTCACACTTCGCAAGGTCTGAGAATCTTGCAAGATCTTTTGCCAGCAGCTCTCCATGAACACCAAGTTTCCTTGAAAGCTTTTTTTGGCATCTAAATCACATCTTCCCCTTCTTCAGTATAAGTTTTGTCATCTCCATTAGCTGTATTGGCCACTGATTTTTCTGCTATAAACTGTAGAGCAGCTTTAGAATTACTGTGGTGTAATCCACTCGGAAATTGAACAGATTGATGACAGAACTCCACATGTATGTTGCATAGCAGAATCTTCTGATTCAGCACAGCAGGATTTATCTGATATAATACAGAAATTACAATTTTCTTACATTGCCTAGATAATTGAGACAAGATAAAATGAAACCACAGTTCCATAGTCCTATAAATTGCCTCTACATTAAATTCCTACCTATGTCCCAAAATAGAGAACAATGTTGAAAGCTGTCATCTTACCAAAAGTGGTGCAGTTTCTGGCAATTTCATGGAAGCAGCCTCCAAGCGTTTTGGCAAAAGTGAACTTCTCTCAAATAGTTTTCAAACACACCAGGTGCCTTCATATTCAGTAATTTCTCTAACTAGTTTAAAAAGTACCTAGAAATTTTATTCTAAAATTTTTAAGTACATTTACAAAATAGATAGACATTTTTTAAAAACCCTCTTTGACTAAAATAATCATACTGTAAAAATTATCCAGAGATGAAACGTGCTGTCCATTCACCTTTTACTTTTTCCTGTCTTTCCTCTTTCTATCAGACCAGAGAGACTGAGCTGGTTCACTGACAGCAAAGTCAAAATGTCCAGAATCAACATAGACACATTTGCGTTACAACGGTTAATCAATTTCTAAGGAACACTATCAATATAATATAAACAGTATTGGAGAATAAAATAACTTCAAATTTGTTATTCACAAAAATAAATTCTGACTAATCTTTAAAATGAAATAAAATCAAATCACAATTGTGAACCGAGTTTTGTGCATTGATAATTTTCTCTAATATCCTAATTTTGTGATTCACCTTCAAACCAGGATTAAGAAATTATTATTATTTATTTTTATTATATTTTTAGTTTTTACTACAAAATTATATTGTAAACAATCTGTCTTGAAATTTATTTTGGAGTTAATTTTGAAAGTAGGGGAAAACAAGAGAAAAAATAAAAAGAAAAAAAAAAAGAAATGCATAAAAGGAGATAAAATTTTGTTAGAACATAGATTTAAAAACTTCAGGCTTCAGAGAATTCGTGCTATGTAGACATCTGCAGGACCTTATCCAGAAAATCTGAAGAGGAAATGCAACACAGCTGATGATTGCCATCGTTCTTTCATTTGTACAAGTTCTCATCAGACCCTCAAGTGAGAAGGTTTCAATAGAAGACTAATCATGAAACATGTAATAGAACAAAGCTATTGATATGCTATATGTTCCTAGACAAACTGTAACTTTTAACACTAGAATAATGAAAACTAAATTAAATGTAAAAATAAATGTAAAAATCTTTTCCACCAAAGAGACATTTTCCAAACTCATTTTTTACGAAAGTCTGGCTGAAACTTGGACATTGTTTATGACTGAATGGTGAATACTTGACTCACTTTGGATGAACAGGTTTTAGTAAAAAAGAAACTTCATACTGATACAGTAATTACGTAAATGCAAACTTCTTGTCAGCCAAACCTCTGTTCTCTGTGCATCAACATCTGTGGTATTTATACTTTTTCATATATTTGTTTAAGATAAATTCTGAGTCAGTTTGGACCTAGAAATGTCTTAGCAAATATTAGTATCTTGCTTTAAACATTTTATATGACAACTTAATAGTTGTCAGATGACTGTTGATAATTAGAACCTGACCATTATTAGCTTTATTCTTGGCAATACTAAAATGCATAAGGAGGAACTGAACTTCACCTTTTTAAAGAGTTTAAGGAAACAACTGGAGAGAATAAAGGAAAAGTTAAGGAATAATATGCCATATTCATATCTAGGTTTTGTTATATCTCCCATGAGGAACATTTGCTCTCCATAGTAGTTCAGATCTACTGCTCCATGCAAGCACTCTGAGGTGTTAAAGCCTGGAGAGATGTGAAGGTATTCAGCCATGCTTTGATAAACACAGGCACTAGGATGGAACTGTGGTAACTTTTTGATCCTGCCAGCTATACAGCAAAAAACAATAAACTCCTGTTAACCAACCCTCGATTGAATTGACTAAGTCACACAAAACTCACAAATTTTCTAAAAGTAATCCTAAAGAAATAGTCTATAAAGAGTTAGAAGTTGAGAGGTATTTGGAGGGAAGAAGCTTTTCCATCTGAACCACGGGACCTGCCGACAGGTTGTCTTTTCTTCACCCCCCTCTCATGTGGGGATGCCTGGTGAGATAAGCTTTGACTTATGTGTGTAAATTGCTTGTTTTAGAACTAACATATGCTTTCCTTCATAATATTCTGAATAGATTGTTTTGCTTTAGAGTTTGTCTCTTCTTATGTGGTTTTTAACTGTGACTTTGTAGAAATAATCTATCCCTGATTATCCATAAACCTGCGAATTGTCACAAAATCTTTAATAAAAAGTGTTATTTCATAATTTTTTTAGAGTAAATCCTTATAGAAAGGTACTAACTGTTTCATCGACAGTGGAATAATACTTCAGGGAAACTCGCTGAAGAGATCCCTTGCTTCTGTTGGTGAAAGTCCCCTTAAAAGGAGATATCAGATATCCACTCTAATCAGTGAATCTGTCCAGTGAAAGTCTCCTTTGGACTCTGGAAAACTGATTAGATCTAAAAGGGTTTTGAATTCCTAGGGCTCTGACGGAGCAATAAAATATAAGGGTCAAGAATTCTCCCCTTGTTAAAGGTTTAATTTTAAACCTTCCTTTTGAAGGGTTGGGCAAACCTGGCCTTCCTTTTATCGTGACAGCATACTGTGAATACTAAAGCAGATAAAGTTACCATTTACTGTTTTAGCTAATATACAATGACAAATTTGTGTTTGCCATTTAAATGAACAATTGTTACATACGCTTTCCTAAGAGGTGAACAAAGACAACAAATTACTATCTGAGGAACTTTCTTCTAAAACTTGAGTACATATTAATAGAATATAAATATTCTATTAATGAAAGTATACTTCCACTGTGGAAGTATTCTTCTCAGTTCAAAACTTTGTGATGTTAGAAATCAACAACCATGTAAACAAAAATTCAAGAAAAAAAAGTAAAAAATTTCAAAAATTAAAACTAATGAAGGCATAAAGTAACTTTGGCCTATTAAAACTGCATGGACATGACAAAACACTTAGCAATTATACTGAAACAGAATAGAACACTTCAGAGCTCCTTCAGTTTTGTTTTGCCATGGAAAGTTCAATCTCAGGATGACAACTTGTCTTCTTTTTCAGATTTCTATGAAACCCTATACAAGCATATTAATAGTGTATAAAAGCACAGATGGTGTCACATGCAAAAATATTCCATTAGATGACACTATTCTTTCTAGAGCCAACAAAAAGCTATTTCCCAGCAAAACCATCCTCCAGACTGTTTTTTGAAGACTCAAACTATAGGGTTTCCATCACTTATCTCTAGAGACTATTACACATTTCTAATACATCTCACTATTAGATACATTTTCCCAGTAATAGGATTAAATTTTTCTTTGCTCAATTTCATCCCTGAAAAATGCATCCCTTGGTTGCAGTATGAAACACCTGCTAGTTCAAAGCTAACCATGTGTCTTTTTGCTTCCATGTAGCAGCATAACCTACAGTGCTCTGGTTTTATTCAATTTATTTCTAAAGACTTTATATGCTATAAAAGCCACCATTTTAGTACATAAAACACCATTTTTTTCCATTCTTGCTTTTTCACATGTGGGAATTCCACTTCTCCATTTTCCAGACCCTGAAATTTAGAATTCTGCACTTTTATGCATTGTTAATAGCTTGGGTTCTCTCTGCCTGGATTTTCAAAAGCAGTTCACCACTTACAGAAGAGTTTAGAAAACTTTAGTCCTCTAAGAGTGAATAGTTTGACTTCTTTAAACACAATTTTATGGCCTACTTTCTTACACCAAATGGACTCAGACATATCTAGTACATACAGGTGCATTCCAGAGCAGCTTCTTCATTTAAATCTTAAATATTTAAATACTACATTTGCCCTGTGTAAATTCATTTCTTTGATAAAAAAACCCCACCACAAAATAAATACAAAAACCAATGAACAAATGGAGAAAAAAGAGATATATTTCTCTCAGTTTTTAATCTTAATTTTACTGCACGCCACATATGTAGTACATGCCACATCCCCTGTGCCACACATACTATGATCCCATTCCTGAGAATATCAGCACTGTTTAACTCCATCAATCCAATGTCCTGCATGCAAGCAGAAACTAGAAAAATGGTTAATTTTTCCTGGTTTGAGGAAAACAGTGTATGCACAGCTGGTGTTTCACTGGGTGTTTGCTACAATACATGCCTATAGATGTCTTAATCAAATCCATCTTCAAACACTGACATAGATGCTCCTTGTCTAGCTGTTTAATATTATTCAAGGTGTAGGTTCATTGGACCCTCAAATATTTAGAAACATGGGGAGATTGATAAGAAGTGGATTTAAAAAAATTACAGGAATAAATTTTTTCTCAGTAGAAGGAGAAATCCAGTGTTAGCTGCTGAGAAATTCAGCAAGGAAGAATGCAAAATGAAATGCCACATGAATGGCAAATCCCAGAAATTGTTTAAAAATTTATGTATCAGCAGGGCACATAGATTGGGATATCAGAGCAATATTTGGCTAAGAGAACAGTTTCGTACTTTGACTCAAATTTTCTTTAAAATCAGGGTCAAGTGAACTTGTTTTACTAAAACAAGAACTGACCTGAACCTTCACCAGACATGAACTACTATGTAAATATTTCAGAGCAGCATGAAAAATGTAAAATTCTGCAGAAATGCTTAAGCATGTATTGCTTGAGTCTGCCGTCCTTACTCACATCAAATAGTCTCTTACTCTTTGAGTAGTCCCAGAAAACATATGTATTTACCCAGGGAATAAGATAGCTGCACAATATAACGGTACAGAACAGCACTATTTTTGCCTACTACTTTCTTTAGCGGATGGTGAGGAAGATGTCTCACATACCAGACTTGACAGTAATGCACAATAAAATGCCTAGAGAGAGGTAGATACCACTATATTTAAAGCAATTTCTGAGCTAGACCCTTTTCTAATATCTGCTTCAAGTACACTACTTAGTAACAATCTGAATACATTTTTTTCTATATTAAAATCTTGTTTTGACACTGCATCTGTCACACAGCCAACATGTCTGACCCAGATGTACTGAGTAAGCCCCATAGATTATTTGTCAAACAAATTCTGGAACTTAATATTTGGGTCTTTTATTTAATTGGTATGCAAATGAAGAAACAAGACAGCATTTGTGCTCGATACAGTTGTCACTTCTAATTCTGGTAACATTCATTATCATGCTTACAGATTTTTTTCTTACATCCAACATCTGCCAATACTACCTCAACCTCAGGAAGTTGACAAACCTGTGCAAACTTCCTCTCAGTCTCCCTCTCGCTTTTTGTTATCTGTTCCATGCACACTAATTTTGTGCATCTGAGGCCTCTGCTCGCCAGAATTATGCCTGCTTCCTAACACCTCTGCCTCCAGAGCTTTGGATTTGAAATTGAATAGACACAGAGCCAATTTATCATAGGATGACATGTGTCATGTTCATAGTATAACCAGAGGGACCTACTGTATGCACTGTATTTTCCTTTTGTTGTCAACAAGGACAAAGACAATACCGGCAATAGACAGAGATGAAATTTTTAAAGTACAATACATATACTTACTTAACTGTTGTTCTGTTAGAGTTAGGACTTTTAAATGTAGTCGTAGCTCATTTTGTTTAATGCCATATTTCCTTTTTCAGATAATCACCTGTCATTCAGGCATGCAGCATATTAAAATATGTGAGTCCAAAAAAAAAGAATTACTTGCGTAAAAACCATTATGCGCATACTCTTTCTGCAAGTAAGAAATCTTAATCGGATTTAATGACAGCTAACATGTATTTATATATACTAATGTTGTTAGTAGCTGTATTTATACCTATGTAAAATATGTTTGCAGAATATGTATTTTTACATGTCTATAAACATGTGTGCCTACGTGTGTGGTTGTGTGTGTTTGCATATATATAACATACAATTTATTACAGATAAAGATGCAAATAAAATGAATAGCCTAACTATCTGTGAGCAAATTAAAAAAAAAAATATCTCAAAGTATTGGCAGGAAATTTCTACTATAAAAGTATATCCAAAGATTTCATTCACAGAGAGTAAAAATGCAAATGTTGATGTAATATGCTTGTCATCTCCTGGCTCTGGACTGCCCCAGGGACAGAAAAATCCCAGAAATCTTTCAGCTGATTTCCAGGTATTTTCTCTGACACTTCATTCACCTGCTGGATTTTTTTTTTTTTCTGAGGAAAGTCACAAAGCAGGCATTGCAATGATAATCTTGCAAATTGACTTTATTTGAATCAGTATTCCTACAAAATCTTCTTAGTTAAATCTACTGGTTGATCTAGACAATAACACCATGGTGGGTTTTTGACGTAGTAGCAAATGAGAGCTATTCAGGGGACAGACATCGAGGGCTTTATTTTAGGAACAGCTGGGAGTCAAGAAGAGGCTAAGACTCAATAACCGGAATGAAAGGGGACAAGAACTATTTCTACAAATATATTTCTTATTCAGGAAATCTGAACATATATTTTTTAAAATTTATTCAAATATATTTCATATTATAGAATTCATATGAGCTAGTTATTCTGAATTCATAGGTGATCGGAAGTCATCAAGGTGATATCCTATTACTTCTCCTCCATATTGGATGAATGAATGTGTTTAAACAGAAGGCTGCCACATAGTCTGTAATGAGTAATAGAGAGACAAATCATACTTCATACTATAGAATTTTAGCTATACAAGTATTCCAAAATCACAAAAAATATGGTTTTGAACATTTTCATAAAGTAAAAATGGTAAAGCAAGTTCTGCACTTTCATTTGCATATATGGTGTAATTTGTATCATTGCAGTCCTAGTACAAATGGAAGAGAAATTAAAAAGAAGGGACTCTTGCTCCATGCAGATACATTACTAAGGAATAATCTACTACCACTTTTTTCCAATTCATCAGTCTGTGGGTTTCCTTTTTTTTTTTTTTTTGTTTGTCAGTATGAGAAGCATCAAATTTTGCTACTGAAAATGGAGGATAAAAAACAGTTATTTGAAGTCTTCAAAAATTCAGGGTGTATTCAGATTGTCATTTAGACGAGAGATGAAGGACTTTGATCTTATTTGATATAATTCAGTTTCTCTACTTCTAGTAGAGCAAAACTATTAGAAAAAAAGATGGGGGCGGGGGGTTGAAAGAATGAAAAAAATAATGGTTAAAACCAGAAAAACATAAACATGAAATAAACCAAGTAGTACTCATTCTTCATAATAGTCTCTGTTCTGCAGGAATAAAAAGAAATAGAAACTTTGGGAGTACATTATTGCGGCTAGCACAAAAAATAACTAGAACTAGGCATATTATGCATTTAGTTTCATTTTATTTTTAAACAATTGGAGGGAGAAAAAGCTTCAATTTAGCGAAGAACTTGCAACTGAAAATTTTCTGACAGTACTGCCTCTGCTCATCTATGCAAAGATTCTAGTAATGCAAACATAGCAGTGATGAAGAGCATAAGATGAAATGCCATGTATTTGGTTCATTTCAAGATCCCAGCCAGGGAGCATGGCTTAAAAAACATAAAATGACTGTGCAAGTTTCCCAGCATAAATATTCCAGTGGATAGCTTTTAATTGTCAAAATAATTATAGGTCAGTTCTCACAATCACATACATAAAAGTGTCAGGGAAAGTTCCATTCTTATTATAGGGCAGAAAACAAGTACTCACTGAGAAAGAGGTTGGGGAAGCTTTTCTTATTCACCCCATACAATATTTCCCCATTTCCATAAATTTACTTCTTTGTATATAAGAAATAGCTTGGAACAACTTGATATTGTTTATATTTTATGCACAAAAAGGTGTTGATTTTATAGGATTAATCACTGGAGCAATGAGAATGAGATAGAAAAGGCAAACATTATTAGGCAGAATTAGGCCAAAATATCTAAAAAGTAGAATTTCTTTGTCTTGTAAAGCAATATAATTTGGTTCTATTATACAATGAATACAGAAAAACATATAAACCTGATAAGGTTGAATTTTATGTGACTGGTTTATAGCTCTAATGATTCAAAGCATCTTGTGCCTACTATAGCTATCTCTTAGGACATTCATCAAGGATAATTACTGACCAAAGTCTTGTAAGTGATTAAAATGCAAGTTTTTGCTGTTTCTGATGTTCTCAACTATACATTTGGAAAAACAACAACGACAACCAAAAAAAAAAAAACAAAAAACACCCACACACAAAAAAACCACCCAGAACCAGTAAAGCACATAATACTTCACCTTCGGTTATATGCACTTATAAACAGAAGCACACGTGTTTCATGCCCATGGATAACAGCAAATGTATTTACCATTACACAAGCTATACAGTATTAAATTGTACATTTTTCTCTACATGCAGATAGAACAGAGCCAGGAGTACAGGTATACGAGGATTAAATCTGACTAAAATGTTGGAGTCCTTCCAATGCTGCTGATAGGAGCACCAGGGAAAGTGCTAGACCAGCTTGGGCTACATCAGTGACGCCTAAATGGGAAAGACAAAGTATAAACTAAGCACAGTAGAAGAGTAAACATACATAGAGAAAGAAAATACATGTAAAAACTACTTCTCACAAAAACTGCTCTTTTGAAATTTTTCTCAAAAAATAATTTTAGTATTACAGAATCACAGAATTAATAAGGTTGGAAAAGACCACTGAGATTGTTGAGTCCGGCCTATTACCTAACCCTATACCATCATCTAAATCGTGGCACTGAGTACCTCATCCAAGCTCTTCTTAAACACATCCAGGGATGGTGACTCAACCACCTCCCAGGGCAGCCCATCCCAATGGGAAATCACTCTTTCTGTGAAAAGGTTTTTCCTAACATCCAGTCCAATGACTGACACAGCTTAAGACTGTGTCCTCTTGTCCTGTCACTGGTTGCCTGGGAGAAGAGACTAACACCCCCCTGTACTTACAACCTCCTTTCAGGTAGTGGTAGAGAGCTGTGAGGTCTCCCCTGAGCCTCTCCTCCAGGCTAAACAACCCTAGCTCCCTCAGCTGCTCTTCATAGGGCTCGTGCTTCTGATGCCTTAAGGGATATGCTTAATATGTTGGGAAATTCACTTCAGCTAGGTAGCTGGATAACTTGGAATATTAAAAGCCAGAAGAGCCTGTGTTCCAAGGTGCTTGCATTCCTGTGTATAGATAAGTGAGGTAGTAAGTAAAAACACAGAGTTGGGCTTCCAGGCCTACAAGGGGCTGAACTGGGGTGGAGATAAGTAACAAGGGACCATCCTGTTGAATGTTTAGAGGAGATAGTAGTAAGATGGACTTTAGCTAGATAGTATGGGAGGAAGGCACTCTGAAAGTTATAAAAATGAAGAAATTGTTACGATTTTTCTCTTTGGATCATCAGACATTGCCAGTAAAGCTGCTTTTCTCCTTCATTCTGTGTTTCTCAACAGTTCAATCCCTTCACCATCCTCGTTGCCCTTCTCTAGACATCTACATTTCAGCATCTCAATATATTTCTTAAACTGAGGGCCCAGAACTGGACACAGTACTCAAGATGTGGCCTAACCAGTGCTGAGTACAGAGGAAGGATAACTTCCCTGGTCCTACTGGTCACACTATTCTTGATACAGGCCAGGATGCCATTGGCCTTCTTGGCCACCTGGGCACACTGCTATTACCTGGTATCTCAAATGATTTATGTGCTCTCTGCAGATTTCAAAATTCCATGATTATTACAGGAAAAAAAAAGAAAAATGATGTGTGACGAAAAGGAGTCATTAAGGAATAAAGGGTTCAGCTTGCCCATATTTACGACTCACATTGCTGCTGAATCACAATCACAATCACAATTGCAGATCCCTCTTCATAGATAGTTAGGAATGCTATAGGGTCAGAAACTGAGACTGATGAGAAAATACTGCTTACAGACAGTTTAAGGTGTTTGTTTCTCTTTCTCCACTATTTTTTTAATAGAAAAATCACGGTAAAAATATTTTATGAGGATACAGAAACAAATAAGGAGATAAATCAAACTGACTTAGGCAACAGACTTCAATATTAACACTAGAAAGAATGCTCAACCCCATGCTTCCACCTCTGCACAGCAGGCATTTAATTATGTGCAGTGCTGAGAACAATTCAGAGTAACCTTGCTTGGAATTTTTGAAATCCATACACTTCATCATACAGTAAGTGAAGAAATACATCAAACACCATATTAATCCATAAGGACATTGATTCTTCCCACTTCCATAAAAGCCCTGGATCCCACTTTTTGCGGAAAATTGACCTACGTCCAAATGTTGCAAAGGAGTGCAAAATTCAACAATTAAACACAAACTTCCTAGCTCTGTACTTTTGCCTTCAGAATGTCAAGAGAAATGTGAAACATCTCATTGAATGTGTTCTCTCAGTGCATAAAAAAGTAGATTAAAGCTTGAAAAGTTTATATGCAGTTTAAACAGACCAGCTATTCCTACCCTACCAGCACATTCAGTCCAGCTGTAAGTTCAAAGCAATGGAGAAAACAGAAGAGGCCTCTTCCCAGCTCTCAGGTTGTACTCCAGTCACATTTGTTGTTATGGAGGAAGAGCACAATACCTGTGTTTTCAATGACAACGCTTCTGAGGACTTTTATTGCAACATCTGCTGCAGCTTAACATCTGCCCATGCTTTCAAAGTGTCCCTCTCTTCAAGGAGAATGAAAAAGGAAAGACTGACAATGAGAACAGATATTAGTGAATGTTCAGTGTTGCACATGAGATGACAAAGCAAAACCAAGCAGTGATGGCTACAGATGTGGAAAAAGGATCACACACTCCTTTCAATACTTTCTACCTCAGCTGGCAAAGTAAATGAAGGCAGAACCAAATATAGATCTGTCCAGATGTGAAGCAGTTGGGTTTTTTTCATTGAATAGTTACATCTCTCTGTCTTCAGAGTCTGCTGATATCTTCAGATCTAGCATGTATCTGTGACACCACCCTTCCTCAGTGAAGGGCTTGGACATCACAGAGGCTTCCAGGAGCAGAGGAGGTATCCTGTGTTTTTAGAGGGTCATCTCTATTTAGTAGTGGCATACAGGAGCAATCACCCATGATTATTACAGGACACTGAAGGAGACTAAATGTCCTCTCTTTGAGGCTGGAGCAGAACAGCCATGATGACAGTCAGCGCAACAACCTGCAACAAGAAAATCATGCCCAGGATGTTCTAAAAACTTTGACCTCTTTTGTCCACAGACCTAGCTTCATTAAAGAAACATGTTGCAAAGATGTGTTTTGAGTATAATCTGGTAAAGAATGAAAGGCTGCTCCACTGCAAACTCTACAGTCATGTTATGAAAGGTGAGTACTAGGACATGCTTTGCATTCTGCTACTACAGCTTCTTGTCCTGTGTAGAGCCCTGATGATGTTTCACTAAAATCTCTATTTTCAGGGCTGTCTACAAAATGAAAGGAAGTTAAAAAAGTTAAAAAAAAAATAAAAAATAAAAAAATGAAAGAGCTAACTTCACTTGGTTTAAAACAGAAAAAGAAAAGGAACAAACAACAAAAAGTTGAAAGCCTTCTAGAGGGCTAAAGGTTAGTTTTGTTAACAGTGATCTCGTCAATGACTCCTCAAGCCCTCTCCTGTTCATCAGTAAGAAAAGCACATGGATTTCTAAGAGAGTCTCAAAGTGCAAATTTTATTAGATAGTGTGTCCAGGTAGATTTCAGTCTTAGGAGAAACAGAGATGGAACCTGTAATGAAGATGTCTAATAAGTAAATATTCATTTTTCAAGGTTTGAATGAGATATTTACAATTGTATCTGGTAGTATGTATCAGCTACACTTATTTTGTACTACAATGGTGTTTTTATATTATTTCCATGGCTAAGAAGGAGATCTATGAATTATTTATCCATTTGTGTAGCTGGTCATTGCTGATAAACTGAGTCATTATGGGACTCCTGTGATGTCAATCATCATCAGCTCATAGAAAATCTGATGCTTTGTGACATTTACCTAGTAACTGAAAGTAGGCATTAAAGAACAAGAGGGGAAATGGCTGAAGAAATGAAGAACTGAAGAATTGAAGTTGCAGAATTTCAGAAGTAAAAAATCATCAACCCTTGAGATTAAGCATTACCAGTTTCAAGGAAAGCTTGGGATGTCTAGTAACAAACAGAACAAGCTGGAGTTACAAACAACTGTGTTTCTAATCACCCTGCACATATTATTGATAGGTTATAATTTAATTAATGATTATCTTTTCTTCCTGTAATTTAGACTTAGCCTGATGTTGTTATTCCTACATGGACTGGACTCGTCTTTATTTTCCCAAGTAAATGATTCAACCTATTTTCCTGTTTTCTTTGTTTCACATAAATCAAAAGCAGCTGGGATGGGATGGATGGTAACAGGTGCTGACCAGGCTTATTGGTTTAAGCAGGATTGTTTGTGCTCTACAGGGTGCTGAGAATTTACCCAGCACATTGTAGTGTGAGGAAAGTTAACAAAGAAGCATACGTGCTACACACCAGGTAATGAGCAAAACACTGCATTTTTTATTTTGATGTATGCCTTTGTCACTTGACAATGTCTGACAAAGTTACTTTGTTTTTCTTTATAGTGACAGTCTCATATAATTTCTCTCTGAGTCTACATATTAAAAAAAAAAAAAAGGCAGAGAAACGTGATGTTCTTTATTTGGGATAGATTGAGTGACAGTATACAAAGTGTGGATTGGATCCCTGCTGTGCCAGAGAAACACCAGTCAGCATAGTAGAGACGGTCAAGTTAACATTGACTTGTCAACTGCTAACTTTATTTCTGAAGACAAGTTCAGCCTTATTCAGCTGAAAGTGCACTAAAAAATACAGGATTGTTCTATGAGTTGCCACAGATCAGGAATGAGAGCTTTTATATCCGTACCTGAATCAGATACTTTTCAAAGCTGCTTGGTATACTTAAGTCCAGTCTCATCTATGGACTAATATTAGGCAGTTATGAGACAATGGAAAACAGACACCCAGAGATTTTGGACTAAGTTTTACACTAGCTAATGACCCTGCCTTCCAAATCTACATTACATGTGCAGTGGTACCTGAGATTACTCTAGGTCCCTGTATAAAGTTATTAAGGGAACAGGTATAAAGAAGATATTCTCTTCATCCTCAGGTAAACTACAGCTAGTGTTTTTATACCTCCTAGGTGTAACCTTTCTGATACAATTTCGTCCCATCTTCTTCACTGTCTATTCTCTTCCTACAAGATTTAAAGGCCAAGGCAGCCTTTTATTATGCTTGAAGACAATCTGCTATTTTGCTCTCACTTTCAGTTTTATTTCAAAGACTAGTTGCATCTCAGCATTTATTTTCAATTGGTTTTGTGCAATACTGCAATTAGATTCTTTCTGCAGCAACAAGAAGGATCAGAAAACCAGGATCATCTCCCACTCTGCTTGCTGCTCCTCTTCTTGACTTCCACTCCTGAACTTTGATGGTCTATAACCTTTCAAGTAAACAACTGTCCTAACCTTATATTTCTTCTCTGCTGTTCTGGACATCACTAGATATGTAGATCAAAAGGCCTACTGAAAGTCTGTGGAGGTTTGGGAGAGGGAGGGGAGGGGGGGTGCTGGGTTCTTGGAGGGAGGGGGAGGAAAGGGGTGCTTCATTTTAAACAGTTCACTGGCTCCTGGTTCTGTAAATCCTGGTTTTTTCCCTTAAAAGCTCAGGCTCTTCACCCCTCTTTTTTGCCCCCGGGCTGGGGCGAGGGGGGCTGAGGCAGCCCTGTGTTTTTGCCCTGTCTCTCTCTCCCCTCCTGCTTGGTTTCTTGCTATGGGGAGGCAGCGGGGGTCACCCCAGCCATCTCCTTACAGCCTTCCTTCGCTCTTCCCCCCACCTTGTCCTTTGGGGCTGGCTGGAGGGGAGGGGGTGCCCGCTCTCTCTCTCTCACCCTGGGGAGGTGGCGGGGTCACCCCAGCTGTCCCCCCACAGCTTTATTAGCAGAGACTCACCAGGACTTCGAGCGGAGACAGGGATTGGCAGCAGCGGCAGCAGTTGCCAGTGGACGCGGCGCTGCGTGGGATCCGGCAGCTTTACCCAAGTTTTCGTGGCACAGAGGAGCATAGCCCGACTCCAGCCAGCTGCCGGTTCACAGCACAAGCGCCGGGGAAGGGACAGGCGTGGAGCATGCCCGGGCAGCAGCTGGCTTCAGTGCCA
>VXBA01001687.1:0-71587 GCA_013399895.1 Serilophus lunatus | reverse complement strand
GAGCAATTGCCATCAGAAGGAGACAGAGAGAGAGAAGAGGAGCGGCTTTCCCTTCCCACTGCTTCTCCTTGGCCAGCCTGCCTGGCCTTGGAAAAGCAGCTTGTTTATTCCCTTTTTCCCTTTTCCCTTTTTGCGTGGTTTTTGTTGCGTGTAATCTCTGTGTTAAGTCTGGGGTTCCCTTAAATTGTTTGCTTTCTTTGGTTGAGCTCCAGATGAATAAACTGTTTCCCTGTTGTTTAAATTCTGTTCAGTCTTCTCGTCACTGTTGAGCGCACCCCTAGTGTAAAAACAGTGGTCCTAAACCACCACAAGTCTCACAATTTCTCTGCCTTATAGCAATCTCAATGATAATTCCATCACTTTATGCTCCAGAACATTCTCTTTAATATTTCTGCCACCAAGTATGTCATATTCATCATGGAAATGTTTAACATGAAGATTATTTAGTTTTAGTTATGCAGAAAAGATAGGTTTTCCTCTGTAATAATTTGTGTTATAGAGATCATGTTATCAAAATTTTGTGACATACATTTATGCAGCTAAAGCAAAAAAAAAGTAAGGCCTTAGTGGTTTGAAAATTACTTCATTTCTTTACTTATATACTAAGTAGCACAACACAATCCATGAATCCTTGAATTCAAATAATCTATTACCTCACGATCCTTACTATAAATGAAATGCCAACATGCATATGCACAGCCAGTGCTAAGCCACTACTACGTAGCTAGGTTCCCAGGGGAACTTAGACCAGCAATTAAAAATTAGCAACTTTTATAAAAAGGAGACAAAATGCTGTACATAGCACTCAGTGTTGTAGTGACATTGAAATATATTAGGAGCAAAATTATGTACTACCAGACAATACCCAGGTCACCAGTTCCAACTGAAATAATTTTCCTTTGGTGAATAAAGTATTCATGCTATGCTATGTATTTAGCTTCCTTTCTACCCAGATGTGTTCCACCAAGTCTGCATATGAACTATTTCTTCTTCTAAGTTACTCTGGAAAGAGGAGGAGTTTGACTCTTTTGATATTAATACAAACTAGTCATTAGACATAAAAGCACAGACTGAATAAGACTGTAGAGCTAATCAACGGGTAAATAACATTGAAATGCCTCCTTGCGGTATTTTCCTGAAGAAAATCATCATTCAAATGGCTGAAATTTGTTTCTTCCTGCTCAACTGCAGAAACACAAATTAAATCATCAGTACCCTTATCATCTCTCATTGCCTACTCTTATTCCTCAGGGGCTGTTGTACAAACAGGTCTATGCTTTATATACAGGATGCTGGAAGTCAAGCCTTCCTACCTCCCACAGGTCATCTAGTCATCATCTTGCCCTTGTTAGTCCCTTTCCCATTTGACCCTGAGCTACAGTAAACAGGCTGAAAGAACTGCTCCAACCCTTTACAAGGGCCTTCTCTTGCTTTATTTGCTATGTTTTCATCTAATTGTATCATGGGGTAGAGATGGCAGAGCACTGAAGTAAATAGAAGTGGGATGTGTATCAGTGCAATTTCTCTGAACGTGCAGCCTGATTTTCACTGTTTTTGAGAGGCTTTGTCTGTAAAAGCTTCAGATCTATTGCATTTGCAGCAGAGTGCAGCAAGCTTTTGATCCAGCCACATGTGGGGAACAATTACATAGTATGGGATCCAATGAGAGCACCACTGTGTAACACTATCTTTAAGCTTTGCTAGATAAGACACAAATGGTAGTCCAATCCATCATGATCTGCAGAACTAAAAGAAACAAAACAAAACAAAAAAAGGGATGTACAAACCCTAAATAAACCCCCATACAGTAATCCCCACTGCCCGCAAATATTAAGAAGCTATGGCTGATAAGTGGAAAAGGAACAAGGAAAAAGAAAGACCAGTGCAGGTTTACCAAAACATAACAATATTCTAATATAGGAACTAGTTATCTGTTACTACAGCTGAGGAGACAGGAAACTAAAAAGAACAGCTTTAGTGAAATAATGGTTATCACATGGGAACTGCCACAGCATCTCTTTGCCATTAATGCTGAGATCTTGAAAACTCACTGTGATGAGTCAGAAAGAGGACTGCAGGTGACCCATTAACTCCACAGGCCATGACTAAGTTCTGAAATTCTTTTGGAGAGTAAGAATTGTGTTTCTGCTGCCATATTATTTGTCATTTCACCTTTCCCACATCACTTCTTTTCTCTTTTTTTTCTTCATAATTAAAATCCACTTGAGCTGCTCTTTTGCAACATTTACAGTGATCCTGAAACTGAAAAGGTAGATAAAAGCCTCCAGCTGGTCCAAGTGAAGGCATAAAAAACCAATATACTTCCTTTTCCTTTCCAAAAGAAGATTGTTGTGTAAAAAAAATTTTACATGTAAAACTG
Source organism: Serilophus lunatus (assembly GCA_013399895.1). Taxonomy (NCBI): domain Eukaryota; kingdom Metazoa; phylum Chordata; class Aves; order Passeriformes; family Eurylaimidae; genus Serilophus; species Serilophus lunatus. The sequence goes on along the minus strand of VXBA01001687.1, from coordinate 69,207 downwards.
AAGCTGTATCTTCTGTTTTTTAAGTTTTTTTTCATTTTTACCTGTATCTGTTTTTATATTGGGGAAATAGTCAGTAAGAGTATCAGCAACCTCAGCCCTTCTCAACAGCTTTTTACAATTAGGGAGACCTATTCTCATCTTTAAAAGGCTGTCCATTTGATGGTTTCTCCTCAAAAAGAGACTCATGGGAAAAAAAAAACAAACCTGTGTCAAGAAAAGTAATAAGGACTTTTACCTTTAAATATTTTATTAATGCTTTACATATAATCAGTGACTGAAATTATTTTTATGTATCTTTAATAACATTTATGAACCCTACTTATTTAAAGACTTTATGCATGCCAAGCTATGTATATTCAAAATCTTTAGCTATCCCTTACTGTGTAGTGATGCCAAGATTTTTGACTTTGAGAGCCACTTATTCAAAATGAAATAATAAACCCCAACTTTCCTATCATTGTCTACTAGCGCTTTCCTCCCACTCCCATAACCTGTGAATACTTTTCTCCCTTTTCCTTGTAAGCTGATCAACAAGCCTTCTTCCTAGTGCTTTCTGACTCTTCTTAGCAATTCTTCAGCTCACTGCCATTACATATTCTCCTTTTGTCCGGGAGATCTTAAGCCCTGAAGCTATTTTTGGTGCTCAGAAACGGAGAAAAAGAAAGCAAAATATAACAAAATGTAATTAACAAAGGAAAGCAATTTCATAACAGTTCAGTCTGACTTGTATGCTTATATTTTAGTAGATTTTTACAACAGACCCGGACACTTGCGTCCTGTGAGAAGGTGTTTGGGCCAAAAGCAATGAGGAATAAATTATGTTTAATGAAATCTCAGGAAGAATTCCAGCCAACAGTGATCAGTGTTAATATTCTAGGAAAAATCTTACATTCCAAGTTTGCTCCCATTTGCACCAGTTAAGGGTTAGAGAACAAAGTTGTTCAGTCCTTCGTAGAGCCAGAGTTCTAAATGGGTCTGATTTGTGCATATCCATCCATTAATTTTTGAATACTAAAGATTCCAGTGACAATTTTTTATTGGAATTTAGCAAAGGAAACATTTGAGATTAGACCAATAAAGGGTTAAAATCTAAGGGGAATTTTTGATGCAGTAACATTTAAGTGTAAAGAGAAATTTATGATGGTAGCTGAACAGCAGCTTTAAATATAGAACTTCTGGCTGCCAATGTGATAGTTGAAACAGAAAAGCATGATTTTGATATATCCTTCAAAAATTCCACTGGCATATCCACTGATGGAAAGAGTGGGCCTGGACAAAGTTCATTACTTACGATAATGATTCAAGGGCAAGAGGACAGAAAAAGAGATAGGGAGACACAGCATCTTCAACCACAGGACCACCAAATTTCATGTGGAACACATTGAGGCTATGGAGTAATGGGCATTTAAAAAGTCATTTCACAGAATGCAGAGCACCATTTCCAGACTAGGAGTATCAGTTGACATTATTCTATGAAATTAACAGAAAGGAGGAACAAAAAAAGGAAAAAAAAATTCACAACAAAGTCTTATTTCTCCTCTGTGCCATGTCTCATATTCAAAACATTGTAGCTAGCCCAAAAATTTCAGTCTGTTTCTCTTGAGCCACTCTGTATTACAGTCTCAACTATCAGTCACAGCTCTTCAAAAGAAAAAAAATAAATAAAACCTCAAACCTTGTACATAGAAATAGGAGTAAAATAGGTACTACGATATATACACAATACATCACAGAGCCAAACACAATATCAACAGTATTGGGTTGGGTTTTTTTTTTTAAAAAAAAAAAAATCTTTACAATAACATTTCAGCTGGCAATTAAAGAAACACAGTAACTTCAAATTAAGATCAGAATCTTCACAAAGGCAACAAGTCCTTTTAGAATTGAATATTTGCATGTGGAATACATTCAATTAAACTGTTCTGATATTTTATTGCATCGAAATCACTTCTTTTTCAAAACTAGATAAAAAATTGCAGATCATAGTTCTTTATGCATGTAGTCAATTTGAGAAATATTCTTTTTGTTTTGTTCCCTTTTGTTTTCTTCTAAACAGAAAATTATGGGTAAAATTCCATCTAAGTTCCTTTTTCTATTGAACAACCATGTGAGTTTCCTCAAGTAGTTGAGTTTTGAGAGAAGGAAAGTAATCACAATCAGAAAAATTGAAAGCTTTCAAGATTCCAGAATATGGACCATGGCAGTGAAGTGTTTCATGACTAAACAAATTCTCCAAGAGGTAAAAGGTTAGAGTAAGCACAACAACTGTAGAGTTGAAAAGAATCATTAGGGAACAATAACAGACTTATGAGCTGTCTATGCAACCTTAGATAAAAAGTAGCATAACTACTCGGCACTTTTTTTTTTTTTTTGCTCAGCTAAACAAAACCAATAAAATCCTATAATACAGGAAAAGAACATAAACCACTTTGTGATTAATGAATGCCACTGAACAAAAGGAGAGAATAGTAATTTTTGTGTTTACAACTGAGACTCCTAAAAGTACTGACACATCACAGTCTGTTTTATATTTAGCATAAAATTGAAGGATGACTTGGAAAAGCAAACTGTATTTTTCCTTCCCTTTGAAGTTGAGCTCAATATGAAAATTTGGATTTTCTCCAGAGGGGTTGACTGCTATAAATACAAACATTTGAAGGAGCTCTGTAGTTCTGATTCAACCTGTTAAAAGTTTAAGTTAATTGATCACTTGATCTCTTCCAGTGCTCACCCAACACATTAAAATCATCTTCTTAAACCTCCTTATCTTTTTAAGGTGTCTGCTTATTTACCTACAGCAACAAAATGGGAAAATACAACTACAAATATTTTTCTCATCTTGTTGATGCTTCCCTGAATGAGATAGGTCTTTTGACAGTTCATTTTTTTAAAGTCTAAGTGCGTTGTAGCTTTGAGATTGGCAAGATAGAAATGGTCAGTTCTTCTTGTTCAAGTACACATAAGGTATCACAGAATAAGGTCCAACTTCCTTGCTCAGATAGGGTCATCATAGAGTACATGGCACAGGATTGCATCCAGACAATTCTTGAATCTCTCCAGTGAGAGAAATTCCACAATCTCTCTGGGCAATCTGCCCCAGAGTTTGAAGACTGGTATAGTCAAGACGTTCTTCCTCATATTTGGGTGGATCTCCCTGTGCATCAGTTTCTGCCCAAGGCCTCCTATCCTAGTGATTGGCAACACTGAGAAGAACTTGATTCTGTCTTGGCACCCCCACCATAGATGTTTATACATATTAATGAGGTGTCCTCCCAGTCATCTTTTCTTGAGGCTGAACAGGCTCAACTCCCTCAGTCTTTCCCCGTAAAACAGATCCTTCAGTCCCTCAATCATCATTGTTGCCCTCTGCTGGACCTGCTCCAGGAGCTCTGTCTCTCTTGTAATAAAGAGCCCAGAAATGCACACAGTGCCCTAAATATGGCCTCACCAGGGCTGGGTGGAGGGGCAGGAACCCCTCCCTCCACCTCCTAGCAGTGTTCTTACTAATGAAGCCCAGGAAAGCACTGGGCTTCTTGACCACAAAGACACACTACTGGCTGATGGACATCTTATTGTCTATCAGCCCTCCAGGTCCTTTTCCACAGAGCTGCATCCCAGCAGGTTGACCCAGAACCTGTACTGGTACTCAGGGTTATTCTTTACCAGGTACAGAACCCTGCATTCATCTTTATTTAATTTCAGAATGTTCTTTTTTACCTGTCTCTCCAGTGTGTCATGGTCCCTCTAAAGGCCCACACAACCCTCTGGAGTATTGGCCACCCCTCTCAGCTTCCTAACATCAGTGACCTTGTTGATGAGGTATCTGCCCCTTCATCCAAGTCATTGATAAACAAGTTAAACAACACTGAACCCAGTATACAGCTCTAGGGGAGAGCACTGGTGAGAGGCATCCAACTAGATTCTGTACCATAACCTATGACATCTGTCACTCAGGCAGTTCTCAATCCATCACACTGTCCACTCCTCCCACTTACGTTTCTTGTGTTTGTCTGCAAGGGTGCTGAGACACAGTGCCAAAAGCCTTGCTTAACTGTCCATCTTCATTGACTTCTTTTTTCTCTTATCAGTTGAGGAGCTCACATAACTGAGCTACTGTTCATACTGTTTCGTATTATTAATATATTCCATATTTCAATGTGAGATAACTCCAGAAATTTCAGAGTTGTATTTTTAAATGTATATCATTGTAAATATGATTATTGTCTAGTTTTTACTAGCATCAAAATCATGTGTACCATGTGAAAATCTCATCTTTAATTCTGGGGTAAAGACTGGAGTAAAGCCTCTTGTGTCCTGGAATTATCTAGTTCTGGATCCTGCAGTAAATGCAGATGCCATAATAACAATCAAGAAAATAAAATTTTGCTTTTCCCAGGATTAAATTTGAAATTTCATAATAAAATAAGTATATATTATTCAGATATTCTACTTGCTTGAGTAGGTAGATCCCCAGTAATATAAAATAAGACTTCTAATTTTAAATTTAAGCATAACACGATTTTGAACACATAAATAATACCCCTCTTTAGTATACTAAAGCTTTTCATGGTGATCTTAAGAATTTAGTAGAGATATGCACGTGTAAGTGTGGTATGCAGGTTTTGCCCTGGATGGAAAAGAGAATTCTTTTTAAAATCTCTGTCATGAAGAAGTGATAGGGGAAGTATTTGAGGAAAGGGGGAATCAAAACAATGGTTTAAAAATTAGCATGGAGCTAGAGAAATAGTTCAGCTGAAAGGAGGAGGAAGAGGAAAGATGAAGGCATGCCTCTGCACCTCTGAACAATCTCTGCTTCTTTTGTACAAAAAGGACAATTATAAGCCTTTTTTATTTCAGCAAGAAAAAAAATCAGAATAATAGGCAATGCATTTTTTTGTTTTATACACCCAAGTAGTTTTGACTTTATCCATTAATAGATACAAATGAGTTTGTTCAGGGATAATTAAATGAAGCAAAATTAAAAGGTAATAAGGAATGTAAAAAATTAACAACTTCTCATGAAAAATTACTGTTTGACTTCAAAACTGATAGAGCTTTGATAAGTAGCAAAAGTGTTTTTTCTCTGTTTGAAGGTCAAGCTACATTCATTAAGAAGTCAATTCCAATATGGTCCTAATATTTACCACTGTACCAAGTAATAAATATCTCATCTGAAATGGTTGAGAACAGTCACATTTAAAGTAATACCAAATAAAACTCAAAAGCAGTGACTGCTGAAACAAGATGAGACAGTTCGCAGGCACTCTATCAGCTTTTGGATTATAATGCTTCAAATTCTGGTATTGATGACAGGAAAGCCAAAAAGACCTGGGGTTCACTATCGGTGGTATCAGGGATCAAGGTGTTAATCTATACATCTGTTTATTCAATTTCTGAAAAACATTCTGAAGCCTATGTTAGGCTTCATGTTTCTACAGAGCTACTACTATCAGTATATTATAACTAAGGAGGATATACGATTCACTGACTGGAGATAATGCAAAATAGAAACTTCTTGTCTATACCTAGGCTGGAGATAAATTACTCTGGCAGCTCCTTGGGTTTTTTTCCACTACATTTGGGCCTTTTTTAGCATCTACATTTCTGCCATTAAAAAAAAAAAAAAAAAAAAAAAGTAGGTTTCACTAAAGACTGGAAAGATAGACAGGTCTTCAGATAGGTTCTCTCATTAGAAAACAATGAGTTTCCAGTTATTCTGGCTGTAACTTTCATAGATAATTATCTGGAAAGGACCACTGGTGTTAGGCAAATTGAAATGAAAGAACCTAAGATTCAAGGGTATGAGGTCAGGTATGTGCTTTCTTGGATTAAATGGCTGATCTGCAATGACTAGAGTTTCCTGCATGAACAAGTGCACTGTTGTTTGACAAATACATGGCTATATACACACATACAGCACTTATCTGTACTCGTTAATATATACCTTTAAAGGACAAGGAAACTTTTTTCTTACTGATGTTTTAGGATCTAATTGCATTTAAAGAAAAAAAAACAGCCTGATAATTTACAAATAACTTGAAGGAAAACAACTAAATAGCAACATAGATTTGGGAAAGCTCATATTTGCACCTATTTCAGAACCATTGCATTTATGTATGGAACTTGTCTCAGTTTACTAAGTGGCAAAATCAGCTCCTCAATGACCCACACTTCTACACATGAAAACAATAGTATATGATTCAAAAGAGCATCTGGTTATCTGTGAGTAGATAAGATTTCATATATGCTTCCATCTACATATCTAGTGAGCATGTATTTTGCTACAATACAGTATCACTCAGCAATCTCCAAATCAAAAATTCAGCTGTTTTTCCTGCTGAGTTACTTTTTTTTGCAGTTTTATGCACTTTTCATTTTTATCCTATACACCACAGGGAAGTGAGGAAAAAGAATAGAAATCATATTATTGTTCATTACTTTTTCTTGCTTACATTGGTCACATATCAAAACTGATTCTATGAAACCTCAAAATCCTCTCATCTTGAGTTTATAGGCCAAAATTATATTAATAAATCTGCTAAAACCTACAGGATCATATAAGCCAATGAGAACAAGTAAGTAAGCATCTGATAAAAGAATATTTTTGTATCCATTTGATTTGATATGAAACAACAGAAATGTTATTCTAACATTATGTAACACATTTTCTTTGTTGTAATAACTATAATTTAAATCTTAAAATACATAAATGGATTTTATAACAGTGGGTTCCAATTTTCTAACTTTTCCACAAATATATTAATTTATGTTACCAAGATTCTTTATCTTTTATCTCCTTAAGATTCAAAATCATCAAAATGAAATATTAAATAATCAACATTAGTTCATCATTACAGACAGTAAGTTAAGTGTAAGAAATGTGTACAAATAATAATATAAAAAGACAATGAAAGTTAACAGATAATATTTATATATAAACTATTAATTTTTTTCAATTATTTTGTATTTATAATCTTAATTTGCACACAAATGTATTCAATATTAAATGGGGATAGTAGTAGTAGTAGTATTGGTATTAGTATTTATTATTATTAAATATGGCACAACAAAGACAATGTCACACTGCCTATTTATAATAGATCACTAGTGCCCCCTTCCGATGCAAAGGGGAAATATCGAAGTTTTTCAAAGTATACTTCATATGTTCTAATACCTAGGCATTTCTTTCATTTAGGTATTACTTTAATGCAGGAAATCTGTTAAGACGCTGGATATAAACATTCTAGTCTTGCATTTACAATCGTAAGCATTTTTACTTTATTAAACAATATTATAAAAGGGAGGAAAAATATAAATGTGAACATTTAAGTCATATATTATAGAAAATATAAGATTAACCTTTTATTTTTGAGTCTGTTATTCTACAGTATAAGTTTTGAAATTTGTCTCAATTTATATTGGGTTGGGTTAAATAATAAAAACTCTTTATGCACGTACATGGGAAAAGATAAACTAGAGCTACAACCCAGAATTAATCATGTTAAATGTCATATTGCCAGGTTTTCTACAGAACTGGTGCTGACAAGAATAAAGACGTGCTCATTCATTATAGCTCTTTCTCTTTGACTTAATATAAAGGGCAAAAGGCAGCATGACAGATTTAAAAGATATTGTCTGCAGCATTGATTGCTCTACATCGATACTTTTTCTGTAGCTGCATCTTGATGCTGTTTTATGTGCAAGCTGTATGTTCATTCCTTTCATTTTCTGATATTCCTTACTCCTTCTTTTGGAGTACAATTATTTTAGTATAATTGCTGAACTGTTGGTTTGTTTCACGTATTTCTATAGTAGGGAAATTGTGTCCTGAAAAAGAAAAATAAAGTTTCTTCCTAATTTGAAAAACATTTATGCTCTCACAAAGACGTGAGAAACTACTCTTCTAAAATTTTGCAGTCTTTTGATACGGTCTTTTTTGTTTGTTTGTTTAACATACATATGTATTTTCTGTTTTAAAATTCTAGAACCTTCTGTAAAGCTATCAGAAACAAATCAACAGCAGGTTTCAATGATACAAAAAAGGAAAACAGTTTGGGGGCTGTTTGTGCAAAGCTAGTCCAAAGTCCTAGAGATCAACACCGGGAACAAATTACTGCTCTAGTCACAAGTGCCAACTTAAAATAGGATCTTAATAAGCTTGAAAACTAGTATTTATTGAGGCTAAGCATATGTTTTGGCTGTGAAGTGGCCTCTCTCAAATATTTTCACAATAATTCTTTAGAAAAATAATGCTCTCATTTTAATCGGATGTTTCCACTTTCTGCATCTGGGTCTGAACATATTCCCTCTCACTATAATCACTTCACACACAAAAATCAAGAGATTCAGTTTTCTGATATAGCACATTAGCTTCTGCTAACTCTTGCACTAAATATATTTGGATCTGTGCTTCGTGTCACAAATTTTAAGAGGCTGACTTCATGAAATATGGCAAAAACAGAAGCCATAGACTTTACTGGCAACTGCAGATATTTTTTTTTCCCTAGAAATCAAGAACATGTTAGATATTTAACAAAATTTTGCCTTCTTCAGTCAGAGATCATAGCATCCCTATATGATAGAGCATGTAAGTTCTCTGTCAAACTGCATTTTTTCAGGCAAATCAATAATATGAAAAACATATGTTGTATACATGCTCCTCAAAATTCACCATTTTTATTTATTGGCTGTGTTTCCTTACTTGTCATTACACCACAGATTCAGAAAATAGAAAAGCTAGAAAAGAGGCATTTTAAATAACAAATTTCCATTTGAAAATTTTCTCTGTAAAGAACAATAGGTCTCAGAGACTGCCTTGCTTCATTTTCTTCATAAGCATTCCCACTTACATTTCTAAATGAACTCCAACATTTTTAAGAGTACATGACTGACACATTTTGGAGCTTGGATGTTTTTGTACTTAGCTAAGTACATCACTTCCACTACCCCAGAAAAAGGGATGCTGGTGAGGAGACACCATTTGAAGACAGAAAATATATTAACAAGCAACAGGTGACCAAGCTGTCTAAGCTTGTCAGCTGAGCCTGACCTTTGAATTGTCATGAAGTATGAACACTAAAGGGAATAATTTTTTTGCAGTCAAAAGATGCAGAGGGGGCGATGCAGAGAAGACAGTACCAGTATATTGTGAGTTTTCAGTTCCAGTCACATATTATCCTTCCAGCCTTGCACGAGACATAAAGCTGTAAATCAGTTGTATGTCTGATATTTACCTAACAAACCTTTATACTGGAAAAATATTTTGACAAAATATGAAAAGTATCTAAAAAAAAAAAAAAAAAGTAAATTGCTTAGCATGAATTCACGAAAACAGTTTACATGAAACTGTGCTGAAGACGTTCTTCAAAAACAGGTTTTTAGTATCTGTACACAATTACAGAGAAACATTCCAAGTGTTGCATATTTCTGAAAAGAAGATATTGCTTTATATTCTCTCTCTTGGCTGAACTACCCAATCTGTAGTAATACTTAAGGCTAATTTTAAAACTGACTGAAAAATAAACAACAGAAATTGTAGCCAAGAGTAAATGAAAATACAAGTGCAGGGAATAAAACTAGATGATAACACATTATGGCAAGGATCAGTCATCAATATAGACCATTGTATTAGGCCATATGATAACCAATTGATTTTTTTTTCCATTGAAAAAAATAGCATGGCAAACTTACATAGCTTAAGTGTCTCAATTGTAATCTTGATTCCATTTTTTTTCCTCTGTCTGACAAGAAAGACTCTGACAATAACACCTTCATGGGGAAAAAAAGAAAAAGAATCAAAAAGCAAACAGAAAAATCATTCAGAAATGACTCTTCACAAAGTCATCAAAGCAGTTTTAAGGTACAAGGCAGCAAATTACTTTTTATGTAGGAATAAAACTGCCAAAAGAAAAAAAGATACTATAACAAGAAAAAGAGATACCGCAGAAAAGATTGTCTTAACATTTTGGCAGGTGGGTCACACATTGGGAGAGCACATTACCCACAACAACACATATGATAGAAATCAACACTCACACAGAGTAAATATCAGCTTTGAAATCCTCAACTGCTTGTGGTGAGGAGCCTGTACTCCATGGGTAACCAGGATGTTTGGCATGCTCTGGTTTTACCTGGTCACCATCAATGCTTTGGCTTCCCAATGTCCATGCTGCAAAGTGAGATAAGGATGCTTAAAATTTCACTTGAACATTTTTTTCCAGCAAGAACAATTTTAGTGAATCCTCTAATAAATGCAATTTGCATCTTGCCTGACTTACTTTCTAGACAAAAAGCTTACATGGAATTGAAATACACAGGTGGAAAGAATAAAAAGCAGGTCTCTTGTAGAATCGCACAAAACCAAGTAGAGAAACTTTCTGATCATTCTCCAGACCCTTCCACTGTACTTCATCATCTTCATAAATCACACCTGCAGCAGTTCACCTGAGGCAAGTAATGTTTTATCCACCACTATTTATCCAGCTGAAAGAAGTTGGGCCCAAAAGGAGAAAATGCTAAACCAAAATATTCCCCAGAATTTTTAGGCCAAGGATGTTAATGGAAGTGTTCCCCAAAGTCTATATTATTCTGTCCTTATTTTGCTGTCCCTGTGATATGGCAGTTAGTCCCTGTGCCGCTAAGCAAGGCTACAGACCTGCTTCAGCTGACATCAATTGGAGCATTTGGAGGAGTCAAAATTTGCCTGTTTCTGTCTATTAGCCTATAATATGAAAACATGGTTCCGCCTTTTCCTACCGTCTTTGACACAGTGGCCTCAGCTTTCTCACACATGCCTGTGCAAAGGGTGTATGCCTGAAGAGAAATTGGGAAAGGATGAAAAGGCTGGCTTAGCAGGCTAGGAAATCAGTAACATAAGGAGAAAAAAAGAAATAACTAATTTGTTAGGGGAGATAAAACAGAACAACTTGCCTTGCCTTGAGCAAGACTCAAGCTCAACCCCATATACTGGCTTCAAACACTTCTCCAGAGAAGATCCCAGAAAACTGGGGACAGCCAAACCCATACCAATGCTTTGTGAATTTTGCAAATTATAATAGCAGTACTTCACATTAAAATGGTATTAATTAGCTGTGTTCCAAGCTATTCAGTTTTCATTGCACAGGGGTTGTGAGCAGGAGGATGCTGTAACTGGCTGTGACCAGTTATCTGGTGGAGTTTGGGATTTTAAAGGGAACTCTATGATGGAGATTCCTATATAACATTTTAAAAGTTCATTGTGTTTTATTAGAGTTTATCCCCCTCCTCAGAGTCTTCCAACTACCTCACCTTTATGACAGACCTTAAGGTTACAGCATAACCAAAAGCTTCTGAAGCTGGCAAGCTGTGCCTAGTAAATGTGAAAAACGAACAGCACTCAAGCTGCTGCACTGAAGATAATCACTCTTCATTATTCCAAACAAACTTTAGCAACAGTGTTCTCAAAGAAAAGTGTGTACTGCCTGAAAAGATATTGAGAACCTAAAAATCTTTTGCTTGAAAACCCATTGCAGACTGTGTATTGTTTTACACATTTTGGAAATGTGCAACAGACAGTAGAAATGGTATGTGTGTTTGTCTGCTGTGTGTGACGTCTACAGAGATTATGAGAGCCAAGGAATTCCTCTAGCAGCATCTTGCATAAGAGAAAAATCACATAATTTAAAACTGGCCAGTGGCAGCTTTAACTTACAAGCCAATTCAAAATTGCTTTTTCTTTTTTCATAGTACTTTTTGAGGAAATAAAATCTATAACTACACTCGGCTTTGCTAGCTCTCTTCCATTTTGCATGTCCACTAACCCTTCTACAGAGCAGATTTGCACCCTTCTTAAAACCTGTAAGTGGAGTACATGTTATTTCCTTAATGGACAAATACCAATTTTGCAGAATGAAAGTGGTAATACTACACAATGCTTCCCTCAAGTCCATTAAATGAAACTCCAGGCTATACTGTCTGTAAATCACAGCAGATTATGCTCCTAGTGTCTCTTTCTCTTCTCAGACTCTTTTTTTTCCTATAAAGCTGCATGGAAAAGTATGCCTTTCAATAAAGGAGGAGTTTTCATTAATTTATTTCTTTTAGTGTCCCCAACAACTGAAAAACATGGTAAGCCTCCCAGTTCATATTCTATTTTTTTTTAAATATAGATTAAAATATAGGGCCTCTCAAATCTGTAAGGATTTCTTTCTCTCACCAGATAGTAAATGAAAGTCTATAGTTCATAATACATTATAATAAATTTAATTCACAATTTCTGCCATTTTGCAATGCAATTGCTTAACAGTAACTCATCATTTATCCAAAACTGAAGCATGTAGCTGCTGAAGATTTAGCTTTGATTTGTTGCCGAGCTCTGGACAAAGCTCTTGTTTTAAGTGAATTTTCTCAGCTTTAGCATTGCTTTAGAAATCCCCATCTAGGCTGGACGTGGATATAGCACAAGGCTGCAATCTTTAAAGAGTAAAATATGCCACTTACAACCGCTGTATAAGAAAACAAAAACTACATGACAAAATTCAAGGTCCTTTTTACTACAGTTTTAATTGGATTTTAAGTATTTTTCACTGCGTGAATACAAATTAATCCACCTTGTAGAATTGCTGTTTGGATTGGAAATGTGGAATTAATGATACAGATTGAATAGTTATAACATCTCCATCCATAAACTTCTTTCCATCCCAAACATAGATTGTCAATGCAAATCAGACAAAGTAAAAAGGTACAGAAAACTGCCTGACTGTTTCTGTTCAGCAGGTAATTAACAGGAAGATGGAGCAACTAAAAAAAATTCCATGAGAAAAATTAGATTCTATGCATATAAAGACTCCTTTCTTTATTTGACCTCTGATAAACACATGGACTAAATCCATGACTGTTGTGACTTACTAAAGAGCTGAGGGAAAGATTTAAAGTAGTGTGAGGCAAGACTCATTTTAAAATAGTACCATTAAAGGCTCTCTGGTGCTTACAGCAGCAGAGACTCAAAAAAAGCCCATTCAAAACAGTATTTTGTTTAAAATTGCAAAATCTCTATAGAATGATTCAGAAATAGCCAGAGTTTTTTAGTTCCTGTACATTAATTTAAATATGAAGCAACACCTCAACATTTCATACTAACTACAATTTCTTTTATTCTCAAAGTAATCTTAGTAGGTGGAGAGAGGAAAGGAGAGGCAAACCTTTTAAGCATTTCTAGCTTCATGTGGGGGTGGAAAAAGAACCTTGCAGAATTTGGTGGTGACTGCCCCTTGAAAACAATAATTAGCTTGAGAAAGGCGCAGCAGTTTCAGCTGTCAAAAGGCACGAAATCCCAGTGTCACTAGTTTGATCAGGTCATTGATAGGATATGCAAAGACCTGTTCAGAAACGAAGGAGCAGCAATGAAAATGATCAGCATGGTTTTACTCTGTCAGTTTTAGGTAGTGAAAAAATAAGATTGTCAAATTTGAAAAAGGTAAAAATATATCCCAGAACTTAAGCAGAGTTATAGTTCTAAGGACGAAGTCTTAGCTAAGCTTTGTCTTTCACTTTTCTGAAAGAATAAACAACATATGAGCTACAAATAATACACAAGCAAAAGAAAAGGAGAAAAAAGCAGGACAAAAATCTTTGTTAAATTGATCTCACTTGCCCTTTGGCCATAAAAATTTAGTAATTATGCAGAATGAATTTTCCTTTGGGTTCCTAATAAAGCAGGTAAAAATTATCTAAATATTTCAACGTTTGTTTTTATTATTTTTATTTACTGGCAGATTTAATCTGGTGCTTGACAAATCAAGGAAGTCACAGCTTCTGCCACTGCAAGTTTGTCACCTTTGCTAAAATATAGCCTGTAGAGAGACCACATATTCACTCAGGTTGAAGGTCAAAACTTCAGGTTTTATTTGTGTCTTTTGCAGAAAAGCGCATTTTTCCTAGTCAGCTGCTTTCCATTGGAAGCTGTGCATTTGTAAAAAGGTTGGCTAAAGACTGGAAGCTCTTTGTGCAGGGTTCATCATTTGCAGTATTTTTATAGCATGCTCAGCACACCAGAGACGTGGCCTCCTGGGCTGTGGCTGACCACAGCCAGTGCAATAGAAGAAATATTTGGAAAACAAAATTAGGGTGAGTATGGGGCAGATCGGGGCAAGGAGATTGCAGAAAACAACTCTTCTGCCATTCTTCAGCAGTTTCTGTTCACGTACAAAGACACAGACATACACAAATAAAAGCTGCTGTATAAACCAGTATATCCCCAGCTGCCGTGAAAGCATCATCATCAATATTCTTACTTTGGGAAATTAACTCCCCAAGAGCATCCTGCAGCAGCATCTACCAGCCTGTCATTTCTGCATTTCAGGGGGAAGGAACAATCTTGTTATAATATTGGAGGAAAGAAAGGGATTTCTTGGCTTTCTTTGCATGAGTATGAATGAACAGGAGCAATTCTAACAGCAATAACATTCCAGCTGCAGCTGACTGTCTTATCTGCTTCATGTACAGCACTCAAGAATGTAAAAGAATTTAAAAGTCTATGACCCCAGCTATGCACAGAAACCCAGGCACACAGGGTGGTGCTCTGATTATATCCAGACAGCATTTTAGGAATGTTTAAAAGTTTGTTTCTACAGAGCTGAAACTAGAACTTTCTTTTCTAAGAATCAGAAGCATTTGTCATTTCTGTTTTCATATAAAAATGAAACAGAGATGCAACACTGACAATAAACAGTTGCTCAAGTGGCACTTTTTGGTAAAAAAAAAAAAAAAAAAAAAAAAAAAAAAAAAGAACCTAAATTAATACCAGAACCACACCATTTAGGAGACTTGATGCAGAATGCATCAAGTCTGGTTAAGCTGAGCTACCAGGACTTTCCTGACACAAACAAAATTTTAAAATGTCAAGAAAGCACACAGGATATTTCCTAGTGATTTTTCATGTCTTTCTGGGAAACACATCACACAGATAGTTTTCTTTCCATAATTTTAAAAATATACTTAAAACTTTTACTTCCAAATATAAAGATTACAGATAGTGACAGAATTTAAGAGAAAAATGTTCATTCAGAGAGACCTAAACATATTTGTTGTGAAAAATAGCCACAATCCTGACCTTTTCTCAGTCAGCTGGACTTTTGCCAAAACACAAGGAGATTAGAACATAAGATTAAAACATTTTCCAAGATGTTTCTTCAATAACTGTCCTAAAGGTGATTTCTCCTTTCTTCAGCTGGAAGCCAAACACACAATTTGTGAACAATTAAATATGTAAATAAGTTTTTCACTCTTTTTCCCTTTAAATGGAAAAACAAAGTAACACTATTAATTCTGATATAGTCTTTTTCAATTACAGCATTCCAACTCCAGTGCATTAAGTGAAAGGTTATTCAGTTAAATTACAGAATCTCTGGGAAGGTATGAAATTATTCCAATGGAAATCTTAATTATTAAGGAACTCCAGATGGTAATTATTTTTAGCTAAGCGGAGAAGAAAATATTTTTTAAACCTCGATTTTTGAGAAGGTGCATTTATAATATTCCTATAATGTCTCTTGGTTTTGAAATGTGGCATATTATTCAGCCCTAGTCCTTTGATGTGTGTTTTTCCCTCAATCCATGCTCCAACAATTCTGTCATACAGAGAACTGAAAATTAAGTTATTCTCACCAGCAATACTCCCCCACAAAGAATCTATCAAACCACAGATATAAACCTCAGAACAATCCCTGCCAGGTTTCTCATGCAAATGACGCAGAAAAACTTACAAGAGCACTTTAAGATATTGAGAACCCTTCAATACAACCCAGTATAATAACTTTTACTTGCTAATTTCTATGGGTCAGTTGCAAAGGAATAGACCTGTCAATCTTTTTCAGATGTAGCAGAATTTGTCTGTCTGCAAACAGGGATGCTTTGTTGTTGCCATAGATACTAATCCTCCACTTTCCTTCTGTTGACACAGCTAGTCACACTCTAAACTACCTGATCACACTTTTAATAGGCAGCTGACTCCAGTACTATAAAATGCTCAAATCAAGTTCGCAACACTTGATGCATCTACTGTTGCTTTTAATAATACTAATGTTAATAATAATAATGACAATGACAACAACTATAAATTATAATAAAGTACTGCTTAAGGATAATTCTACCACTCTTGTCAAAAAGAGATGGTACAGAAATAGGGCCTGTCTAACAATTACTGTGCTCCAGATTCAACTTAATTGTATTATTGTAGGTGAATAAATTGTTATAATAGCAGAAATGTTATTTTGAAAATGCTTTTTTATCTCCTAGATATGAGTTTCTTTTAAGAATTAATTGATTAAACATGTAAAGTAGTATAACAATTACCCAAGAAATAATTTCTGCTTCTTTTCACAAAATTCAGTACATTATATCATTTTCAAATTTTAAAACCTGAAAAGAAATGTGAAAGTGACTCATACCCTGCAATAAAGCTGTGTTCTGAAAAAGGCAATTTTCAGTTGGATGACTTCAAACTTTTGTGATGCTTTAATAAATATTATATATTTAAATCTCATTCAAAGCCTACTAATACTTTTTTTGGTTGGCAAAACAAATTATCAGAAGACTTTTTCTTTAAAACAAAACAAAAACCTCAAACTCATTCAATGCATTTTCTTTTGTCCAGGTTAAAATAAGTTTACAAGTTTTTCTTTTGTTATTCACTACTTTAACAAAAGGTGAGAGGCATAAAAAAAAAAAAGGTTAGATAGTAATATGCCAAGTGAACCTTGTACTTCTAAAATGAGAGAAAATATTAATTACATTTTTATTATGGCATTAATTTGATGGGGTTTGTACCTAACTTATTTTTCACATTGGCAAACTGCACATCTTCAGTTGTCTTCAGTGCCAAATTGTTAATTCTTTTCCAAGTTCCTCCTAATACAGAATAAAAATTCTAAAGGTAATTTTCCAAAACTATTTTATCTTCCTTTAACATATATTATAAAAATTTGTTGTGACTTCTTCAATTAACAAGAAAAATTGATGTGTATCATTAATTACGTCAGTAGAAATCATAAATCTTCACTGAATGGTGCAATTAATTATTTTAACATCATGTGAAGGCAAATGACATACAGAAGATAAATTCAGACACCCTTCAGATCAGAGTGAAAAGGGAGAGAAAAATGGAAACAAAGAAAAGGTGCAACAAAATCAACAACATTTTATGAATTAGAACACAAGCAGTATTTCCCCATTTTAATAAAGTTAATAAAGCAATTTTAGAAAAACTATCACACTAGAAGAAGTCAACAGTGTGTCCATTACTTAATTTTGCCCTAATTTTCAAGAGTTGCACAGTTTTATTTTCACTGTTTATAAACAGACTAAAAAGACTCTCTTCTGCCTTACTATATTTGCTTTATATTTCTCTTTGTTTTGTAGAAGACAAAAAAGAGTAGAAGGATCAAGCACCCTTTCTTAGAATATTTTACCATCTTTGCTGCTATAATGTCAGTGAATGATATGGTGTTTTAACCAACTTTTTTTCCAGTGGAAAAACTACTAGTGTGAATACAAAACAGCAATTTTCTGAATATATATTAGTCATATTTGAATAATAAAACGTACTAATTTAACACTATTCATCGTTTTCTCTAATTTTTTCACTAAGAAAGGTGGTTCAGAACTTCCAGGGACACGTAAAGGAATGACTTTAGTACTGCATACCCCAAAAACCAGGCTTTTTGGCTTTTCTTGAAAACTATGCCAAATAGATAGCCTAACAAATCTCATGAATTTTAACAAAAGTTGCTATTCTTGTAATCCAAGTGTAGGTATTTGCACAGTATTATACATTAATAGATACATAAGATGAACAGATATGGACTAATACAGCCTCACATATTCTTCCATAAAGACAGTGTGTTGTTAATTAAAGATAGATAGATAGATAGATAGATAGATAGATAGATAGATAGATAGATAGATAGATAGACAGACAGACAGACAGACAGACAGACAGACAGACAGACAGACAGACAGACAGACAGACAGACAGATAGATAGATAGATAGATAGATAGATAGATAGATAGATAGATAGATAGATAGATAGATAGATAAGGAATTGGAATTTATCTTACAGGTTAAGAAATTTCCAGAAATGAAGATTTAAAATCCATAACAATTCTCTTCACAAAGCTATAATTACACATTCTGTATGTACCTATACATACCTATATGTCTCTAGCAGCTCCTGCAGCTCTAACTCCCTTTCTTAGCAGCAGTCAGGGGGCTTAGGACAAAGATGTCAATACCTACAGTATCAAAAAAAAAATTAAGTTTGGAATGTAAACACAGCTTCTCGAGGTAATTAAACAAAGACATTGTATAAGGGTTTCCAAATAATAATTTACAACCTGCCGAGGCATTGATATATTTTTCACTTGTACTGAGTGATATCTAACCGTTTCCTAATTTTTTTCCCTCTGCAGCGCATATACACAGGAAATGCCAAAGTGAACGCATGTGCACGGGTAACACAATTCAGCACCCTCATGGAAGCATCAGATAAGAAACTGGGAGAAGCTCTAATAGAGTACAAACAATTGTACTTTGTTGAGGAGGGGGACACACTGCAGAATCAAACTCGAAACTTGTGCCTTTAATACTTCAAGGGTATGTGACCACAGAATTGATTTACACCTGAGAAGAAGCAATACCTATTTTAAATCACTACCCATGACAAAATGCAAAGAGAGAGCCCAAAGAGAAGAGTGAGTTCTGGGATCTTAAGCCATTCTCATCTCACAGGCACATGAATTTTACGATCTTTTCCTTTAGTTAGCCCATACAGCTCCTGAAACAAAACCATGTCTATTATCACTGCTCATTTTTTACCTGTGCAATTAGGGCCAGTGCTATTCAATTCCATGTTTGTTCTAAAATTCAGTTGTGCAATATAACAGCTAAAATGTCGACAGTCACTTAAATTTTATTCAGAAAAATATTTCTTCTTCAGTTATCAGAGCTAAGAATGAGATAAGAAAGTGAGCCATTGTCTAAAGAACCCTTATGAAAAACAATGTTTTCTGTTTAATTCTCACACCATTGGGAGCACTTGGCATTTATCCTTGTCAGCATGAACGACATTATGAGGGTTTTTTGGATAGTATTGAACTTATCAGTGTACACAGAGACATAAAAATGTTATATTCAGATGAAGACACAACATTTATAATTCGTTTTTCCAAACACATAGGGAATCATAGCACTTCTCCAACCTTAAAGAAAGCCCTGAATTTAGAGTACTTCTTTTTCCTGGTAAATCAGCCAATTTTCTATCCATGTGATAGCAGGTACACACTAAACTAAATTATAAGCAGGACCAATAAGATGACTCAACAGTCTATGTTTCAATATAAATGACCATTTTTAACATTTAGCGCTGCCTGACTATTCCATCCCTCGAATTGTTCTGCAATGCACATTGGAACAAGTTCTCCAAGCACAATATTTCACTGGAATATATCTTGCTTTTTTTCACTTCAGTTTCATTGGTAAAGATGACCTATTGCAGATCAATTTCCCACTGTTTCTAATCCTTTGTCTTCCAGGCTGCACATTGCATGCTCTACTTATGCAACTTCCCACTTGCAGCAAGAGAAAAGATTTAGAGATCAAAGAATATTGATTTTTATTGCAAAGTCAATGCCATATATCCTATGTGTGCACCAAGCAACACAAGTTAATTTACAGTCATGCACATAGGAAAATTCAAGACAAACTTTTCTGTCAGAGCTGCTGTCCAGAAACTGAAGATAGGGAAATAGGACAGAACCAGCTAAACAAGACTGCCAGATGAACTATTGATGAAAAATGGAAACGCTGAGCCATTAAAAATGAATATAAATATAAAAGTTACATTATTTCACTTTATTTCAATATATTCCCCCTATTAGTTTTTCCTAAAGGCAGTACACTGTAGCACATACATTTTCTTAAGTTTCACATGCTTTTCTTGGTTGTAAAATGAGTACCATGAACAATTCTAATTATTATGGAAACTAATTGACTCAAATGCTAAAAGGACTTATGGGACAGCCTTCTAAAACCAACTTCTTTGTAGTCTTCATATTTCTTCAGCGCCACTTTATATATCACAGTGATCCTCGATCCTGGTACAGATTCTCAACCATACGATGCATATTTATTTTTATTTCTTTCTACCCCTGATATAAAGAATTGTTAAAAATATATTGCTTCAGAAAAATGAAGTAGTAGACTGTGATATTTTCCTTTTTATTTTTTTGGCCACAAAGACAGAGATACTTTTAAAGACAACTCCTTGCCCCTGGGTAGGGAAAGAGAAACTGAAAAGGGAAAGGTGCATGAAGGGGTTTTTGTTGTTGTTCTTTTAGTTCTTCATGCTTTCAAAAAATGGAGATTTTGTTCATAGAAAGATTACAGAACTATACCCTGCTGTTAATAAATCTTAAGATGTATTTTGTCTATTGTTCCAAAGAGCTTGCTTTTGTCATTCCTACTCCTCCTGCGCAATATTTTATATCAGTATTAGAGCAGTATTTTCTCTGTGTTTAATAAATGGCAGATCAGAATAGGTTTCTTTTTATTAACTGCCTTTAGAAGTCTGCTCTTCTAAAATGTAGTTTTAAATGTAGAATTATTCAGCTTTTGTTACAAACCTATCCCCTTCAAAAATAAATCAAAATGTTTGATATATAAAAGTTAAAGATAGGTGAGATTTCAAAGGTTAATCCCTCGGAAAAATAAAATATCAAGAAGCCATTTACCCAATTCTATTAGTTTTTGGAGAAGAGTAATACAAAGGAAGGATGTGATGGTGAAGTCTGGAAAGTTACTTAAATATTTTTCGAACCTAATTTAGACCTGGCTCTGAATATGCTACGAAGCCATTATTCAAGAAAGAAATTATTTCTATTTTCAAAATAAATGAAATCTGTATTGATTGACAGCTAAGACAAAAAGTTCTTCTTGGCATATGTAGGACCACGATTTATCTGTGGGGATCTGCCCTGCTTGTTATTTGTTACCAGTTCAAGTAAGAATTTCCCTTGTAGTTAATTGCTGTGTGATGAAATAGAGTGTTACTTATCCCCAGAATGGATCCACAGTAATCACATTTGGCTGGATGTGAAGATGAT
The DNA here is from genome assembly GCA_013399895.1 of Serilophus lunatus. Classification (NCBI taxonomy): domain Eukaryota; kingdom Metazoa; phylum Chordata; class Aves; order Passeriformes; family Eurylaimidae; genus Serilophus; species Serilophus lunatus. The sequence goes on along the minus strand of VXBA01001687.1, from coordinate 48,071 downwards.
ATTCACCTACACCACGAACAGCGTTCCATGAGATAGCAAAAGACTTTTTTGCTCCCTTAGATCACTAGATCCCCTTGTCATTTGACAAAACGATTTTGATGTAATATCATGAGCATGAATTAATGACATTTCATTATTGCTGTAAAATGCATGTTTTTTGCTATTGCATGGCTGAAAGTGACACTGAAGTTTAAGGTAGTAAACTAACTGAAGACAAAGATCAAAGGAGGGTAATATTGATTAACTAAAGATTTTAGATATAAGTAATGGTAAAACATTTTACACAGATTATAGCAGAGTATCAAATTACTAAACCTATGCAGATGCATATTACTGCAGTTTATTAGAATAGCATATATCATGTTTGCAACACACCTGATCTAACACAGCGGACATTTGTAAAAGTATGTCCATTCTGTGAAGAATATAGGTTGCCTAAGGACACCTGGGCCACAAGAGTAGTGTCTGGCTACTAATAATTAACAGATTAATTTGCATCATGTATCATTTGAGAAGGTAAATGCCCTTATGGAACTTCTTGTAAGAGAACTACTGCCTAGGTTTGCACCCAATCATTAGGGTGGCCTGATAGCCTCGAAACTTAATAATGTTTCCGCATGACAAGACTGCATTCCTCATCAGGAGTTTAGCATCTGAGGAAATACCACAATCATCACCCCTCCATCTGACAGAAATAATATTGTAAAAACAAAGCTAGTTTTATATTCCAGGAAAAAAAGACTGAGTCACAATTTTTCACAGGGCTATTTTTGTATTTGATGAATTAATAAATTCTTTTACTGCTATTTTTTGAGATTTATATTAATTTGGATATAAAAGGTAGAACTCTGATTGGCATGCAGACAATCTTTAACTGTATTTCTCCTTAAAGTAGTAAACTTTCAGATTATCTATCTTTAATACATGCTACTCTGTAGAAATATGCACGTATGTACAAACATTAACAGCTTTACAGCAAAGCAAGGATTAAAGAGGCTTTATCCTTTTATCTTTTTCATCATTATCAGCCAGCATGGTATGAGCTCCTGTATTACATGAAAAAGAACATCCTCTGTCTCATCCTCACTTAGATTATGGTAGTGTTGGTATGTGTGCCTAGAGATATATTAAATAAACATAGTCCTTCTGTTTATTAGTTCTTTATGTATGATTAATACTGTAACTGGAAGAAAAAAAAAAAAAAAAAGCTATTCCAGAAAGGCAGACAGCACATCAATACAGTTACATGCAAAATATTTGCTGCATAGCTGAAGATCACTTTGGATGAGGAATATCCTATACACACAAGCTTAATAAACAGGCAGGTCAAGAAAGGTACGAGAACAATGTCCACTCTATGAAACTCCCTTTGGGTACATAAAGAAGAGCATTAAACAGAACAGATAGAAACCACTTCAAGGCACAGAGTTTAGGTTTTAATAGCTAAGGACCACTAAGTAATTTTGAATATATTTATTAAATTTTTTTTCAGCACTTGAGTAAAGGTAAAATGATCTTAGTGCAAGGAATGTTGAACTCAAGACTTTTTTATATTCAGGAGTGATTGGGTCAACAAGAAAAAATAAATTCTGCAAGACAAAAAATAACAGAGGCACAAAACAAAATGAGAAGTTAGTGCTACAATTCTGTAGACCAGCTGAAATCTTTCCTGCTGATGTGAAAAAACAGATGCATAGTGAATCTACACCATACAAATTCTCTGTAAAGTCCTAAAGTAGCAGACTGATGGATTGGAATGTTGGTGGGTACTCTGCTTCAGAAATTTTCTATCCTTTCTACTCTTAAGTTTTCTTTTAAGATTCCAATACAAATTTTATTGCTATTGTTATTATCATGATTATTATTATATTTACTACTGCTGCAGTTCACTGTCTCTGTTTTTTGACAAAGAAATTTGCTTTTCTGTATGGGTTAAACTAGACTATGGATTTTCCTTTTTGCTTTTTTTATTCATCTTTGGAGGATTTTTTAAATGAAAACTGTGTTATTTACATAGTTCTGTAGACCATTCTCTTCAGTCTTTCAGTATTATTTTTTTAAAATCTTATACATATGCATGGGTTCTTATATACCTAATGTATACTCCACAGACTGAATGCTGATATCCAGCCAAACAGCTACATGGCTTACAGTCACAGCTTACACAGGTAAGAATCTGCAAGCAGAACAAGACAGAACACAAACTCATCAAGAAGAAAACAATCGTGAAAAGAGATGAAATCCCACTAGCTTACAATATTAAGAAATCTTTTGGTCTGGAAGAAAACCATATTCTAGACTTGTTATGTATATCTTCATTTGTGGTGGGCTTTCCCAAAATAACTGTATAAATCCTGCTTTTAAAATGCGTAATTACCTACAGAGCTGAAGTCAGAAATTACTGGTTTTAAGTAGGAATTAAATTCAGGCAAGTTTTTAGAATTCAATTTCAAGCACAAAAGGTCATCTGCTTGTAAACAGTGATGCTGCTGCTGCTTCTATTCATTACACAGTGTTACCCATTTTTTTCACTGATAACCTTTTATGCTTTGATTCAGCAGTGCTACGAAAGGACTTACTTGCCACAGAAACATGTTTCTGAGCTACTCTGCGCTTCTGTCTATGCACACAAGAGCAGAATCTGTCCTAATGAAATACAGGAGAATTTACTGAAAGAATTCTTCTGTTTATCTTTCTCCTGATGTTATTTCTTCTGTTTCCTCACTTATCAAATGAAGCAACAGCTTTCTTCCATAACATCGGTAGAGAGTTAATTCCCAAGATTACCACTTTGATACTTCCAGGTTCCTGGGAACTCACATTCCTGCCAAGAGCAAAAACCGTTTAGTAAATCTCTAAGAGCTTTTGTAAATAGGATGCCATAGAGCAGATTAATCAGACATTCAAAGCAAATAGCCAAGAGGTTTGGTAAACAAGATTTGTCATAAAGCAGAGTGTTAAAATACATATAAATATATGTATATATATATATATATATATACATATACACATACCTACATGTATATATAGATACATATAAGTATATACATAAATGCTTTCATTAGAGGCAGGAAACTATTCATGCCTGGGACAACTGTATTATTAGTCACAGCACTGTGACCTCTCACCCCAAGTGATAAAGTACACAGGTCAGAATTGACAATACATACTCATGGCTGATCATGGCTGCCAGTTATTGATCCAAGGAGGGGAAAAAAGAAAACTTTACAGGAAAAAACATTGCTCTGAATTACAAACACACATTCTCCTGAGACACAGCAACTCACTGGGTTTGTCCCACTGGAGCTGGAAAGCAAGAAGTGAGTTCAGCCAGTATTTAATATCAAGTGAATGTGGTGTTTAATCAATACTATTCTGCTTTTGTCCCATGATGTGGAAAGCAGTGTCTATTCATTCAGTAAAGGTTAATGCCAAGGGTCAAGTGATTTCACACTCTCTGTAGGATCCACAACATTTCAGTAGTTCAGATGCCTTGGACAATGATGACTCAGTTGGACTGATTTATTGCCACTCTAAGGTCCTGCGTAATACTAAAGTGCTATCTTATGATAATACCTCAGAAAATTGCACTGATAAAAAAGAGTCTATAATTACCTACATTTTGAAGTAATGTCTTCATTTCTAACATCCTGTAAAGATGTAAGGTCCATTTAAAATGATCTGCTCCTTGTATTAGCAAGTGAGTTAAATCAGATATTATCAGTGTTCTCTGGTTTATGAAATGCTATCTATGCATGCTATCTATGGCTGATGTATTAAGAAAAATTCAACTTGCAAGCAAATGCAATACAGTATATTATTTAACATACATTTTAATGTGTACTTGCCCAAATAAAAAAAAACATTCTTCTAAGAAGGCAAAAAAATTCTTCTAATAAGACAAAAAAATGGGGAAAATTGTCAGACACTGTAAAATAAAAATATAACAATCACAGACATTCTGTGTTCTAATGAGGCATTAATAGGTGAGACCACATAACTAACAATGTGTACAATTGCTTTTATTTTTCTGCCTTTAAAATTTCTAACTTAAGGGTAGATAGGTGAAAGGGGAAGGGTTTATACTCCCCCTCAGTATGATACACTGAAAATGACATTAGGTGAAGTTGTTGTCTAAATGAGAATGGATTTGACTTTGTCAGGAGTTCTAATTTTGGACGTGATAGGATCCTTTCTTATTATTCAGCAATGTCTTATTCAAGATGTGTCTCATATAATGAAAGAAGTTCAGATGTCACCGGGAAAATAGTGTGAGAAGAATTAATTGGAAGGCTTATCAGACAAAAGTAATTTAGAATCCAGTTCTACTTAATATGTAACTGAATGATGAATATACCAATCAATTGGGAAAATAAATTTTGAAAATTTGACTGAAGATCTCTTATTATAAGTGGGAGGATATTTGGAACAGTTAATTACTCCTTATTTTACGTCCTAAGTATGCCAAAATTTTCAGCATCCTTATCTCCCCCAGTTACAGATACTTAGAAATTTCTTCTGACTTGTTTTAAATATGATGTCCTATTTTCAATAATGCTATAGCAGACACAGAAGAAAGACATTTCAATGTGCATTAAAGAATCTTATATTCTTACATTTGTGGGACACTCTTTTGTCTTGCCAAAAAAAAAAAAAAAAGACTAAATATTTATAGTGTATTTATTGACAGATGGGCTAGTTATTATCAAAAAAAAATAATGCATGGGAACCAGTTTACTCTCTTTGATAGAATGTTACTGATAACATTAAATGATTAGTAAGTGAATTTCTTTCCACTCTTTGACTAAGAAATGTTAAAAACATCACTAAAGATTATGAATGAATAAAACAAATCTTTCCCCACCACCACACCCAGCCAAGACTCTCTGTTTAATTTTATAGATTTAAAAAGCTCTAAATAGCATAAATATATTATTTGGAACTGTGAAATATCTATCATCTGTTGATTTCTTCCTCTCCCAACAAGGCTTCAAAGTCTCAGTCTAAAATAGAAACCCCCACCACTTTTCCAGCCAAAATTTCATATAGAAATTTCAGTTGAAGTAGCTTACATACTTCAGAGGTATCTGAGAATGTATCCAAAGATGACTGGAAGAGAAAACAAAAAGTTTGCCTACTTAAAAATAGTGGAAGTTAGAGAAATAAAATCCTTTGCAATTAGAAAGTTTGTCTTTTTACTTGAACAAGAAGCTTTCTTTATTTAAAACCAGAATGCCTTGGATGATCTCAGTTTTCGATAACAAAGACTTTGTCACACTAAATCAGACCACTGTACCATTATGTTCAGTATCTTGCCTGAAGCCCTAGTCGGTGCCCAATGTATCAGACACCAGGAACATCTAAGGAAAAACGCATATTCTGGCTGACCCTGTTGAGTGCTAGTATCCACCTTGAAGCAAGAACTGTATTAATCTTTTTTCCTCTGCACAAAAGTGTTAGAGATTTTTTTATTTTTTTTTTTTTTTTGCTGGTAGAGTTTTACAAGCTAGCATTCACAAAATTTATATACAGAAATGTAGAAAACAGTCTGTTTTAACACTAAATAATTTTGTCATGACTGCATACTACCCAAGTCATATATAAAATAGAGTTTTCTCCAAAAAGGACTAGCTATATATATATATCCACAATATCCCAAAATTGTAATAAAGAAATGGATTTTTTGTACTACTTAGTGAAACAAACAGACCAGGAAACTTGAAGATTGTAAAATTGAACCAAATGCTGTTTCTATAAAATTTTACGTAACTGTATGATCTAATTATTCAAATATTTCAGCTTTAATCTAGTGACAGGACTGAATATTTTTTAGTTTTGGATACTGAATACTCTTTTGCCATGGACACTTTTGGACAGTGGAATTCTAGTATAGCTGGTATTTTAGAAATTAAGTTCTGAAAAAGAATAAGTTGTAGGGAGAAAAGAATGGCTAGTCAGATCAACATCATTATAATACCTAAAAGGATATCAAGAAGAATAATATTTTTTTAAAAAAAAAGACATCTAAAATTAGACTTCTGAATCCATACTTAGGCAATTAAATAAAAGGCCTAATTATGATGACTGCAAAGCAAGTCAGCAGCTCCTATTATAGTTGGTGCCATCCTATTGCAATGAGGGCAGTGAACTAGCTGGCTCCTGAAAAATGTGGCTGAGTATCCAGGCTAATTATGCAAAATACTTGCTTTGTGACTGAGTGAAACATCAGTGAAATTTATACAGGCAGATTTAGCTGCCTTTTATATACTGAGTGGTACAGAATGAATTTGGATCTCCATTCATGGACAGGTTATATGTGATATGAATGAAGATGTGAATCAATCATGAATAAAATCTTTATTACAACTGTGTTGATAGTTGTGATTTATAATCTTCTTTACTGTTTCCTCCCATTTTTATCACTTTGTTTAGTCTTCAGCTATGCATGACTTTGGGTTTAACAGGCAACTGAAGTTTAGTCATGTAACATTATTGGAGCACAAGAGTAATTAAAATATTATAAATAAATTGTTGTCCAAATATTACAAATTACTAAAACAATTATTTAAGAATTTAATTATTAAAAAAAAGTACGAGTTTCATATCACTAGGCTGCCTGGGAAAGATGGTCAAAATAATGGAAAAGGTAATCTTACCTATTTTTATGAAAAAATAGATATTTATGTTACTCATATTTACCCAACAGTATAAATAAATTCATAAATTAAAAAAAAAAAACAACTCAATTCTGTTCCAACAGTTAGTGTTTCTCTGCACCTCACTGACAGTAAAAGAGCCCCACTAAGGCTCAGGCCTCTTTTGGAACAGGACTCCCTGTAGGACTGAAATGCTGATTTGTAGGAAACTTAAATGAAAATATCTTTTCTGAATAAGGCTATCACCAAACCCTGACATGCCATCTTTCCTTCTAGAATTGTTGCTGTGCTTTCACTGAGATGTGCAATGGATTTCATGCACTCAGGTGCAACTTGTTGAGAATGCATATGTGCATCTCAAATCTCTTAAAATTTTTGATTTGAAGTCTCCAACTGCTAAAGGTTGACTTCCACTGACCTAGAAGATTAAACAGCTACTCCTAGTGTGCTGAACAAGGGTGACATCCTAACTGAACCCAGAGACTTTGGAAAGAAAAGACATTTTATGCTCCCAGCTCCACCAGAGTAGAGTTAATGTGGCTTTTCATATCAGTATGAGCTGCAATGGATACAACACCAAACTGAAAAGATAAGCAAGATCCCAGAAGTTACTCAGATGATATCATACTAGTGCTAGTTAGCCAGAAGAATTGGAACCAAAACAGTTCACCAAGTCTAGCTATAAAAATAATCAGAATAATAAATAGTATTTGTTGCTTACTTTCTAATTTTCTTTCTAAGAATTTCTGCAAGTGTTTATTTATGCAAGAAGTACAAGTCACCATGAAGGAGACTCTAAAAGAGAAAATTTTTCCTTTATCTTCAATTCTAATGAAAAATCCCATCTTTTCTCAAGACACTCCTACCACTTTTAAAGTGACATAATTCTCTGCACTGTGTTCACTATCCACAATGTCTCTGAAACAGGAAATTGCATCCAACAATATAGATAAATAAGCCAAATCCCCTCCTTTACTCATAGTTTTAATATTGTATCTTTCAAGAAAATATCCAGGAGTAGTTACACCATGTACCTTCAGTATGCACAGTTCTTGCTCAGTTCCTATAATTTCACTTGCTGTCCTCCTCCTATCCTGCTGGGCATGGCAAAGCACCCCTTAAGGGAATGGGTCCTCTCTCTGTTATACATCTTGATACACAGAGACCATGTAAGTGTGCAGTATCTTGAATCCTGACCCTGGTTGTATTCAACAGCTTTGCAAATTTCCCACACCTGTGAGGCAGACAGAGAGAATATGTCACACACAGCTGCATCATGAGTCTTGTTTTTAATCTCTTTGCTTCAGTTGTTGAACTGAAAAGTTACATAAATATGTCATTCTTTATGATAAAAGCCAAATAAATGCAAATACTATCATTAAAAAGACACTTATGTCTGGGGTGTAATGGGGAGATCAAGTGACAGAGGCAGTACCTTTTGCTCGAGCAGAGCAAATGTAAGCAATCTTCATCTGAAAACTGAACGATGCCACTGCAGCACATCAGCTGGATAACATTGATCTAGGTGCTACATAGCATAGATACTGCAAACCAGGCCTCCAGCAACTCTCATTAAGTACAGAAACACTGATTGATCCCCAGACTGAAACAGTACATGCTCTGTCTGCTGTGATAAACTCCATGCTTCTGCTGGAGACTGGGCTTTACTGACCACATTCGGCAAAGAAGCCTCTAACTGCCCCTCAGAGATGGGACACCTCCAAGCTTATGACCTTTTAGTTACAAAATGCATAGTTTTCCACTAAATACCATTTTTAATCTGTAATATACATACCTGTCCTATGAGTTAGGCCTACTAACTTCATTTCTTGACTGTGACTGTCAAATAACACATAATTAAGCCAGATGACAAGAGGAACCAGACCTCTCTGTGAGTCAATCAAAGACAGTATGGTTTGTCTAGCTTGGATAAAGAAGTCTTTAATCTTTACATGAACATTATTTGTTCTGCCTTTGCACAGTGCCCACCACAGTGAGACCCTCATCTGGAGCAGACAGATGGGATAAAATACAGAATGCTCTTACCTCCTTTCATAACTGGTGATTTATCATCTTCTCAGGCACCTAAATACTTGCTTACACGTAATGCTGACAGAAGATCAAACAAGCATGTAGACTGCCTCCCTCCACAACCTCCCATCCCTCTCCCCACACAGCTGTTCACATCATATTCGAGGTCAGTTCAGTCAAAGCCACCTCAGCTTTGCTACATGTTTTTGACAATACTGTAGCTTTTGGATGCCAGTGCAAACAAGCTGCCATCACACCTCCAGGATTAGGAAAGATTTTAAATTTCAGTCAACTTGGCCTTGTTTGTTTGCCTTAGCTAAGATGAGGAGTTGTCAAACTACACTATTTCCATAGCTGTCAAGGATGTTTTGAACATGCAAATCCGCAGTACATTTTATCACAAACATTGCAAAAAGCTTTAAAACCGGGACATATGAAATATGTATGCTCTTTTTTTGGTAAAAAAAAAAAAGAAAAACACCAAAAAAAACCAACACAAAGTCTCTCAGCATATAGGCCTTCACCCTGTATATCAGTGTATTGCTGTCTCATTGTTTTGTAGCCAAATGGAAACAAGAGAGCATCAACAGTACTGTCAGCTCCTTCTATTTATCTCATTTGAGCCTTTTATTATACATAGGCATGAAGAATGTTATTCAGTTTTTATTCTGCTTGGAAGCCTTGAAGTTTTCTGAGAATGCAATCTAATCTCACATACTAGGCTTAATTTACCCTATCAAGCAGGTATTCAAGAAAGGTTGGTGTACAAAGCAGCTGCTTGCCTATTGTCGTGAGGAGCGATGAGCAGTCTAGAGGGTACTGGGCTCATTTATAAGTTTTCAGGTATGTACTACCCTTCCTCACTCACTGTTGCACTACCAACCCACAATCCAGAAAACATCTGACTATGGCATCTACAGCACATTAAAGTGAGTGAAAGATGTCACACTTTGCACTTAATGCATTAAAAACTGTTTATAATAACTAAGTAATTATAGCTAACTCTTTCTAACAGCCATCACCATAAATTGAAAGAAGTTAATATGCCCAAACAAGCACATTTAACATTAAGGGACTTAAAGTATTTTTTAGAAAATGTGTGTATGTTCCCACAATCAATGTCAATGTCTGTTCCAAGCATCTGCAAAGATGTGCAAATAAGTACAAACTTAGATCCCATTAAATTTACTTTAACCACACAGATGTCTCCTTTGGCTTTTTCACCCTATGCTGTGCTGTCCTCTCTCTCCATAAACCATAGTAACTGTTGACATACACAGGAGCGGATGCAGTGGTGATTCATCACCCTTCAGGTCTGATGCTGAACTCTGTATTCTTCCAACTGTGTCTAAAAACACATGTAAACTCGGCCTTGCACTCAAAACAGAATTCTGCCCTTTTTGTGAGGAAACTTTCTCTGTTTTACATGCTTTGGAGTTTTCTTCTTGATTGCAATTGGATGTTTCATGCTAAATGGGCTAACTCTGCCACAACAGCAAGGGAATATTTGAAATGCTAATGAAAGACCCAGACAAAACAGACTGAAGGATCTGTTGGAGAAACTGCAGAATCAACCAAGATGCAGAGAGTATTTATCTCTGCAGTGGCAAGTGTGTTGCCTTTGTCAGGAAGGAATGTTGGAGAGTATTCCCTGATTTTGAGCCTTTAGTTCAGATTAATTTTGAGTCATTTGTTTCAAATAAATGAGATCACTATATTCTGCCAACAGGAGCCCAATACAAAATACCATGTTTTCCCACCTCCTACACGGAATAAACATACAGGAGAAAACAGAAAAGATTTCTTATTATATTTGGCAGTTTGTCTTATGATTAATTGCCAATACACATTTTTTCTAGAAACACTTTATTTATAATGTTAAAAGCTTTAAATTTTAGAATATTGTAAGACTAAGCTGAGCACAGCTCTTTCCAGTACAGAAATACAGTTGTCAAGAAATAAGGGTGATTCAAATACTGCCCTTTTACATTTTTTTAAGGACAAGAATCCTCTGTGCTCCTGCAGACATCTTCAAGTGGTTGTTGAAATGTATTATTCTGCATATTTAATACCACGTAGGACTCTGAAGAGATGAAGTTATACAATGCCTTAGGCAATTTTGAACAAGGATTATAGGGGGAAAAAAAGGCTGCAATGTAGAATATAAGCAGCATGATATAAGCAGCATCTTTAATATTTAGGACAACAAAATTAATATCATGCTGTCTTTACCACAATGTCACACATAATTTCTTTTCTGTGCAGCTCAGATCTGTTTATCTGAACCAGCAATGTTCAAATTCATTAATGAAGCCATTATTGATTTACAGAACATGGCGTAAAATCTCAGCAAACACTGAACAATCTGTGAGAAGCTCTTAAATACTGAATGCATGTAACTAGATATCTCAATTTAACAACCAGACATACATTAAACAACATTAATAGCTAGGCACTTAATGGATCAATTCCCACTGTTTGTGTAATGTGGAAATAAAAAAGGCTTATTAAATGACAAGCTTTCCCTGGTTTGTGCTAATTAATTATACACTGCATCTGACTGCTAATTTAGTGGGAAAATGCAGCCCAAAACTATGGTTTCTGCTTGAACTTTGCCTCAGTACCACCTAATTCTGCGCAGAGTGCAGCTGTGACCTGCCTCCGAACGATGAGAGTATTAAATTAGAGCACAAGGCCATCAATTTAATAAGTACTGTAGCAGGTAATTTGAATAAGGACAGTATTAGTATTCTACTAGTGCACAACTAAAAGCAGCTGACCTTTCAGACCAGAGAAGATCCTTGAACACATCTAGTTGAATCGAGGAACATAGTAATAATCTGACCATGTTAAGGGTGCCAAGAGAGGCTTTTACAGCTCTGCACCCATTACTATATATCAGCTACTCTACAGTATATAAGAACACTTTATGTACAGAAAAACAAGGTTATAAATAGAACAAAGGCAATGTGAAAGATATATTTGCAGTGGCACATTTGAAAATTTTCCTTATTACCTTGATTTATGGTATAAAGAATGTAAAATTAATCAATGCACATAAAAATGCACTGTGAACACCTACATAACAACCCAGTGACTTTTCACCACAAATTTAGTACCAGGAAGAACACAGGTATGTATTGTGCAATAAAAGTATAGCATATAAAATTATTTTGCTATCATATCTGTTTTAAATGCAGCAATATAAGGAGGACATAGCATTCAGGCAGAAGAAACTGAATGCTTTTCATCTAATTGGCAAGGGTTTTTTGAGGCTTATAACTGGTAAAGTCACAGCACTATGTGAAATTCTTCTAAATTCAGTGAATCCACTTAGAAAGGAAAGAAGAGGTTTTTTGCAAGGGTCTGCTTATAAATATTAAAAATCCCACACTGATATCAACAAAAGAAAAATCACAATCATACTCATATGATTGAGGGCAGAGAAATTTATATGAACAACCAGAACAAGGATTTTCTGGTTTTTTCATTTTCTGAGGAATTTGGGTGAGATCTGTTCTTTAACTGTTTGAGGGGAAGGTCTTTAAGGAGTAGATAATACCAGTCTTCAAGCATTCCTTCCTCATAGATGTCTTCTAGAAGATCTTTTTAGATAGGAGCAGAGTTTTCTGTGTGGTCCTAACATCTCTTTATCAAGGTAATTCTCAGAATGAGACAGTGAAAAAGCTGTAAAAACCTGACTGAGAGCCTTGTCTTTTATTTTCTTCCTAAAAGATATAGTTCAGGTCCTCAGATCCTATCATATCCACCACTTATTTCAGAAATGGGCATATATTCAGGCAGTGCCAGTGATCAGACAAAAAACTGTTTACCAATGCATGACTGAAATGTTTAGCAATACTTGATGCCTCTCAAACTGGCAGGCCATTTATTTTCAGTGACATAAACCCGTTTAACATGATTTTACTAGATCTTAAAGAAGAAATGTATAAAAAAAATTGTGCTTTTTAAAGGAAAAAATTCTATGGGCATGTGAATTGTTAAATAGCTATAAAAGAAGATATTTCTTTTGTATGACAGTGTATGCTGGTTTTTTTGGAATGTTGCTTACAAGTATTTAACACAGACTAAGCTTTTAAACCTCTCATTGCAGCAAACAGATATAAGTTCATTTTGAACATTTACATTTTTGTCCTCCCAAGATGGAGCTAATGAGAGCAACAAATTGTGGTTGGTGGCAAGACTCAGCAGAGCAGCTATGCATATTTATGCAGACTCCTGGAAACCAACACAGTTTGTCATATGTCCTCATAAGCCAGGTTCAGAATTTCAGACCATTTTTACTCTTCTTAGCACTGGCAGGAAAATGGACCAAATTTGGAGGGACAATTGATATTTTGATGTTATTGCAATACCGAACATATTTTTCATGGCAGTAACCAGGCATACATCATATTGACAGACAATTTACAAAATGGTACTGTTCAGTTAAAATATGCATAAAGCATTGTGGGCCATATAAAATATTTATGGTCCAGATGCAAATGGCAGGTAGAGGACCCCTCTGGGGCAGAAGTGGTCCAGTCTGGAAGGAACACAAAAGAAAAGCAACATGGAGGATAAAAGAGCACATATGGAAATGGAGAGGATAAAGATACATATGGAGGTGACTTTCTGCCTGGAAAATAATGTGATCCTCTGTTGTGAGTTCACAAAGTCCTACAGCATTCATGCCATGAAAATGTTTTTATTCTTTACATATTCCACCTTAAGACCAAGGTATTGTCACAGATTACACGTTTAACAAGTATGAAAGTGAACTCTCCAGGGGAAAAAAAAGGCTCATAATTAGGACAAAATATTTAAAAAGAACTAAAACTGAACCACAACCAGGAATCATACAAAGAGACTGATGTAATTCCAGCTTGATTGTTTGCTTATTGGTTCCATAGTCTAGTCTGAATCATATCATTACTTAGTAACAGGCTAAATGTGATGGATATCTTTATATCTAACTCATCCTTAATGAAAAGGTCCATAAAAACAAGGACTGAAAAATAATAAATAAAGGAGAAGGATGACAAAGAATAAGTAAGAGGATTGAGACATGTAAGAAAAAAGTATCCCTTTCCTCTTCCATGTATTTCAGCTTGTGCAGATCCTGCAGTTGCCTAACATAACACAAACTTTCTCTTAGTTTCCTGGGCTAAATTAATCTTGGGAATTTAAAACCACAAGGTAGACCTGTAACTCAGTGATTTTCAGCAACAAAAGTTTTACAAACTCATTTAAGTTCTCTTTCTGTTTAGCTCATGCTTCACACTGCTTTTCTTCTTTCTTTTTTCCTTTTTTTTATCTTTCCACAGTTTTTAAAAAGGGTATTGTTACATATTTAAGCCACAAAGGACTGAGTGCAATGTTAAAATATGCTATACAAAAGACACATGGCAAGGAATTTCCATTAAACTTACTCTACATAAAAATGGAGGGTAAACGGGACATGATTCATTCACGAGAGGGAGAGAGTCTGATTTGTGGCAGTAAACATGCTGTCATAGGCATAGCTATTGCTAAGAATGTATCAAATTACCTTTGCTACAATTATTAAAATTCCTTCTCCACCTTATAAGTGGACTTGATTTCAAGTGCCAAGAATCTCCCCAGTGAGTTTTCCCATCAAATATTTCATAAATAAAGTTAAATACATCTGCTAAAAGAGGACAAGTAATAGTCTAATCCATTTTATTTTTAAAAGGCGTGCAATTTCAGAAAGTACTAATACTAATAATATAAGCACTGAGTTTAAATGTGATACTGTATAATATCTTACCTGCCGGTTTGCTTATCTAGCATCCACAGTAGCTGTACATACAGATGGCATGCTTAACACAAATTACTTAACATTAGAAGTAAAGCGTTTGAGATCAGTTTAAAACAGCCAAGCAGAAAATGATAATTACTGCAATAAATACTGATTTTCTTCAGGGCATCCATGTCATCTTAGAAAAAAATTCAGTATCTTAATTCTACTTAATTAGGCAACTCATGTTTTCACTACTGAAATGGGATAAAAGTAGTCTATGAATTTGTTAATTAACTAAATATATTCTGGCATTTCTGGCATAGCAATGTTCTGGAAAGAAGGAAGCAAAAGAATGAAATCCCAATACATAATATAGCAGAAGTATAAGGATAAAACCATCTTTCTAGATAAATATATTATTTTTCATTCCTAAAACTGAAGCTCTCACAAAAGAAATTATGCTAACTGGATCTTCTTCCCCACTAGATTTTAGAATTTAAATTGCTGAAGTAGGTACATGTTCAGAATATTTCAGCATAAAGCAAACTTTAAATGTAGCCCTGAATATAGTAGAAATAGACATTTTGTTGTATAGCTTCTTTGGCAGGCAGGTTTTTTTGCTCTCCCCCATTAATGAGTTCCAGACATTTTGGATGTGACTGCTTTGAAGGTTTGGACTCTGGCAGTATTGAAAGTCCCTTGTTGTCAGGAAATTTTATTGTTACAAAGGAGCACTGTAAACCACTGAGCATAGTTGGGAAAAGTTCCTCCTAATGTGAAGACTAGTCCTTCACCAGGACAAGCTTGAATGGATCTGTGTTCAATGGAGAGCCAATACACAGTATGATATTTTTATTAGGATTGTAAAATTTAGTTGGTTTTGTTTCTGCATTTAAACAAATAACAGAATCTTATTCCCTTTTCTTCTGACAGTCAATGGCCCCTCTCTTCTACATCTCTGCTAAGGAAATTTAATGAGGCCATTACATTCATTGGAATTAATATTCTTTGAATCCAGCCTTGATAGTCCCAATCATACTTGCACCTTGGTAAGAGCTCTGTTAGTCTTTAATGACCTTTTCCTGTTCATCCATACTACTTTTCATACAATAAATATCTTTAATGCCCTCAATGACACAATCTTTTTTGCCCTGTCATTTCTATGACTCATCACGTGAAGAACGAGCTAATCCTCATAAACATCCTTATTCCTTGGCTCTACATTAGTGTTTCTTGGGAAAGAGCTGTCTGAAAATGTTAGAAGGCATTACAAATGTCAAATGTAGTGTTAAAAATTATTAAGGAGTGGACTTGAGAATCAAGAAGAAAATGTATCACATGTCAGAAAACTATTTTACAAAGTCCTGAAAAAACTCATGTCTTGAATACTTCAAACCTAGTTATGGTCACCCAGTAAAAGTATCACAAAGTAAAGTAGTGTTATGGCACATAATTGTACCAAAAAAGTGATCCCGTGCATGTGTCAACTCTCGAGGAGGCATAACAGGTAAGGAATCTATTGGGTAAAAAGAGCCTACAAGTAACAAGGAGGGAGATGATGCAGCAAAAATCTGTGTGGTCATTAAGGTTACAATGGAATGTTTAAAGAATAATGAATAACTATTTCATCCTGAGAACTAGCAGATATTAAGAGAACCCTTTTCAACACAAATGAAAAAGCTACTGCATCATGCAAATAAACAGATGCAATGCTTGTCTTGGGACACTGTCAAGTACAAACAGATTCCAAAAACATTTAAGGGGTATAGGTCAAGGTTTGCCTTCTTCTGGATGTTCAGTTCTCAGCATATTACCATAGCTAAAGAAAACTTATATTTTGGTACACTCAGATGTAGTGACATTTACCAATACAAGACCAACACAAACACTAAATCATCATAAATTTCTCAAATTCAAAGTGTCAGATTTCATGGCTATTGTTTATGTTTTATTGCAAAATCTGAGCTGTTTCTTGTCAGATACTTGAATTTTATAATCTTGATCCAGGCCACATTCTCAGTCTGTTAATTTAAAACAAAACAATGACAAGTCGCAATTCATGTGCCTGAATTCAGACCTCAGATTTATCATTTTCTTTTCAATGACTGGGAAAATGATCACAGTTCTCTCATTCATATAGATAATTTTGGCATCATTTTTCTTTAGGTCCTCTTCCTATAGCTTTAATCCTAGGCTTTAGCTAAGTATGCTGAGTCTTCCTGCCTAAGGAAAAGTCTCCAATGTACTGTATTCCTTATGGCTAAACCACCTTACATCCTGATTACTAAGACATCATATTCCATCAGACTGTTAAATACAACATCATCCTCCTCATATCCTTTATAATGGTATTGGAAAAATACAAAGTGTTGCTTCTGTATGGGATCTTTGTCTATTTATAATGCAAACAAGCCATAATATTGTTACTAATAAAAGTAATAATAATGGTAAATATAAGAATGATTCTTAAAAGCAATTACATAGTACACACTAAAACACACAAAATCTCAAAAAAAGATCATTCTCCTTTCAGTTTTATCAAGGTAGGCCAAAAAAATTACTTAATTTCTCTGCTTACAGTGGTTCCCACAAGAGGAAAAGTCACTATCTTCCAATCTTGACTGGCCCAAAGTCTCAAAATCTGATAATTAAAAAATGCCTGGAGATTGTACTGCCTTATGCTGTTCTTGTTTTTGCATCTATCTGGACCTCCCAGACTAAAAAAGGATAAGTCTTCCACTGGAAAAAAACTATACTGCTTATTTCAGTATTTGCAGCATTTCTTCTTGTTTTTAAAGAGCTCTTTTAGAACCACAGAACATTTTGAATTGTAAAGGATGTTTAAATGACATCCAATGCTCCTGTCATGGGTAGGGACATCTTCCACTGGGTCTGGTTATTCAATGCCTCATCCAACCTGGCCTTGGACAATCCCAGGGATGGAATTGCCACAACTTCTCTGGGCAATTTTTTAGTGTGTCATCACCCACACAGAAAAGAATTTCACCCTAATAAATAATCTAAGACTGCACTCTGTCAATTTAAAGCCATTCCTCCTTGTCGTGTCACTCCATGCATTTGTCAAAAGTCCCTCACTCTCTTTCTTGTAGCCTCTTTAGATACTGGACTCTAAGATCTCCTGAGAACCTTCTCTCAGCTGTCTCATCTTCTCTTCATACCAGAGGTACTGCAGTCATCTGATTACATTTGTGACCCCCTCTAGACTCACTCCAACAGGTACATGTCCTTACACTGGGAGCCCAGAGGTAGATGCAATATTCCAGATGGTGTCTCAGAGTAGAGAGGCAGAGCAGACAACTACCTCCCTTGACCTACTGCCCACACTGTTTTTGATGCAGTCCAGGATACACTTGGCTTTCTGGGCTGCAAGTGCACATTGTAGGATCATGTCCAGCCTTTCCTCCACCAGCACCCCAAAGTCCTTGGCAGGGCCGCTCTTAATCTGTTCCCCCAGCCTGTATTGATATTGAGGACTGCCCCAACGCATGCATGTGCAGGACCTTGCTCTTGGCCTTATTGAAATTTGTGAGGTTCACACAGGCCCACTTCTCCAGACTACTAAGGTCTGTCTGAATGCCATACCCTCCTTTACCCTTGTTCTATCCTATCAGCAGCCGCCTTCATCTTGGTGTCATCTGCTGAAAGTTGCTGAGGCTGTGCTTGATCTCACAGTCTCTGTAATTGATGAAGATATTAAATAATATTGGTCCCAGTATAGAATCATTTCTGGTTTCTGCTTGAACACCGAGCCATTGACTGCAACATATCAGATATGGTGATCTAGACAGTGTCTTATCTTTCCAGCAGTCCATCCATCAAACCACATTTCTCCTCTTTATAAGTAAGGATACTGCATGGAATCACATCAAAGTCTTCCGGAAGTGTGGATAGATGACATCCACCGCTGTCCCCTTGTCCACTGATGCAGTCATTCATCATAGAAGGCCACTAGATTAATCAGGCACGACTTGCTCTTGGTGAAGACGTGTTGGCTCTCTCTAATCCACTCCTTGACATGTCTTCCAGGAGGATCTGTTCCATGATCCTATTGGGCACAGAGGTGAGGATGACTGGCTAGTAGTTCTATGGACTCTCCTTTTTACATCTTCTAAAAAATGAACATGATTTTGCCATTTTTCTAGTCGCTGGCGACTTCACACAATTGCCATAAGTTTTCAAATACTATGAAGAGCTTGGTAACTATATCAGCCAGTTCATTCAGGACTCTGGGAAGCATCTCCTCGGGTCCCATGGACTCATGAATGTCTGTATTCCTCACGTGGTCTTCTAACTCATCCCGCCTACAATGGGAGGGACTTAATTCCCCAAATCACTGCCTTGATGTTCAAGCATTTGGGAGATATGGGTAAAAAGATTACTATTAAACACTGAGAAAAAAATATTATTGAGTATCTTGTCCTTCTCCATGTCAGTACTTACTGGTTCTTGTGTTTTATTTAGCAATGGAATAAGTTTACACAAACTGCATAAATCAGTTAAGTGACAGAAAGACCTTAAATCAAACACGCTAAGAACACCTTAATTGTTATGGAATAAAATTTACAATTTTGTAACTAGTAAACTAGCCAATGCACACGGCTATGTTTCCAAGCTAACAATTAAATGAGGAGTAAAATTATATGTAATGAATTGATAACATTGTGCAAAACAAGAGTTTTAACATTTATCTTGTTCAAAAACTGAGTTGTTCATCATTGTCGGTTTTCCTCCCTGACAGGATAATCTGAGTTACTTCTGTCGAAGGATCTGAGGGACACAATCCTGCAGTTGACCAGGTTCAGGCTTAACTGCCTGTCTTTATTCAGGACTAGTTTATATAGACAATTTGAACACCGCGCTCAATCTCATCATTGGTTG
This sequence comes from Serilophus lunatus, assembly GCA_013399895.1. Classification (NCBI taxonomy): domain Eukaryota; kingdom Metazoa; phylum Chordata; class Aves; order Passeriformes; family Eurylaimidae; genus Serilophus; species Serilophus lunatus. Next base: position 28,721 of record VXBA01001687.1, on the reverse strand, counting down.
GTTTAAACAAAGCTCACATATTCATTGGCTCTAACCATACATAGGCTTAGCTGCCTGGTTGGCTGCTGTAGCTGTCAATCATTCCTTTGTTCTCTCCCTGGGGAGGGGACAGTAATTTTCCACTCCTGGAAGTTTCCCACAGTTTCCAGAATGTTCCTGGCTCCCCATGCATCACATCACTTTGAATAATTTTAAAAATTGAACCAGTAAAGATTCTTAGACATCTGGCGATAATAATTTTGAGGAAACTTAATGTATTGACATGAGATATAAAAAAATAAAATGTAAAATTGGCATTCGTGAACCTATGAAAAGAGAAGCTACCTTCCCCAGATGAAACATGCCTTTAACAAAGCCATTTTAAAAATTATTCATTTGTGGTTATTTCTGTTTAGAAATATGTAATTGAAAAAAAAAAAAAAAAGGGGAGTGTTAAATTGGAATAAATATCAAACAGTATCATAACACCAGAAGCAGTTTAATAATCTTCTCTAGTGCTGTAATGCAGGTTTTGGTATGCAGGGCTTGTAGCACCAAGAAGAGACATAATCAGTAAACCAACAAGTCACCAAAAAAGCTATGAAAATACTTTAGAGCTTTATGATATCGAAAACAAACAGAAGAAAAACATTAAATGATCTTATCAACATCGTGATTATATTTATTATTGCCATAAACTTTTAACAGTTCTGAACAAACTCTTTCCATGCTAGTTTCCTTAGATCCCACATATACTAGGAACTATAAGAAGCATTACTTTATGAGGTAGTTCACAACAGCTAGGATTAAAAGAATGAATGTCAGAAGACATGAAAATAAAACAATTGCCGTAACAGGTCAGATCTAAGTTATCTCTATAACAGAAACCTATCCCTACCACCAGCTAGAAGAAGAAGGAGATGCATGTTAAAATCATGGTACACTACTACATCTTTCAGCGGCACTATCTTCCCATGAGTTGCACTCCAACACTATGTAGTAGCCATGAATACTTTTGCTATTCATGAACTTAACCAAATTTAACCTATCTTCACCACCTTTTCCCCCATGGTACCCTGTGGCAATCAGTTGCACCACTCAGCTAGGAGATGTATGAAGATTACTTCCTTTTTGTTAATTTTCAGCCTGCTACCTGACTATTTCTTATAATAAAAGAACAAGCAAGAACACAATCAAACTGCAAATAATTGTTTCTCAAACACTTACTTGCCTGCTGGAGCAGTAAATGCCCCTCAGGTGCTAGAAAGCAGCAGATTTGCCACAGACATTTTGTGTTGCCCTTCTCTTAACTGGCGGCTATGCCCTTCCAGATTAGTAACAATACACCATACCACAACACAATACGGAGACCTTAAAAACAAATTTAAAGAAAACCAAAACACCAATCAAACAAAACAGAAGAAAAAAACCCATCACAAATCTAAAAGAGGACTCAATGGGTGCAATGCTTTAAAGATATCCAGACACATAAGTTGTTATAGAACTTCAGCTCTTCTACTTCCAGTAGAACTACTTTCTAGAGAGTGAATTTTGAGTTCATAAGCATGAAAAAGGATAGTGCACTGCACGACATTTGTGATAAAGTGTCCCTGCAAACCTCAGGTGAAGCACTTAGTTCCAGACCCGTGCAGTGCCTCTGTTATCCCAACCCCGGTGCCCCTGAGGATGAACAGCTGTGTCAGACAGAGCAGTGACTTTCATTTTGTGGACAAATGGTGCAAGAGGGAGAGCAAAATTATTTCTAATTGACACCTCTATGTGGAATTAGGTCTACGAGGTGAAAGGCTAGTGTGGTAATTCTCTATTGCAGCCCAGCTCCAGCTACACTTATTTCTGGACCTAAATGGATAATGACAGGTCTATGGAAAGGAATAAATAGTAAAGTCCAAGCTTTACTATAGCCATGAGAAAATAATTATCTTCCAACTAACAGAAAAGTGCAAGCAGGAAAACAAGACAAGAAGAAAGTAATTACTTTACATAGTAACAACAGCATGTACTACTACTCCAGGTTCAAACTACTTCATCAGAGAAGAAGAATATACTGTAAAAAGACCATGTAAAAATCAGAAGGAGAAAAGAAGCAAAAATATCACCCATTCTACTGTATTAAATGGTGACAAGGATTACAAGAAATAGAAAACATAAAAACATAATATGCTCTCGGGAAAAAGGTACAAAACCCAAACTGAGTTGAAACTGACTAGCTGATCAGAGAGGTTATTGCTTCTACATCATACATTTCTTTATCACATAACCTAGTTTGCAGAAGATTAAGTTAGGTTGTCAAGTGACATTCCTCACAATGACATTATATAGTGTAGAAGAAAAATATTGTATAAAAAATAAAGGCAAACAGCAGCATCTTAAAAAAAAAAATCTTAGAAAGCAACAGTTACCCTGCAACAGGCAAAAAATAACTTTCATATCTCAGATTAAGCACTCTGAAGAGAGAGCCTACACGTGGAATAGGCTGCCCTGGGAAGTGGTGGAATCATCACCCTTTGGGAGTGTTCAGAAGTTTGTAGGTGTGGCACATAGGACATTGTTTAGTGGTGAGCACGATGGAGCTGGATGTGGTCTTTTGAACCACTATATCACTAAGGGTGTGCTAGAGTGACAAAAGACTGAATAGAATTCAACAGCAAGTGACAGTTTTATTGTCTAGGGTTCGACGAGAAAAAACCTTATGGGATCCCAAGACAAAATACATAATATAACTCTCGACAATATCATGCAAAAACAAAAAACCATACTGCTCCTCGAAGCCATCTGGCCGGCCGAGAAGCAGGGGAAAGAAGAGAAGCCGCCTCTCTGATGGTACACTCCTGTCCCTTGAAGCCTCCTGCAACACAAAGAAGGTGAAAAACACCACGTCCCAGGGACACCCAGGGGGAAGCTATCACTTGTGGTTTGGCTGGCTTAGCTCTCATGGCCCCATGCTGCTGCCTATGCCAATGGGGGTGAGGGGGAGCAAGTCGCACGGTCCGGAAGCCGAGAGGAGGGAAGGCGTGCTGCTCTCAGCTCAAGAGGAAGCCGAAGAGAGCGAGGACTTCCATGTTCAGGCTTTTTATGCCCTGGAAGTTCCGCACAAACTCAGTGTCCTCCTCCTGGCCAAGCCGTTCTCTGATTGGCTGGCGGCGTTGGGTCCGCCTCTCTTTCGGGATCTTCACTCTGGGCAAAATGGCAATTCCCGCTGAAAACCACACAGCCAGGGCCCGGGGGCACCATCAGCCCTATCATGTGCCTGGGGCCTGAAGTCCAGCAGCTGCCACTGGCCATGGGGCCACCGGCACCACCCACAGCGCACTTCCCGCCAGCGGGGACCCCCAGGAGGGATCCCCATGGCATCGGCACGACTCCCAGCTATCTGGAGCAGCTGCCGTCACTGTGCAGTCACCGCCAGCTCAGGGCTAGCACAGGGCACCCGCCGCCACCCCAAGGACCCCGCAGGAGGTATCTCTGGGCCAGCGGGACCACAGGAGCCACCCACAGGCCAGGGAGGGCAGTGGGTGCAGCTGCACATCACAGCGACCAGTGGGGAGGCACTGCCACCATCCCCAGAAAGCCGAGGTATGGCAGCACCAGTGACAGCCTGCTGCACAGGACCGGGGAGACAGTGGGAGGCCGCACTGCCCACTGCAGGCACGCGGGGTCCCAGCACCACCAGTGCATCTCTGCCTGCTGCCGTGAGCTGGGAGCCGCTGCCACCAGCAAAGAGACACCGGGCAGGACCAGGCACCACTCCCCTCCCAAACGGTGCTGCTTCCCTGCCACCAACACTGCCCGGAGTTCTCCCTATGCAACCACCAGGAAGAGGGGCTCGCACCAGGAGAAGGGAGCACTGCCAGCACCAGCGATCATGGTATGTCCCTGCATTGCTGCGCAACAGAACAAGAGCCCCCTTCACCCGGTGCCGCGGGCGTGCACATGCCAGAGCACAGGTTCCATTTGTTGTGAGCTCTGTCACCACCGCTGCTCCCCGGCCCCAACCCGGGGCACAGAGAACAAAAGCAGGGAGGGAGCTCCACAGATTCACTGACACTGCAATCTTGGTCTTCAGGTTTCTTAAAAAAATGGTTTTACGAACAGGGCAAACAAGTGAATAATCCAAACACCCTCCCAAATGCCCTTCCCTCCCCCCAGAAAACCCAAAACCCCCCACCCCAAACCTGTAACACTGGGTAAACAATCAGACTCAACAACTTAGACATCTTTTCCAACCTTTATGAATCAGTGATTTTTACATGGGGCAGGATAAAGAAAATAAATTGATTTCCAAAAACTTAACTTCAGAACTTTGTTTACTACACTCACAACAGTGTATCTAAACAACAGCTATCTAAAGTAGTTCGTGATATATTAAACAATGACCATGGTTTTTGCTCTATTTGTTATTCATGTCCAAATAGAATTTTGTCAAAACATAGCATACAATCTAGTGGCAGAGGGACAAAAATAATTTAGGAAAGGAGAAACTGCTAGGATTTGGAAAGAAATTAATGAACTGGCTTAGATTATGTTATACTTTGTTCTCTCAATGGAGTAATGTGGTTGTCAGGTGTTAGAACAGAAACAGGTCCAAGCTTTGCAACTGCATAGCCTGAAGAATTTCTAAACGCAAAGCACATGTATATCTAACAACTGGCTACCAACAGCTACCAACAGGAGTCAAATTATGATCCCTTCTGAAAGGCAACTATGAAACGAATCTTTTAGAAGGGACTTCATCACAGGAACCAAGTAAAACAATTACGCCAGAAGGCTGTATCATCCCACAGCTGCTATATAGCATCTAGCCTATAACAGTATGTTCTACTTACATACCATTTTTCACTGAGCAGCTGTGCCATTTATCAGTTTTATACAACATAAATGAACACAAAAAATGGTCGATAGCAGGTCCATTCAGACCAGGGTCACTTTTGGTGACCAGATGCTTAGGGAAAATGCATGAAGAGCAGGGTTGTATTGTACTTCCTGGTACTGCCAGAGATCCTTCCAGCTGCGAGTACCTGGATGTTGCCTCATGTCCTCAGGAAGCATTTATATCTACTTCTTCATGTGGATACATCCAAGGATGTATATAACACATTTAAAAGCCATTTATAACTTTCTTCTCCACTGCAGTGGAACATGAGCTCTAAAACTTAATCATGTGATGATGATTCCTAATGTTAACACAATTGGCTGTCCCATCTTATTCACCTTGAACCCTCTGGGATCAGCCTTCACTTGCCACAAAACCTCATGCAGCTCGCCTCATTCATTGTGTATGCTGCTGACTACTACAGGGAAGAAGTTCTGGCTGTTCACCCAGTTTTTATCAGATACTGACCAGAGTAAGCTTTATCAGCCATCCCAGGTTTTGTTGGTTGGTTGTCTTTGGGTTTGTTTGGATTTTTTTTTTTTTTTGGTTTGTTGGGTTTGGGGAGGGGGTTGTGTGTTTTCTTTGGTTGGGGCTTGTTTGTTTGTTTGTTTGTTTGCAAGGGGGGAGGGGTTGTGGTGGTTGAGGGGGGAGTGGTTTGAGCAAACCTACAAATACTGGAAATTTTTTTCCTGATCTAGATGAAAAGCCGGACTTTCATTCCAGGTGTACAATAAGCTTTGCTGTAAACATCTCTTGGTGGAGTTATATCATGATCTGGAGTTGTCATCATCTCATATACATCTCTTTAGTTTTGTACATCCCTGACCAGAAAAGAAATATGGAGGTCAAAAGAATCTTGGATCCTCTCAACATTCTTTGCATCTCTCTATTGCAGCCACAAGAGTATGTTTTCCCTATCACTCTGGTTTAAAAAAGTCATATTAAGACCTAGTTTTAGTATTCAGAGTGTATATAAAAATACTTAGTGAAAAGGGTTAAAACAATTTGTTAATAAATGAGTTATAGGAATTCTTTGTAATAGAAATTTTACAGAAATTCTTGGCCTGGCAGACCTAATGCCAACAAAATATTAACATCATATTAACTAAGAACTAAAATTACTTTAACTTACTAAATTTCTATTAATTATTTCTAATAGTTATTTCTAGTTGGCTGTGGTCTCAAGCATGGATGAATTTGCACACATTCTTAAGTGTTCTATTTACATATACCATTTCTGAAGAAGGGTTAATAACTTCTCAGTGTTACTCAGAATGGAGTATCCTTATTGTTATATTGAATGTAAAAAGTAATTTAGGAAGGTATTCTGATATGATGAAATTTTTGTTCTGGAATCAAATTTATAATGCTATTTATAAACCAAAAACTGAAAAATATGTGTTTAATTATAACACAATATTTCCCTAGAATCAGCCATCTGCATTCACAGTTTAACAAATCTGAAGAAATCATAAAAACACCTATATTCATATGCAACATTTCAAAGAAGCTGACAAGTTTGTTGGCAATGAAAGTAGTATATGCCCTTATAGATCAGTAATGCTAATGAGTATATTTCTAAATTGATTCGTTCGGTTTCTGAATTAAAATAATAAAAAAAGCCCATCATGTTTTTGTGCAGAAATTAGACTTATACATAAAGTAATCAGATTCTTAGCTAGTCCTGTGCCTCTTAGCATTCATTTATTTGAATGCATGCATTTAGTTGTTTTGTGAATATATATGTTCACAATCTACCACTCCAGTGGTACTCAAAAGCAATATTATTACCTCCCTATAAGTAATGACGAAAACACTCTTCTATTTTGCCTCATTATTTTGTAAATAATATTTCTGTACTAATGTAAAATACCTTGTTTCACAAATAATGACTAACAAAATATTAAGGAATTATTTTACTGGTTTTGTTTCAAAACATCTCAGTTTCACAGGTATGAATGAAGAATTTGACAATGTTTTCTAGAATATTAGGAGTTCTTTCCTAATCCCTTCATAAAATGTTTTCCTTGTTTTATATCACCATTTTTTAAAATACTCAAGCATCATATCTTTCCAGTAAAGCTTCTTCATCGAGTGACTTCTGTCCAAATCTACAGAATTTAAAGATAATATAAAGAAAATGGAACAATAAACAACAGGGATAAAGCATTTGGTCATATTAGGAAACTGAGGAGACAAATAGATATTCATTACATTATGTGTTAATAAAAGTGCAGGAAGTTATTTTTGCTGGACAATGCTAATTAGGTAAGTTTCAGAATGTTCACCAACAGAAAAAGATTAAATTTGAAAACAGAATTTGCAGGCAACCAAGAAGAAGAATCATAAGTTTCTTTGTGACACTATGTATTATCCATCAAATCTAATATGAATGTGAGAGATTAATCTCACTGTGAATGGCTGCACATTATCTAAAGCACTTTGAATCTTTTAGTTTAGCTGTATTTGAGAAAGTGAATTTTCCTAGATTGAGTAATTTTTACCAGTTAGGAAGATTTCAACAAACACATGTTGTAATGCAAAGACGGGAAGTTTGTACCTAAACTGCTGGGAGCACGAGCAGTTGTCCATCCTGAAAGGGATATGTCATCCAGGAGGTCCCTGAAGAGGGGGGTGTGGACTGCACATCTGCTGCAGAGGTTGTGGCACCTTTGGAGGTCACAGAGGAGCAGACAAAGGTAATCAACAAGCTGTTTTGCAAGCACATTGCCACAGGTCATTTTAACAAACATTTTCTTTTCTACTTGTTTGTATCTACGCACAGACCAAATATATCTTATGAGTCATAAAGTGCACATATTTTTAGGCACATACCTTGGGGTGTAAAGGAGAGCTGAGGGAATAGCAATAACAGTAAAACCTGCAGCAACAAGTATGTGTTAGTCTGACATTAATGGGTACAGTATGGATTTTGTGTCATTTTGCCAGAATGGAGCAGGAGTGTCAAGGCAAATTCAATTTACCACTATACTCTTGTAAGAATATCTGCATAACAAAAAGGTCAAGTGGTCCAAAAGAATATCTTTTAACATATTAGAGCTGAATGGCTATGTGCAGTCTACCTACCAAAACTCACTGTATCCCACCCAGCTTACCCCTGCATTAAATAAAATGGACTGTATTCTGGTGCTCTGATCTTTTAAGTTATTGCTTTTGGGTTTTTTTATTAGAAAATTAGAAGTGAAAATGGATCTACAAGAGATGATTTGTGACAGCCATGGAAGATTGTGCATCTGACAAGTATAAGGTCTAAGAATAAAAGAGCTTTTGATAATTTTATTCCAAGTGACATTTGATGCGATTTAGGCTTCTACATTGTTCAGACAGTTTAGAAATTTTTCCCCATAAAAGAAAACAAACAAACAAACAAACAAACAAAACCTAAAATCTATTCATCAGACGAAAAAACTTCAATCTTAGCTCTAAGGTAAAGCAGTCCTTTCAGAGAGGTCTCTTCAAGATGTATCAGTGGTTTATACCCGAAATGACACAGCAAAAATGCCTACCAAGCTAAGGAAAAACCTTCCCTACTCCTGCTACTCAGATAAACACGTCCAGACTATGAGTTGTTTAGTGTCTTAAGTTTCAATGAATGATGATGTTTCATCCTCCCACTGAATGCCGAGGGAGTGTGGAACAGAACTGTACTGTTTTCTTTTTAGATATCAGGTTAGGATTAAAAAACAAAAATGTGGAGAAAGCAACAAGAAAAACACAATGACTATGAAAATTATTGAAAAAATTTTATTAAATATACTGATATTACTACATAAGTGCATCAAACTTTCTCTCTTTCTTTGTTTGTTTTAAAAAATATCTAAATAAATTTCAATTCACTCTGACCTTTCTACCATAATTAAACACGCCAAAAAGAAACAATGATGTTTATTTCCTGCTGGTAACTTCCAGAATAAAAAAGTCAAAGAGTGCAATCACACGTAGATAGATGCTTAAACTACAAAAACATTCTTTACAGATAAAAATCTTAATATCCTCAGGTCCCTTTGGACATGTTTTTTTGTCATTCTTTACTGTATGGAGCTACTTACACAAGTATGGAGAGGATGTAAGGTTAGGGCAAAGAAAAATTAATTCTTTTCAGCTACAGAGGAAAGTCTGTGCAGGTGGAAAAACGGTCGATATTTTCAAACTACGGAGTTTAGCCATACAGGTGCCATTGAAATTAATTAGAAATGAGTAGATTATTCTCTCACCTTGCCTTTTGAAGCTTCAAGCACACAGTATAAATTTGAAAAGGGATGAGAGGAGGAGAAGAAAGTGAAATAAGCCCCATAAACCTTTTAAAGAAAAATAGTCTAAGCTGAATGTATGTTCAGTTGTAAGAGCCAAAAGATTTGGATGCTTTGTGTAATTTAATGCATACCAATACACAAATCTTATTAAGAATACTCAAGCCTCTTGGGTTATTTTATGAGTATGAATTACTTCATAAACCTGCCTTGTAGCATAAGGTGTATGCAGGCACAAAAGGAAAAAAAAAATAAAAAAGGAAGGCAATAAACAGAAAAAAAGTACTCACAAATTGAAATTTAAGGCTGCAACATCCCCTAATTTTTCTCTCAGAGACTAGTATAAAGCCAAATATTAAATATCAGATTTACTATTTACAGTATAAGTTAAATACAGATATACAATGGTACAGCTTTCCTTGGGAATTTAGTGCCAGTCCTAGTGGATATATTTGCAATGGAAAGCTATGAAAAGCGGGTTCCCAAAAAATGCCCAAAGCTTTGCCTATTAGTTGGCCAGCCAAAAGGCTGCCTTTTGGTATCTTTTCCTATTTCTGTATCGAGATGCTGGTATATACATATTTCATAGATTTAGCTATAAATTAAAGGTTATTAAATCATACCTCCTCATCTTTAAAGATGATAATATATTTCCTAAAGAGGTTATCACTCTTACAGAAATTATCATGTCTGGAAACATCATCTGAGCCATGGTTTTCCATTGAGAGGGATGACCTCTTTCCAACAGCCACTTAAGGTAAGCAGCAAGCTGAGTTTTATAGTGCACTCAGTAAAACTCTGTCATGGATGTTGCACATATCTTCCCTGTTAATTTGAAACTCTAATCACAGTCCTTTTAAGTCCCAAGCCTTTCAGTACTGCTGTTTGCTTTGAAATATATAATTTTGAATGTTCAGTCAGGAGTAAGGTATGATGTCTATCTGAGTTTTGTGGAAGAAAAAAACAACAACTTGTACTATATTTTTTTAGTAAATATGTCTATTTTAACCAGTTGCTCACAGCAATGAAAACAGACATTTTTATTCCTCTTAAAATTTATAAATGCATCTAACTAAGAGGAGAGACCTTATCAAACAATACAGCGTGTGTGAAAAACAGGAATTTCTATGAAGAAATTGAGTAACAGAGTATTCATCTAAGACATTTTTTCTATTAAAAAAGGACTGTCAAAATCAGGGATGGTGGCCTCACATTTCTTCCTTCCTTTCTAGTCTCTGCTCTTGAATGTTAGCAGTATTTTCTGAAATTCAAGACCCTAGAAAAAAATATTGAAATGCCTTTTCATGTTGATTTCTTTGGTTATGTGTTTTATTTTCATTGCTAGAAGCAGAAGGCACTTCAGAGCCACCTTCAGAAACATGGCACTATCTTTATCGAGGTGTCCATACTAGTGTTTTTATTCATCATTCACCTCTCATCAAAATATTATCTGTATTAAATGATAACAACAGCACTAATGAAGACTATCCAAAAAAAAAGATAAACAAAATTTACCTTAAGGAGCCAGTTGTTCACTCTATCATGATGGATTCCAACAGAGCAAATACAGAATGGTTTCCTCTAGGCTTTCAAATTAACAAAGTGCTCCTTATCATCAGTCTGTGGGTCCATACTTTCACAGACCAAACCTATGCTTTTGGTTATGTCTTGTGCATCACCTCTGCTGGCTATGCTAATGAATTTCAAAATAATACACAAGAAAAAATTACGCAAATATGTAAGGAAAAAGGTTTTCCTTTCAAATTTGTTGTCTCTATGGTCATAACAACAGTCTTATTGAGACTGAAGGGCATGGATCAACCGGTGAAAAGTAATTTTCACTTTGCAACATTTGAATGGATTGTTTCTAAAATGAAAATTTGTTAAATATGTTCTGTATTGTAAAAAAAATCTGTTATAAAAAGTTTTCTGAAAAGTCGAAAATCAATGACAATTTTTACAACAAAAAGACATTTACAGACAGGTCTAAAGGTAAGGAAAGCATTCTTTACAGATGAGAGTTTATAACCAGTTCAAAATTTGGAGTTGAAATATAGGTTGACACTGATCATCACTCTTTTGGAAGTTTATCTAAAAGAAAAAAAAAAAAAAGAAATTGTACATGTTTAACAATGTGTTTATTTATATGCTCTGTTAGGTGCATTCAAAAACAAATAAAAGGCATTACCCCTGACAGACTGAATTTATGATCTAATTTTACATGTCACCCAGGTGAAAACATCAAGGTGGAACAGGGCAGGAAGAGATGACCTTACAACAGCAAACTTACACAATGTATTGGAACCATTCAGTTTCCTGCTTTTTCACTCATGTTATTTAGTTTTCTTGCCTGGATCCATTTCTCATTTCCGGTTTGATGTTATCATGGGACAAAGTAAAATTGACTGATAGCTCTTGGGAATTGTGTCTTCTGAAAAAAAGAGGAGGAAGGAGGTTTTGGCTTATGTAACTAGGGGGACTCCAAAGAAACTTCAAAAGATCCAAAGAATAACTGGAAAAACTAAGGGAACCTAGCAATAAAAGCCAAGCAAGGAGCTCTGATAGGTACGTCCAAAAACAAAACAAAACAAAACAAAAAAACACAACTGTGCAGAGACTTAAAAAATAGTGCAGTACCTAGTCAAAAGAATAACTGGAAGATGTCATGATATGGAAGGTCAGTAAAACGATAGACTTTTGTTAAAATGGAAGAAAGTATTGACAGCAAAGATGATGGGGTGAGTATCCTGTGGAGAAAATTACTGTAGCCAAATAAATATTTTGATCACAAAGGCAGTGATAGGTGGACTTACAAAGGGACTCATCGAGAGAAAATCAAAAACACTTTAACTCCTCCAAGGCTGCAAAAACAACCATAGCAAATTGACATTTATGCCATCTTTAGGAATAAAAATGCCTTGGCAATTTTATCTATGTAGATATTCATATTTAACACTCTAAACTTGATCTTGAACCTGTTTGTGAATATTAAAAAAGAAAAGAGGGGAATGAAAACATGAAATATCAGGACTCTCTAGGTACCTGTTACACAGAGAGGTTGTATGAATTTTCACCCTTCTGGCATGCTTATACTTCCTGAACACGCAGAGCAGACTGCTCCCGTTTCCACAGTTAATGAGCTTGCTTTTCAGCCTCTGTATGACCTTATTGAAGTACTTCTTTCTTAAGACATAATTCCAGATGTTTACTTCTAGTAAGTTTAGCAGAAAAGAATCATATAATTTCTTGGCTTATATGAATTTAAAGCCGTAGGCTATTTGCAATTCTTTGTCATAGATGTAGTATTTTACATTTGGGCAACATGAAGTTCCCCTTTGCCTCTGATACCCTACTTTTAATAATGAACACTTCTTCGTCTGGTAGGTCACACCTACTAGAGTTGTCAAACTCAGACCACTCGATACCCTGAAATACCAGCATTTAAAATACTTCAAAGTGTTTACTGGGGTCCAAATATAAATTTTAGTTGATAACAAAGAAATAAGATGAGGTAAGTGGGGGAGAAGAGATTAAAAGAACATGGTCAGCTAAAGACAAAAATGAAAAATTTGCTAATTCATCTATATATTTTGCAAATTTGCATTGGCATATATATTTTCTCAACATCTCATGTACTGAAATCTCTTGCTTGTCCTATAATCAATCCATTCCTCTGTCTCTCTATAGGTTTTTTTGGTCTTTATTCTGTTTCCTGCATGTATGTCAACTGCTAATGACCAGATCTCAGGGTCTAGAAGACTTCCAGACTCTTTTCCCATCAAACAGTATAATTTGTTGAAAAGTAACAGAATATAATTTAAAAACCACAGAAACATCACAAACTACAGGAGTAAGGTAGTTAAAGTAGGCGAATAGAGGAAGTAGGATTAGATTAGCAGCTGGAGAGGAATGCTGGGTTCAGTTCCAGGGTTTCCAGTACAAGAGGGACATGGTCATTCTGAGCAGAGTCTAACAAATGGTTACTGACATCTGTAAGGAAATTCAGCATTTCTCCTGTGAGAAAAGGTTGAGAAAACATGGACGGGTCAGAAGGGTAACCATCCACCTGCTCCAGCATTGGCTCCTCCATAAGTTGTAGGTGAATCCCTGCAGCCCTGTGGTCCTCCATGGAGGGCGATAGTTGCTCCACCATGGTCTGCAACACAGGCTGCAGGAGAACCTCAGCTTCAGTTCCTGGAGCACCTCCTCCCCCTTCTTCTCTACTGACCTTGGCATCTGCATTGTTGTTCACAAGTTCTTATTCTGCTCTTCTCTGTCTTCCATTTTCATGTACCCAATAATGGGTGTTTTTTTCATTCTTAAATATGTTATCACTGAGGTGTTACTATTATTCCTGACTGGCTCGGCCTTGGCCAGCAGCAGGTCCATCCTGGAGCTGACTGGCATTAGCTCTGTGTGGTGGTTCGAACCACTTTTATCACCAAGGGGGTGTGCACGACAATGACGGAAGACTCAATCGCTCCAACAGCAGGTAACAGTTTATTGTCTAGGGGCTCAACAAGAAAAAACAACCTTAAGGGCCCCCCCAGACAAAACACACAAATGCAAAAAACCTGACAGTTGTCACACAAAGAAACAAAACCAAAAAAAAACCAAACTGCTCCTCAAGCCAGATGGCTGGCTGAAAAGCAGGGGAAGGAATAGAAGCCACCTCTGAGATGGTACACTCCCATCCCTCGGAGCCTCCTGCAAGACAAAAATGGTGAAAACATCCCCCCAGGGACACCCACAGGGAAGCTATCACTTGCTGTTTGGCTGGCTTGGGTGCTCCCTGTGCCAATGGAGGTGGGCGGAAGCAGGCCGTGTAGTCTGGGACCCGGGAGGAGAGGGGCCATGCTGCTCCCAGCTCGAGCAAAAGCTGAAGAGAGTGAGGACTTCAGCGTTCAGGGTTTTTATACCCTCTAAATCTCAGGTTGCTGGCAGAGCCAGGCTCCGCCTCTCTTCTGAATCTGGCACTCCAAGCAAAATCGCGGTTCCTGCTGAAATGCCACGTGCTCATGGCCTGGAGGCCAGCAGCTGCCACCAGCTGCTGGCCACAGGGGCACTCCCAGGGCCACCAGCCTCACCCATGCGGCACTCGTCGCTTGCGGGGACCAGCCACAGGTGGCAGGCGCTGCCCATAGGAAGCAGTCGCTGCCACACGCCTCCCAGCAGCACAAGGGCAGGAGCGGTGCGGCTGCGTCCATTCCTGGCGGGGGCTCGTGTCCGCCGCCCATCAGAAGAAGAATCCGCCGCCCCGTGCTGCTCTCCACCGCCGCACTGCACAGGACCCAGGCNGGGGGCTCTTGTCAGCCGCCCATCAGAAGAAGAATCCGCCGCCCCGTGCTGCTCTCCACCGCCGCACTGCACAGGACCCAGGCCCCACTGCCGCCTACTGCTGCCGGCACCACCGCCTCCGTCCAGAGCCGTGGGCGTGCATGCCAGAACACTGGTTCCATTCGGTGTGTCTCTCCACCTTTGATAGCCGGGGCCACCACCCAAACCACAGGGAAAAGTGGTATAAACAGCAGAGGCAGTTTTACGCGCACAGCTCTGCGCCCGTCCCTCCGCTGCCGCCCCACCACGTAACTNCTTGTCAGCCGCCCATCAGAAGAAGAATCCGCCGCCCCGTGCTGCTCTCCACCGCCGCACTGCACAGGACCCAGGCCCCACTGCCGCCTACTGCTGCCGGCACCACCGCCTCCGTCCAGAGCCGTGGGCGTGCATGCCAGAACACTGGTTCCATTCGGTGTGTCTCTCCACCTTTGATAGCCGGGGCCACCACCCAAACCACAGGGAAAAGTGGTATAAACAGCAGAGGCAGTTTTACGCGCACAGCTCTGCGCCCGTCCCTCCGCTGCCGCCCCACCACGTAACTCAGGCAGCGGGAGGACAGGGAGAACCCCCTGGAGGAAAGCCCCACTGCAGCTCCCTCCCCCTGGCGCCGTGGCCACGCTGCAGGACGAGCTGTCCCCATCCCTGTGGGACTGGGAGGAGGGGAGCGCTGTCCCAGCACCGGCACTGCATGTGCTAGAGCACCGGTTCCATTCACTGTTAGCTCCATCACCACCACTGCTCCTCTGCTCCGACCAGGGGCACAGAGAACTAAAACGGGGAGGGAGCTCCACAGATTCACTGACACTGCGATCTTGGTCCTTTCCTTCATATTTCTAAAAAAACACAGTTTTAAAACAGGGCAAACAAGTAGACCATACCAAAACACTCTTCCAAACACCCTTCCCTCCTCCCTTCTCCCCCAAAACTCCCCAAAAACCCCAAGACCACCCCCTCCCCTCAAACCCATAACACTCTGCCAGACATGGGGAAAGCTTCTAGAAGCCACCTCTGTAGCCCCCACTGCTGCCAAAACCTGAACACAGAGACCCAATATAGATTTAAACTCTTTATCTATCTTCCTTATCTTCTGCCGCCATTTAGACCCAATCCTTCAAGCAGTAGGAAGCTTGATCATCTTAATTAGATCTTAGCACAATATTAGCCTCCATTCTTGTGAATCTAAAAACAGGGCAGGCACCAGCTTTTGAGCTTTGAAATTGTTCATATAATTTAATCCCTTCCAAAACTTCATTTCCAAAAATGCAAAAAATTAACACTTAAAATGGCATGCAGGCAGTCCTCAGTTTTTATTCAGCCTAGAACATTCCAATCTAATATCCAAGGTCACAAGTGTGAAGCTTCTTTGCAATATGTGCTATAACTAAATATATGCACTGATTTGCATCGATTTGTGTTGCAACCCCATTGAATTTGCAAATCATTTGCATCTGTGTACTTACATAATTTGATAACTTTGACCATTCTTAACTAATTTATTTTTAACTTTCTACAATGATTCAGAAATGGTAAATAATTATTACTTACATTACATTAGTGTGTAGAGACCACTCAGTCAACTTTTCAACTTAGACTAAGCCACCTTTGGAGACTGTGTCCTGTAAGTGTCCTTGTTACAAAAGAATTTAAACAAAAAAGCATGAACAGAAATTAAACAGCACAACTAGGTAGTGATTTGCCTTACATCATTCACCAGACTCCTGTCCTCTCTGTTAGACTCATAATGCCTCTCAAGTGGTGAACATTTTTTTCTCCTTAACTTTTGCACTACACTTTCCTCAGTTCATTTTGTGCAATATCTTTTTAACTTTTCAAAATATCATTTGACAAATTTTGAGGATCTAAACATTTTTCCAACAGACACATTTGTTAAATTAATTTCTAATTCAAAATGTCATGCTTTTGCACTTCATCCATTCAAAATGTCATATAGAAGCGCCGTAGCAGCAGATTATGCAAATCTTGGCTTGCGGAGGGAAGATGGGAAGGAATATAGTAACAGATGCTCACACATATTTATAGCCTATTGTACACAGAGACAGACACACAGCAGGTAAGGCTAGGACAGGAAGGGATGCAGTTCTTCTCTGGAGACCCTGTGTGATCATTTAGAACTGCTTAGGTATCTCTGATTAGAATATGACTTTAAGCTAAGTTGCCAGTATGGCTAGAAATTTCCACATCCAGTGTTCCCACAACTTTAGAACAGCAGGTCTGCTGTCTCCTAATGGCACAGCTAACCCTACTGCAAAGCGTAGCTTTTTTATTAACATCATATTTGCTGACCTGCAGCAAGTAGATCAGAGGAGGCCGAGGAAACACAGCACAATGTTACTGTTTACTCCTAATGGAGTTTAAGGCCATTTCTTTGGCACATTCCAGCTTTTCCACATAGTCCACTGGTACAAACCAGCCATTAAAATGATCTAATACTTACGTGCTTGCTAAGTCTGGCAGGGTTAGTATTCTTCTCTTCCTTCACTCCATATTCCTTTTCCCTTTTCTAAACTGGAAAGCCAAACCTCTAGATAAGGACAGGACTAGCCTTTGGAAATTGTGAGGAGGTGGAAAAGACCATATAGCTGGCCTAAGACTGATCTGCAGTCTTCTGTCCTTCAGTCACCAGCTCATCCAGGAAAACCTTTAAAGGCTTCAGTGATTGTTTAAAAACTTTCCTAGTACTGTTTTTTAATTTAAAATGTCACAGGTGTCAGCAAGAAATAGGATTAAGTTTTTATCTGTGGGAAAATTTTTAAGAAAAAAATATGTACAGTATATGCCTAGAAAACTACCATATAAATGGTTTCAATGACCTCATTAAGGTGTTTGTTTTTAAATATTCTCAGTCTGGAAGAGAAGCATTAAATGTTTACTACTCCTAGCATAACTATGACTTCAGAAGATTTGTTTTAGAGACAAAAGGACCTGTAAACTTTAAATTCTGCATATTGGGAGAACAGTGTTACAAATTTCCTCTTTAGAAACTGTTTTTTTTAACAAATAACAAAGAGTCAATAATCCAGAAACTGAGGTGGCTTCTCAGTCCATTTCATCACTGCCTGGAGTGAAAATAGGATTTAGCACCCTTCCCCTTAAATACAACCTCATGGTGGCACAGAACAATAATGCAGACAGACAAAAACTGACAACCTTCCTCACCTTGGGGCACTGCAAGACTGTATTTCACAAGATACAAAAAGATGAGAGAAAAGGTCATTTCTTGCTGCCCTTTTTTTTTTTTTTTCCATATATTTCTAGTCCTGAAGTTCATCTGCAAAGTAACAGAGTCTCACAAAAGAAAGAGGTCAAACACAAGAAGGAAGAAAAGGAAAACATTCTTCTTTTACATGGTACTCCAATTATTTACATTGTATTAGAGTTTAGACGCTAACAAAACCACTACTTTGCAAAACAAATTGTTACTGAACCACTTGATACTAATGGTATAGCAGTCCCCAATAAATAATAGAGCTACAGTAGCTGTGATTTTTCTATTACTGCTTATGGCAACTCAAGGTATAGCTAGTGCTAAGAGTTTACAGAACAAACAGCAACAGAAAACAGAAAAAACCTGTCACAATGATCATATTTATTCCTGAACCCTTCAAGGTGGATGTCTGGTATCTCTGCCACTCTTTTTATCATACATGTATGCACTATAATGCCAAATTTCTGTAACATCACAAGTGAAAACAATTATGGCAGAGAATGAAAATAAATAAAAATAAATCGGTATAACTTTCCTGGACTCATGAACTTTTCTGGCTCTCTCATACTTTTCTCCATCATTTATAGGCCAGATCTTGTCCCAGCCACAAAAGTAAAACTGAAAAATATTGAAAAAACCCCTGAAGAGTTGTTTCTAAAAGCAAATGGTTAAGTTACTAGGATGACATATTACAAATATATATTATGTATGTATCTACATGTACCCATATATATGCATACACATGCCGGCACTCATGCACAAACATACTTTATATATCTGTTCACACCTACCTATATTTATCCGAAAATCTCACTGTCCAATAGAAAGTAAATAATAATCTAAGCTAAAAATTAAGAAGAAGAACTGGATCTCTTCAGGCATTGAAGTGTTCAAGCTGAGTAAACTTCTTAGGCAAAAACTAATATTTCAGCTGTATCTTAGTGAGGCCACACAAAGGACCTTTTTCCTGTCAGTTCCTAAAGAGTATAAAGCCGAAAATCTTTATGAAGGTTCTGTAAGTCTTGGGCTGAACTGTCATACTTTGGAAGTGACTCCTGAGTATAGAAGCCAAATACAGATGCAATATGCCAGCACAAATACGGAATGCAAGTCATTGCTTCATCACAGAAATAAAAGGGCATATTTGGAGTTTAAACGTGGCCCAAACTCTAATGCAAAGGAATGAAGAGTTCTGGGAGACATTTGGGCTTACTATCGGATTTATTACCATTTATTTAATTAATTTGGGAATCTCCAGGTATTTCAATATAAATAAGCATTGATTACTGGTAAGGAAAAAAGAGGATGAGGCAACACTCTCTTGCCTTTTCATATCAAATGATGCAAGAGTAAAGATATAGGAATAAACGTTCAAGAAAGAAAGGGGGGGGGGAACAAACAGAAAATGAAAACGGGGAGCATACCTTTGTGTTGAGACGTTTCTGAAGTTTACAGCAAAATCTGCTCTCTGTGGTTTACTGAATTCTGATCATTTTTCTTGAAGGATTAGTAGCAATTATCATTAAGGCTCAAGCATTTAACTGTGACTGCTCCAATAAATCTTATTAAAATAACTGAAACATACTTTTTTTGTATGTGGCAACCTGTCTCTGAATCACAACCATCTGTATATAGTTATTGCCTGGTGCACACAGATGGCAGTAAAACAACTATAAAGCTATATTATTCTTTAATCATAACTTCTAACACAACTAAACAAAGTGAAATTTGAGTCAGACCATTAGCATTTGAAAGACTATATGATGACTCTAATTAACAAATACATTTTAGAATCCCTTTATAAAATGTATTATTGAAAAAATAATAACATCACTTGCACTGGGCAAGTGATTCAATCTTTGACAGCTCACTTAAAGAAATCATATGTTAACAATAGAATCAGAGTCTTAAAGTTTTTATACTGCACAATTCCCTTACAGATTTAAAACGACAGTGAAAGGTAGTAGAATAATTTATTCCTTCTTGCTTAAGGCACAGAATCATGAATGCTTCAGGTCAGTAACTGCAGGGCTACACTAAACCCCTGTCACTCCAAATCAGTTACAAAGTGAGCATCTGTACTCTCTGCTTAGCCCTCAAGGAAAAAAAAAAATAAAGAAAAAAAAAAAGGAAAAAAATTCACATTACATACAAATGCTGGGCCTCTGAACATGAGTGAACATGAGCAGCTCTAAGTGAAATCAATGGACAGTTTTACAAATGTCTGTCTTCTGATATGCAGAGATGCAATATTGTAGTACCTGCTACATCCAGTACCATCTATTAGATAGAAGGCACCTGAACATTTCTTCTTCAAATACCTGATCTCATACTGTAATTTTGGCTTGGAAGTGATACAGAAATTTACACTAACACTTTTCAACCATTCAACATGCATTCGCTGGACAGGTTTTGAGACCTTTAAGACTATTATCAAAATAAGATCTCCACAGAGACACATTAATATTTCCACAAGAACATATCTCTGCTTTACCTAATAAAGTTCACTTTGTAAAGGATTTCACCCTTCCTCTCCTGTTCCCTTCCAAAGAATCTACAGGCACATTCATATTTTGAGTTTATCACCTCACTTTTACCTAAAGCAACCTGTGGAAGAACAGCGAATCACCAACTGTTGCCATAAATTTACCGTTTATCATCCAAGCTGCATAACAGGAATGTTTTTACCTCTTACGAAAGTAAAAGTAAAGGCAAATCTCATTCTATCTGAAATGAGCTAGGAGCCTGCACATGGCCAGTTACACAGTTCATGTAAGGAGAGATAGCTTGTCAAGCTATGGTGACTTGCTCCAAAACCATTAATGCTTCAGAAAGCATTTTACAGCATTCTCCAGCTGGTTCATTGTGAAAATAGCTCTCAGAGAAATAAAAAGGAACTGAAGAAGGCAGCAAGTCCCCAGATAAAAGCTGCTTGTACTATGTTGTGAGACTGTCAAAGCACCAGATGAAAATGAACAGATTTAAAGTATTTGAATAGGTTGTCTTGGTATTTAAATGGATGACTTGGTCTCTCAAAGTATAGATCAGCTACAGAAACATTTCACACGATATACAAGAGAAGTTTTATTAGACAATTATTCACCAAGATGTCTACCGTGTTTGTCTCTTATAAGCACCTTGTTCTTGCACAGTATTATACAGGCATATGTTTATCTCAGTCCTTCGTCAGTTCTGAGTACAAATAATAGGAGACAGATGTGGTGAATGTATATGTATCTTGTGAAGCATAATAGTGATTCCTTTGATGGGCTTTGGGTAAACAATTGCCCTCCCTGGGGCATATTTGAACTGTTTGAGATTCTTTGCTGCCAGCTACACAGCTTGCTACCTGTCAGGAACTGGAATTGGCAGAAAACAGCTGGTAGAAATCAATGGATGTGCCAGTTCTGGTTCATCCAGCAGAAATACTATGGAACAGTGCCGCAATTCTGATTGGAATTAGGCAGCACAAACAGGTTTTATTTGCTTATAGCTTCAGTGCTTCTCAGACAGGGAATATTCAGGTTCAAATAATGTTAAGTAATTATTACATTTTAAACCCTAAAATCCATATAACAAGTAATAGAGTAAATCAGTTGTAAAGAAGGAAAAAGCTAGTTGCTCAATAAGTTATACCCCAAATCCCTGTCTGTGACAAGAAATGTCAGCACTGTTTTTGGATGTGTCAGTCCTGGAAACATGAAAGAAGAGCTCAGGGAAAGTAAATCTTTAAGGACAGCAGCCTTCAAATGCAAGAACAGTCTAAATTGGCGCTTTAAAAAGAAGTAGAAAAATAAGGAGACCAACATGCCTTGGCAGGTAACTCATGGTAGATCTCCAGAGCAAAGGTGCAGTATATGGGAGGATGAAGCAGGGACTGGATACAACAAAATTTGGGAGCATTTCCAGGGTACTGCGTGAGGATGTTGTTAGGAAAACCCAGCTTAACTGGACACTTGCAAGGAATTTCAAAAGCATAGTGAAAAGCTTCTGCTTTACATTAGCCATAAAAGGCTGAACAATGAAAGAGTGGAGAGACTGTTGAAGACGTTGGCTAATTGCAAGAGCAGGCACAGACGAAAATTAGTTATTCCATGCCTTCTTGCCACTGTTATCATCATCAAGTTCTCTCAGGTCTCCATGCTTATAGGCAGGGTTCGGGAGAAAGA
Organism: Serilophus lunatus; assembly: GCA_013399895.1. NCBI lineage: Eukaryota > Metazoa > Chordata > Aves > Passeriformes > Eurylaimidae > Serilophus > Serilophus lunatus. The sequence continues at coordinate 6,848 of VXBA01001687.1, read as the reverse complement.
CTAAAACCAGGCAATAAGATTGAACCAGAGACTAATGGAGAGAACTTTATCCCTAGAAATTCATAGGCCTAGACAGAATGCATCCAAGAGAAAGTGGAGAGAAAAGAGTTAATGTCTTTGGAAGGCCACCCTCTACCATCTTTGAAAGGTGATAGAGATCACTGGAGATCCCTGAGAACTGGAGATGGGCAAACATCACAGCCATCTTCAAAAAAGGCCAAAAAAAGAACCTTCAGGGCCAGTCAACCTCAATCAGTCAGGAAAATCGTTGAATAAATTCTGCTGGAACATATTTTTGTCTTGCTTCAGAGGAAAGGATGACTGGGTATAACTAGCATGGATTTACCACTGATAAAGCATTTCAGACTAACCTGCTTGCTGTCTGAAAAGTGTCTGGATTGATGGGTAATTAGAGATCAAAAAACAAAATTCATCACAAATTTCAGAGATTTTCAACTGTCTCTTACAATATTCTTGCATTTCAAAACCAGGTTATATAGTCAGACTTCAAGAGTATGCATGAATGGGTTATGTTCTACCTGGATGGCAATAACAAAAGGGGAAGTGCAGTGATAGCTTCTGAGAACTGTCCTATTGAACACCATTTAATGACCTGGAGGAGTCAGTGGACCACACCCTCTTCAGTGCTGCAGATGACACCAAGTTGGCAAGATCAGATAATGAATTTGAAGACACAAGCATCAGACAAAGCTACTTAAGAAAGCATGAAGTCAACAGCCTATAGGAATGCTATGAAATCCAGCAAGATAAGTGTAAAGTCCTGTACACAGAAAGGAAGCATCTCTTGCTCTCGCTGGCAAGCAGCTCTGCTGAAAAGAGCATGCTGGTAAAACACAAGCTGCAAGTGAATCAGCAATGTGACCCAGCAGTGAGGCAAACCTGCTGGTCCCTGAGCAGTATTCACAGCAGCATAGCCCATAGAGAAAGGAAATTACTGCCCTAACTCTCATCAGCACTTGTTAGACTACAGGTGAATACTACATCTAGCTTTTTTTCATCATAAATGAATAATATTGATTAATGTGAAGTGCATTTAATGGAGGAATACCAACAAAGTCCAGGACTGGATGGAGAACAGGCTGAAGCAACCTGGGATTGTTCAGCTTGGAAAAGAGTTTGCGCTTAGAGGGACTTAATAGCAGCCTTCTCATAGCTCTCTGGAGATTATCAGAAGAATCACCGAAGATCTCACGGAATGGTTCATGATAGGAAGATAGAAGACAATGGGTGTAGGGTTTCAACTGGATACAAGGCAGCAACTTGCACTACATGAACAGTCCAGCAGTCTAACTGGTGTCACAGAAAGGTTGTGTGGCTTCCATCTTTGGAGGTTTTCAAGATGTGACTAGAAAAAAACCCAACAATTTTGATCTTGCAGCTGCTTTTTTGAACATAACCTTTACTTTAACAGTAGTCAGTAGACAATTGGAAGCTAGAGCCTTAAACTTGACTGATTTGACTGTCATTAATTATTTATTAATTATATTAATTTAAAATTTTTATATATAAATTATAATAATGTACTGATTACATAAATTTGTAATTAGTAATCAAGTATTTTCTTGAAATAATTTGTTGCAGAGAGCACATTACAAGCATTGTCTCCCAACCAGACACCCAGAACTGAGATCAGGTAAAAGAGACATGTGGCAATTTGTCAATATTTATTTTGTGATACGCAGATGGACAAAAAGGTCTCCATTTAGTCATGCATGTTCTTTAATAAAACAAATCTTTCAAAGTCACCAGAGGTATAAACAATTTTCAAAATACATTTTAGAAACAAAAATCATTACATAAACCATGTATAGGCAAAGGCAAGTTTTTTTACATAACTGTTCCCTGATCTTCAGAGATCAGTGAAATACTCTCCCAGTCAGAGGATGGAGCGAAGCATCTTCTAACTAAGCACCACCACCACCAAAATCTGAGTTTGTCAGAAGTCCTGCTGGACTATGATTGTTTGAAAGAAAACAGAAATCTCATTTTAAAAGAATGTAGGTAAACCAGTCCTATGATATACAAGTTGTAATGGAACTTACTACAAGCTTCAAAACCTGTAACGTTATAAGAAACATATCTGCTTGAAAACAAAATATTGGTTTAATACAGCAGAATACCAAGATTTTTTGGTAATAAAAATCACTGAAAATCTAGCGGTATTTGTGATCAGGGTGTTATTCCTTGTTTTAATCTGAAATGTACTATATTTAATACTAAAGTGCCTCCCAGTCACCATGCCAACGCTTCTCTGTTTTTACATCTTTTGATACCTGTTATTCTACCATGGCCTCCACAGTCAGTCCAGCTTAATTATGTTTCTGTCCTTCCATGTCTTCTTTTATCAAGACCCTTATCTCATTCTGAATCTATGCATCATATTTTTTTCCCCTTCCTTTATTAGCAAAACATTTGTCTGCAAATAATAGCTCCAATTAAAGTGAAAAGCTCATACTATTCAAAAAAATGGTTTTACAGATTTGTCTGATAGCTCCTAAGGTAACCATGCAAACTTACAGGCCTTTAGTTTTTCTCCTCATCAGCACATTACCTTCTGCAGCAATAATTTTATTTAAAGATTGTAGAATGGATTTGCAACAAGACCAGTTTCTTTATGTTTTGTGGACTACTACTTGTATTATTTGAAATCAAGTGAAATCATCAGAGCAATGCTCATTTATTCTAACTGCTGATCTTGCCCTTAAATGCAGCATGGATGTCTTTGCTTTTTTAAGACAACAAAGATGTATTACAAATTTAATCATATACTCCAGTATTTATTTCACCCAGTACAATGAGAAACATACTTGCTGAGATGCTAGCTTCTGATGTAGGGAACTCTTCATTCACTGAAGAATTAGAAAGAAAAATACCCAGCAGGACCTTGCATTTTACCTGTTCTGGAATGAATTGGTGGCAAGCACTAAAACACAAAGTTAAGCAATTATGTAAACTAAAGTTACTAGGGTTTTGTTGTGAAAAAAATAATTATGTGAGGCACAGAAGCTAGCAGAAAATATGCCTTGACTGGCTTATATAGGGAGATTGTGTGCATCATTCTGTAGTAAATCTAACCACTGCAGCCTAGATATGCAGAAACAGGGTTTTCTTTCTGCTAGCTAACAGTCAACAATGTGTGTCTGCAAAGTGAACCGCTAGGTAACCCGTCTGTGTATTCTACACTAATAAATATATAATATAAGCATTTCAGGAACATTCTTTTCTTGGAAACAAGAGGAAAATTTTCACCATTTTATTTTATGCTTTTCTGAAGAATTCTAATATTAAAAAGAACTTCAAATACTTTGTCTTATGCCAACATATCATAATTCAAATCTTCCAGGAATCATGTGAACTATTCTCTGCAAGAAACAAGCACCTTTGTTTAAGGAAATCTTTTCTTTCATATGTCCTCTGCTCAGTTTGGGCTGTTGCCAAAATAATTTGAAGGACAGACAATTGAAGTTCATGCAACATTCTCACTCTTTCACACTTTCCAATTCCTACAAAACCTGACCCTTTTTAGGCTGGCATAGACAGATATTCAAAGTCTTGTAGCCTTTGGATCACTAGTGATGTCTCACCACAGAAGATACTCACATTCACTCTTCCCATCAGAATAATAATCACTGCTAATATAGCAGCTTTAGCATCTCCTACTGAATAGTATTTATTGTGTCCAATGCCAAATGAAGAATTCTTGTGTTGTTTTTTTTTGCCAAGAAGAAAACATTTGTGTATATGCTACTAAATATTAGAAGCAGCAATACATGCAAATTGTTCCTGATTACTGTCCCCGGTCACTCCAAGAACAGTCAGGCCTCAAATAAGAAATTCCTACAACAGAAGGTGAAATTAACTTCAAATACCTTCAGTAATTTCTCCTGTATGTTGTGATTTCGTCAAAGAGAGTAAAATAGAACCATAATTTTCAGAAAATATTTACAAATAGAAAAATAAATTTGAAGTGGTCATTCTCTATATTTTTTTTTTTAACTCCCAATCCCTCTAAAGTGCTGTTGCAAGTAGAAGAGGTTCTGTTGTACATCTGTCCATTCTGGGGTATTTTTATTCTTTTGAATTACTGTAGTGGATGTCAGGAGTATCTGGTTTTGGTTAGTGTCCTAGATCAGAAGACTAGGAATTTAATAATACAAGAAAAAAACAGTGCAGACAGATCAACAGTTTATCACGATAGATATAGATAATATAGATATATGTATATATAGAATAAATGTATGTATTCAATTAATAGCAGAAACAATAAGGGGAAAAGCAGAGAAACAAAACCAACAAAAGCAAGTGGGAACAATCACAATTTGGAAGAAGAAAACCCTACTCCCATGTCCTCGGATGCAGGGATGATGATGGAGCCACAGGGAGCCTGATGCACCTTGGGTGCACAGAGGTGCAGGTGCTCTGCACCCACCAGTAGAAGGCACCTCTCAGGAGTGGTCATGGAGTGAAACAGCTCCTCGCACTGGGCTGGTAGTCTCGGAGGGAAAGAGAGATCGAAGAAGAAGGGCCTTGGGAGCCAGCAAGTAGAACTTGTGGCCGCTGCCAGGACAAAAGATAAGGCAGAGATGATGGAGTGCACCACATGGAACCTTGTTTGTCACTGCTGCCGCCATCACCACCACCACTGCTGCTACTGCCACTGCACAGAGCCTCCACCTGCACCTCTATCTGGCAAAAAAAAAAAAAACCAAAGGAAAAATGGCTTCCACATGCCCCTGCCTTTAAAGTCTCTGTCTTTTCCATTACTGGGACACTCAGTGGTCTCGTATGCATGGGGTATCCCAGACTCATTTTACACGGTGACTGGGAGTCGCTCTGGTCACATGGGGCTGGGGCATGGCCATATGGGGGCCAAAGTGTGGTGCTGCCACAGAGCGCCTACTCCTGCTCCAAGCAGGCGCTGGTTGCCTCCACCACCGATCGCCCCATGTGGCACTGGCAACTGGCCCAGCCCCAAGCCCTGGCCCATCTCAGCAACACTACAGCTGTGAGCACGAGCCAGCCCAGACCAGCCCAGGCCAGGCCAGCCCTGCCATGGCCCCACTGCACTCTCTGCCCACAACCCTGCTCCTCCAGTCTCTGCAGCAGGAGGCAGCCCCACACCCAAGGGAGATTCCAGCCAGTGCTGAGGCAGCTGCAGAGGCTTCATCTTGTCCATCCCAATGCTGCCTCTCTTGCGGAAGGGCACTTACCACCGCCCCCTCACCAGGGCCAGCTGCATCCAAAGTGAGGCAGCCTGCAGCCCACAGCTGCCTCTCTCCCTAGCCAGGAAAGGAAAAGAAAAAAAATTGCTTTTCACCCCCTTTGACAATATCAACCCATGATGTTATCCACCCCTAAAACATTTTCTTCCTTTCCCATATATGTTAACTTTAACTAAATTCAAACTTTCCAACTATATACATGCACATATACATATTTACATACTGATGCAGACACAAATATGGTGTTATGGACATGCTACCCAAAAATCAAATCACCCTGAGGTATGCACTGCGTTTTTCCAATTTCCTGCATTATCCACCAGGCCCCTGAGCAAAGATCATCCCACAAATAGGTTTGCCTTTACCAGAAACAGGACTGACTGAAATGGTTTTTCCTAACATACCTCCCAGGTGTACTGCAGAGGCTTTATCTCCATCTGTGGTGTGAAGGGATTCTGATTGGGCAGGGTTGGTTTGGTTGACAGAACCTCTGGTGTTGACTAGCCAAGTAGCCTCAGCTAGGTGAATTTCTCAGTTTTGGAAAGTTCCCTCACCCAGTGCCTTCACGGTGGTAGTCTTCAGCCCATTACATCTTTCAACCTTCCCAGCAGCTGGTGCATGGTAGGGAATATGAAACACTCATGTCATTCCATGCTCCTTGGCCCAAGTGGTGACCAGGCTGTTGTTGAAGTAGGTCCCATTGTCAGACTCAATTCATTCTAGGGTACCATGTCACCACAAAACCTGTCTCTATAGGACCTGGATGGTATTTTGGGCAGTGGCATGGGGCACAGAGTACATCTCCAGCCAGCTAGTGTTTGCTTCCACTGTGGTGAGCACATAGCGCTTACCTTGACGGGTCGGTGGCAGTGTGATATAATCAACCTACCAGGCCTTTCCATATCTATATTTGGTCCACTTCTCACCATACCACAGGGCCTTCACTCTCCTGGCCTGCTTAAATGCAGCACGTGTCTCACGTTCACGGATAACACGGGAAATAATGTACATGGTTAAATCCACCCCTTGGTCTCATGCCCATCTATAAGTGGAATCCCTACCCTGATGACCTGTGGCATCATGGGCCTATCAGACTAAGAACAACTCTCCCTTGTGCTGCCAGTCTAGGTGTATCAGTGACACATCAATTTGGGTGGCCCGGTTTGCTTGGTTGTTGTTACAGCTTTCTTCATTGCCTCAGCTCGTAGGCATGAGTGCATCCACATATTGGACTCAGACAATCAGCTTTTCTGCCCCAGCAGCAATGTCTTGCCATATCTCAGAAGCCCAGATGGGTCTCCCTTTGCCTTGCCACTTGACCTTCTTCCATCAACCTAACCATCCCCACAGAGCATTGGCCAACATCCACGAATCACTGTACAGGTAGAGGTTTTGCTACTTCCCTCACTCAGCATTTTTACGGGCTAGCTGCACAGCTTTGAGTTCAGCAAACTGGCTTGACCCACCTTATCCATCATTGGCTTCTGTGACTCATTGCATTGGGCTCCATATGGATGCTTTCCACTTCCAGTACATCCCTACAAGGCAGCAGGAATCGTCAGTGAAAAGGGCATAGAGCTTTTTGTCATCTGACAGCTGGTTGTA